>CM052540.1:172481277-172547697 GCA_028533065.1 Trachops cirrhosus
TTTGCATTTTACTACTTCCCTCCACTAGTCAATATAATTGATAGTTTTCAAGTACAAATGAGTGAAAGGAAGTGATTTGTTAGAATTATTGAATTTAAAACTAACAGGAGCTTCACAGTTCATGTACTCCAATTTCCTTACTTAACAGGTGAGAAAGTGAGTGTTGCGTAGGTTAATGACTTGTCTGTGCTCACACAGATCTTATGCTTCTTCTATTCTTTGATTCTTTCCCCAACATTATGTTCATTTAGCTTATTGTATCCAAGAAGCCCCAAACCCTTCAAATATTTTGTTTGTTGGCTGTCCCCTATTCCTCCATCTGTGTGGGCATCTGTTCCACTTGCTTTGTGCTCCTTCCCCTGGATCTGAATCCTCATTTCCTGTCTGATTCACTATCTCTAAACTGGCCACTGGCTTAGGCACTGAGTCCTAAGAGTCACTTGGCTCAGGGAAGAGCAGGTTTGTAGTGGTTGTGATTTCTGCTGCTCTTACTGATTATTCTCGACCCATACTCATGCCCATGTGAATCCACATTAGTTCTATTATTTAACAATTGAAAAAAGTGTTTAAAAATTATTTAAATGATATGTATTTTTCCAAGTTTCAACATAAATGGGCCCTTCCATAATTATTGTTAGAGTAATATAATTTTATAATTACAAAAAATCTAAAACAAGTCATAAATCCCAACTTTGATTTTGATAGAGCCTGCTTTGAGCATTCAAAAGCTATAATTTGGAAAAATAAAATTAACTAAGAGATTTTAAAATTAAGAATGTTTTTATCTCAGATATTGAGGCGAGCTTTTAATTTGTATCCTCTTAGGAAATGAAGGAAATACAGGCTTTTGAAAACACAGGAACATACATTAAAATATATCATATTTGATTAATTTTAGCTTTTTATTTACAAGGAAATGACAATCCCAAACCATGTTTATTTAACCACAGACAACAAGCATTAGAAGTCTATTATTTTTATATGTCTCTACATTTTTTCTCCTTTGTTTTTCTTTCCTTCTTTTTGGTGTGCTTTCTTTTCCAGATTTTGTTGTTGGAGTAGGCTAGCTTCATGAAGTAAATATGTATATCCTCTTTCTGCCTTAATGAGGAGAACCAGGTAAGAATGACCAACCCAGATTCTGAAAAACATACCAACTTAGAACTATTATAATACATTAATCCTTTGCTATTCAAATCTGTTCAGTGTCTAAGTTGGAATAGTAAGAGTTCCAATAGAAGGTTCAGGTAATAAGTACCATTGTAAATTTTCTGAATGTATTCATATCCTGAATTTTGGGTACAAAGTAGTAAGATTTCAGAAATAGAGGTAAACCTTCTCTCCAAATAGGACTGTATCATCAATTTTATCTGAATCTATTCTAAGTTTGGAGAATGAATGTTTTAATAAACAAAAAGTACCTGTGTTTTTGAGTCTATAAAGTTATACCATCCCCCTTCTGGGGTTTCCATAGATACTGAATGTTTTTTTAATCATCAATCACCTTGAAAGAGAGTTTTGGGAGAAGGACATTAAAGAGAGCTCATGTACAAAGCATCTTTTACCTTGGGGGTTAGGGGTGAATTTGCTTCTAGATTTAAAGCATAAAGATGCCAATCCACTGAAGATAGTGTTTGACATGTGGTGGGAAATAATGATATGACTGTTGAAGTGGAAGTGGTTTCCAGGTGTAAGTGGGGGAGAGGGAGAGAAGGGGGAGAAAGGGAAAGAGAGAGAGAGAGGAAAAGAGAGATGATCAAAAGATAAAGACATAGGATGGGTCTAGGTTTATGAAAGAGTCATAAATTATTTTTCTTACTTTATAACTTATCCATGACTTCTAACCTCCAGCACAGCCTATTAAAATTTGTCATTTGATTTTGCTTGTACATAGAAAATTAAAAAGGATCTTATTTTCATATTCAGGTTGAAACCAATATGGGTGATATCCTATTTCCAGACTAGATACAGGAATTTCTGTAGTAATCACTGAGTATAGAGACCAATGTTCAAAAAGCATGATGTTATGAGAGGTATCAGCAGCAGAAGGAAAGTTCTGGAAGGAAGTTAAGATTCCCAAAGCAGAAAACAATAATGCTACTATGCTGATAAAGCTAATAACAATAAGTGATTGAATGCAATTATTAATATATTTTCATTTGCATTATTTTAAGCACTTCCATGAATCATTCTCTTAATTTTCATGAAAATCTTACGGGTTTACTATTATTAACCCCATTTTGCAGATAAAAGAACTAAGATGCAGAAGATTAAGGGGAGTCCAAGATCACACAGCTGAGGAAGACAGGTTATCTTTCTGCAGAACTCCTGTTCCTAATTGCCATATAATTCTACAAAATTATTCCACAGAATTGGGGAATAGTCACATAGGAGCTACTATCTGGCAATAAAGCTGGCAGTCTTTTTTTTTTTAAAGGTCTTCACTGGCAATCTTATTTTCAAATGAGTAAAGTTTAGATATTTGGGCAATGTCTTTCTTACTGTAAGTGTGTTAATATTACTACTTAGTTTCTTCCATAAAATATGATTTTGCCTCAATAAATTCTTTAGAATATTTAAACATATAAATATAACATCTATTACAATGCAGAAGGGTAATGAGACAGTTAATTTTGCAACATTCATCTCTGCCATAGCTTCCAAATTATAGTGAGGCTTACCTTGACAATTATGTAATGCAGTTTTAGATTTTAAGGCAAAGAAAAGAAAATTATTTATTCCTGTATGTTTTCTCTGGAGATATATGCACCTAAGTAAACAGTGAACTTATTCTATGTGCATTCAGACATTTCTCTGGAAGCCCAGCCTTAGTAGATGATGGTTTAAATAACTTCAGGAGTTAACATAGCATCATGACATGTTAGGTTTGAAAGAGACCTGGGGACCAACCCTGTCAATGGGGATGAAGATTAGAACATGAAGACTCAGGACCAAGGACAGCGGTAGACCCATCAGTAACCCAACAGCAGTTCTGTATTGGATACGAGGGAGGAGAACAGGGAGTCAATTTGAACCCCAGTATCCTTGTGCTGCAGTCACACTGCTGGTCATTTGGAATATATATGTACAGAGAGAAAAAATTGGATGTTAGATTAAGAAGGTTGCTCTTTGCTTGGAAGATGAATCTTATTTTTGAGTTCTATTTCCTCCCATTTGCTTTTTTTTTTCCCCACTTGTGAGAATCTAATGAACTTCCCTCCATGTGGCTTCCAGTTACTAGGACACAGGCCCCACCAACACTCTTGGTTTTCTCCTTAGCTCTTCCGCTGAAGACTTTGGTCCTCACAATGACAGGCTGCCTTGGGAGCTTTCCCTTCCCCAGAACTTTGTAGTAGCCTGATCACACCACATCAATGATAGGAGTGGCTCCAGACTTGCTTTTGGCAGCATTTACGTGCATCTGTTCACTGACCAAGGTCCGCAGTTTATCAAAGTTGACAGTGGGGCAGAAACTCTGCTTTTTAAAGTAAAGTTGGAAAATATTTTCATTCCTCTGTCTTCATCTGACTTTCAACCCTTCATTTTAGTGTCCTTACCAAATATTTTTGTGTTTGTCCTGATGTTTGAGAAAGAAAAAATAATTTTCTTATTTGAATTTCCTTTCAACATGCCTGATTGAAGTTTACAATCATGTATCAAGGGGTTTATTGGTAGCATTATGTATTGAATACATAAATGTATTCATCTGGGTAAGAAGCCCAGCATAAAAGCAACTATGTTAGGTAATTCTCAATTATCCACATGCAGCTGAAAGGATATGTGTCTTTTAAAATCTCCAGATGCCATTTCAGGGAAAAGTACAAAGCAAAACAGAAATATACTGTTCTCTGCCAAAAGTCTCCTCTGGAACAGTTAGACAACAATGATCACAGAGAACATTTTGATGGTTGCCAGATGGGAAAGAGGTTGGGGAGATGAGTGAAAAAGGTGAAAGGATTAAGAAGCACAAATTGGTTGTCATGGAACAGTGAGAATGCTCATGGGGGTGTGGACTGAAGCACAGGGAACACGGCCAATGGTGTTATGGGAGCTGCATGTGGTGTCAGATGGGCGCAGGGTTTACTGAGATGATCATTTGGTGGGTTAGGTGCTGCCTGGTCACTGGGGTGTACACCTGAAACTAGTATATTATTGTATATTAATTGTATTTAAAAAATCAACAATGATTATTTTAAAAAAGAATAGATAACAATGGCTAAACCAGGGATTCTCAATCTCAGCGTAATTCACATTTGTGCAAGATAATTCTTGGTTTTAAGAGCTGTCCTATGTATTCTGGAATGTTCTAGCTCTCCAAAATATAATTAGTGACATTTTATAAGTGAGCCTCATTCATGCCTGCATTTCTTTTAGATAGTTCACTTCAATGACAATAAACAGCATGGTTTTTAAGTTTCTAAAAATACAGGTTAAAAAAATTCAGTAACTGCCCTGGCTAGTGTGGCTCAGTTGGTTGGAGCATCATCTTGTGAAAACTGAAAAGTGGTGGGTTTGATTCCTGGTCAGGGCTCATGCTTAGGTTGTAGGTTCAGTTCCCCATTTGGGAAACCTATGAGAGGCAACCAATCAATGTTTCTCTCCCTCTCCCTCTGCTTCTCTTCCTCCTCTCTAAAACAAATAAGCATGTCCTTGGGTGAGAATAAAAAAATAAAATTTAATTTAAGAATATATGAAAAATGAAAAATCCAGTAACTGTTTATGTGGATAATGGTTTTCAAAATATTTTAAAATTTCATTTCATTTTCCCCCATAGAAGCCTTGTAAGTTATATTAGAGGTTTGTAAATAGCATTTCCATTATATAGGTGAAGAAACAAAGTCACAGTTAAGGACATATAGCTAGGTTATGCAATGATAGGTTTGGAGTTCGAGTCTCTAGCAATTGCAAAGCTCCTGTCGTGGTCAGAAGGCAGTGTGTGGCTCAGGACTGCATATGTTCAACACTTGGTACTGCCAATTACTAGCCTTGGGAAACTGGACCAGTAGTTACATTTCATTATTTTTTTAAATTTTCTATCTGTAAAATGAGGATTTTTACATTATGAAGTTAGAAGGTACTTTATAAGATATTGTGAGGAATAGGTGATCAGTGCTTGTATATAGTAAGTGCATACTAAATATTAGGTATTATCAATAATGATAATAACAAGAATTATGCCATCCTTCCTATTGTCATTGAAATATAAAATATGAATATAAACTGCCAAGGTTTAAGCCAAACTCCATTTCCGAGCCACATGACCCTGCAACATTGACTTATCCCCTCTCTGCCTCAGTTTTCTCATCCATAGGAGATGATAATGATGGAAACTGTCTCATCTCATTGAGTCTTGGTGAGGATTAAATGCCACATAGTAAAGGGGCACTAAATATAAACAATACTGATGATGATTATGGTGATAATAATAATGATGATGATTATTAACTAAATACATTGGCATTTTCCCACATTCAAGTAAATATGAGCTTAGCCTGAGAAGTCTTGTCTGATACTACCTTTATCAGTCAGAATTTTATTTGCAAGCCAGAGAAAGCAACAGTTCTCATCTTAGACAAAAAGGAAGTTTTTGGACAAATACTATTAGAAAATTAGAGCAGGGCTGGAAGTCTGGGTCTGGAAAATGGTCAGGCACCAAGAAAAACCAGCAGTCTGGGATCTGCAGCTGTAGCAGAAATGACTCAGAAGGAGCAGAGGGAATGCTATTATCATGCTCAGTAGCCTGTGCTACCCTCTGGAGAGTCAAGGGCTCTGGAGAGGGGTCTTCTCAGCTCCCCTGACTACGTGGGGGTGGGGGACAAACAGCCTGCCTGTTTGGCCTTTGTGGTTGGTGGGCACAGCGTTTCCCCAGAACTGTACTGCACATGGGAGAAAGGTAATTTCTAAACAGAGCTGGGTGGTATTATGAGGAGGCTTGGATGATGGGCAGGCAAAGAGCTGAAAGAGAGAGAGAGTGGGGGCAGGGAGAGAGGTTTTCCCCTCTAACAGTTAACCACTATGGAATTCCCTATAAGTAAAATTGTAATTTTTAATGATAAATTACTTTATTGAACTAAATCAGTTTTTAAATTTTCTGCTAAATACTTGTTTTGAATACAATCAACTAATGTCACTAGTAGGAATGATAATGAGAAATGACTGACTCTTGAAGGACATTTCAAATGGTAAAACAGAAAGAAGTTAAATCATTTCAACTACTTTGTCCTGAGCACTTCCTATGCACCCAACACTGGACTGGTACAGAGATCAAAGATGCAAAGAACGTGAGTTCTTCCTCCAGGAAACCAGTAATCTAACTAAAGATACGGACATGTTAAAAATAAAACAGAAGAAAAAAGTAGCTGTCATATCATATAAAAAGAGTTTTAATAAAAGCATGTGCAAAATGCTTTGGAATAACAGAGAAAAGGCATAATTATGGTGATGATGTGAGCTCAGATCTGAAGCAGCACTTGGCCAGGAAAGAAAGGGAAGAGAACATTCCAGGCAGAGAAAAATCAAAGGTGAAAGGAAGATCATGAGATAGAGAAAAAGGTGCAATTCCAAGCCTGTTCTAACTATTGGTGCTATCATATCTGCTTTGTTTTGTTGTCATTTTATGTTCCCTGTGATTTTTTTTAAAGCAATGAAGTTCCTGTTCTATAGCCAGATGTCCCATTAGATCACTCTGAATGTGAAGAACCATATTTCTGGAGTATTTTCACACTAGCAGTATTTCTGAAATGCCCTCAACCAAGGATTGCCATGGAGAAAGCTGTTCCATGGGTATTATTCAGGAAAGGGGAGAAGTGCCAGCATTTAGAGGGAATTTTTTCTCTCCTGCCAATCTAATTCTATTTTAACATGCCTTTAAGCTCATTTTGATAAGACTTAAATCAAGAGGTCTGGCTCAGGTGCAACTGTGGTTGTGTCTGTTCAGATAAGGTGCTGCAGAGGGTGGTGCACTTGTGGAAATAATGAGCAATATTAATTACCCAGTAAAATTAATTAAGGTAAAAGTGAGCTTTAGAACAAATGACCCGTGTGGGCAATTAGAATAGTTCTACATGCATAGATAAATCAGCCTTTCTTTTCCTGCCTAATTATAGTAAAACCATTTGGAATTTATCTCCTTTGAAAAAGTATTAAAAGAATCAAATAAACTCTGAAAAGACAAGTGTAGCCTCACTTTATATAAAAAGTGGAAAATGATTCCAGATTTTGGTCCACTTAGGTCAGGGCTCAACTGACTTTTCTTGTCAAGAACCAGTGAGTAAATAGTTTAGGCTCTGGGGGCCATAAGTCTGTGTTATGACTATCCAACTCTGCCTCTGTAGTGCAAAAGCATCCACAGGCAACATTTAAAGAAATGGGCATGGTTGTTTCAATAAAACTTTACTTATGGACACTGAAGTTTGAATTTTATATAATTTTCACCTATCATGTCATGTTCTTTTAAAAAAATATTTATTTTTTAGAGAGGGAAAGAGGGGGCAGAAAGAGGGACAGAAACATCAATGTGTGGTTACCTCTTATGCTCTCCCTACTGGGGACCTGTCCCGCAATCTAGGCATGTGCCCTGACTGGGAATTGAACTGGTGACCTTTTGATTTGCAGGCCAGCACTTAACCACTGAGCCACACCAGCCCTGGCTCATGTTGTATTCTTTAAAAAAATTTTTTTTCAACCATTTAAAAATATAAAATTCATTCTTAGTTCACAGGCTATAAAAAAACAGGCAGCAAACCAGATTTAGCCCATGGGCTATAGTTTGTCAGCTGCTGGTTGAAATAATAAAAAAATGATGAAATGAAATGACTAAGATTTATGGTTCCATGTGGTCCAAATCTGACAAAAATAAATAATACATACACTAGCTTAGCATCACAGAGATAGGATGACATAGTGGGGCAAAACACCTTTTTAAAATCATATTTCATCAAGATATGTGGCTGTTCTCCAATATGTGACTCAATCACATATTAATGAACCTTCTTCAGAAATTATTCATCAAAAGCTGCCACTTAGCTTATCTATATGAGAATATGACTTCAAATATCACTTGGAGCCAACTGCTTCAGATATCTTTTAATTGCACTTGAAATTTCTTCCAAATCTGTCCAAATTTTTGATAAGAATTGATATTTTCTAAAAAAAGAGGTACAGATGATGGGCCTAACAATACCAACACTGACCCCAGTAGACGTATGAGGAAGTATGGCCTGGTATGGTTATAGGAGTATTAATGGTAGCATCAAGTACGCCTGAAAAGAATGGTTAGAATGGAATTTTTTTATTGATTTTGACCTGGGCCCTCTTTTCTTTTGCTTTGCTTGTTTGGATCACCTGCTCATATCCCTTGGCTGTGTGTGTGTCCCACTCTATACTGGTAGATTGCTGGCATTATCATTATGTGATAGCAACATATTTTGTCTCTGGTTGCAATGATACAAAGGTTGCATTTTCTCACCCATCCAGTTCCTTCATCTCTTCCTTATTGACAAGGCTGTCCAATAATGTTTTGTCCTGATCCATTTTTGTTTTTATTTGCCAATTGAAAATCCCATGGGAAGATGGGAATATTATTCTTCTTTAATGTACAGTTCCCCCCCCGAAATTTCCTTTGAAAAAAATCAATGTAGAATACTTCTTCCAAATGTATGTGAATGCCCTGAGGTATTGTAGTGGGAAGGGGTTTGTAAGCATCTTGAATTTTAAGGGGAAAAAGGTTTGGGTTCAAGTGTGCCAGGAAAACTCCTATCCTCATATAGAACTCTTGCCCTATTGAGCCTGGGCCTGAAAACCTTTCCATCATACATATTTATAGTCTTACTATAGTCTTATAGTCTTACACCTATGTGCACGTATATGTATGTATGTATACATTTCTACATATAATTATAAATTGTGCATGTATCACTGTGTACATTACAAATATACAGGTAACAGAATTTAAAAAGGTGAAGAGAAAAATAAAAATGGATGTTTTAGTGTTTTTCTCTCCCAGTCTCGTAAGTCACTTTGTGTGTTGTGGGGTGCATCCCTCACTCTGGAGAACAAACTTCCCACTGGATTTCAAAGCTGAGATTGAAGGCCATCTGTTTTCTGCTTCACTAAGGTTTTCTTTTTAATGACTTTGCACTTAGAGTGGTGCATGGAACACCAAATCATATTGTTGCCCCCTTGGGAGGGAGGATGCAGAATTGACATACAAAATATTCTTTTCAGTTGTAGCCTGTGGTGAGCTTGATCAATCTGGCAGTTCCCATGAAGAAGCAAGTTGTTCCTGGGGTGCAGTTGGGTCTGTCTCAAAGTGGGTGCAACAGCCATGACAGATGTCCACTTATTTTGGCACAAACTGAAGTTTAAATTCATTCTGATGGCTGACATTAGGCAAAAGTGGTCAGTTTTATGGGAGTTTACAATTTTCCTGCTACAAAAAGCAGCATTTCGCCCCTTTGTGGGGGGTGCATTTCATATTATGCTGCAGTGATGGAACCTAACCTGATGCACATAAGAAAGTATCTTATAATCTCTGCACTGTCAGTCAAAGACACTCTGATACCCCTTTCTGGCCTAGTTGGATGTAAATTCTTTTTTTAAAAAAGATTTTATTTATTTATTTTTAGAGAGAGGGGAAAGGAAAGAGAAAGAGAGGGAGAGAAACATCCATGTGTGGCTGCCTCTCACATGCCCTCATCTGGGGGCCTGGTCCACAGTCCAGGCATGTGCCCCAGCTGGGAACTGAATCAGTGACTCTTTGGTGCACAGGCTCGGGCTCAATCCACTGAGCCTGGGTCTCAATACCAACTAGGGCTGAATGTAAATTCTTATCTAAATGTTGAGTAAAAGCTTTTCCTTTTACTGAAGTAATTGCCAACATTTGGGGTTAGACAGTGATAGAAGAGAGGGTTAGAAATCTTCCTGGCCCCTCTGAAATCACTGTTCTGTTGACACACCTGTTCTCAGCCTCTAGATACTTGTTTAGTTATTTGTGAGAAGAGGTAGATCTGCCAAACCAGGTTTCATTTCTGAGAGCACTGTCACAAAAAGTAATGTCAAGATAATGGAAGGAAGGCATGGCTTTCATTGGGAAGTGCTAAGGATGCATGGCCAGCAAAAGCAGACAGACAAGATTGGGAGATCAGTGCCTCTCTTGCTTTGATAGATAAAAGGAATTGTAATTTGGGAAAAATAATTAGCCAAACTGCATTCTCTAATCCTGAACTCGACCCTCACATTTACATTCATTTTCATGATAAAGATGTGGAAGTAAATAGAATTAATTAAGACATTTTAAAGTGATGCCAAAATAAAAAATATTTAAAAATCAAATTAAGAACAGAATGAGCAGAAATAGGCATGAATAAATGAGTAAAGCAGTAATGTTCATTAGAAATATACACAGATGGCCTGATGTTTAATACTAGACTGAAGGTCTGAATGAATGCAGAGTTTTTTTATTTTCTAAAAAAAAAATAAAAGAACTGGAAATAACATTTCATGGACAAGCAGAAAAAATGTTCAATTGGTTACTTTAGACATTTCCTAATTTAGGACTTAATAGATTCTGGGTGCACTTGTACTTTTGAGGTTTGATTTAAGATTATATAAAACCAAGAACTTTTATTTTATTTTAGTGATAGGTTAAAATGTTTGAATTATAACTTGGTGGTGGTTTCTGAAACGGTTATGAAACATACTAACAAGATTTGTAATATTGACCATATATTGGTAGTTGCTAATATATATTTAGAGACCAACAAAATATAAGGATATCAGGATTTGATTCAACAGCCATGCTAGGGACCATATGCTTACATTTGAGTTTCCACCATCAACAGTGCATTTAACATGGCCAGAAATCTTCCCCCAGAGTGAGTAACCAAGTTAGGGCAGGAGGCACAGAAGTCAATATTCAGAGTGCTCCAGGAAGGCAGAAGGCTCCAGCTCCGAAGACCAAATTCAGTATCTACTCGACTGTAATATCCTTCCAAACATACATTAATATTTATTATCCCCTTCAAGGCATTTTGGACATTAAAAAGACTCAAGGGAGAAATGGACCCCTTGCCAATGTCAAGGCCATTTCGAAATGGAATGAAGCCTAAGGCTAAGTTCAGGCTACAGGTCTGTGGTGTTTATAGACTTGGCATCACACCATATCATGCGTTCTAACAATAAATTATCTTTAACAAGCTCACAAATCTTCTTGAGCTCACATATCTCTTCATAAATAACATTTTGATGAGTTGAATGTAAATAAGCTAAAACAATGAATAATAGAGTCCTTTGGATTTATAAATGGAAGGGGGAAAGATAGTATGTGGTTAACTGTGACCAAAAACTGTAAGTATAGTTTTTGTTAAATGTTTGAAGAAGGAATCACTTGATTCAAGAAACAGGACATTTTTTCTTGGGTCGGATCAGCAGTTCATTAGGTAGAATTTGCTTCAGTTCCCAAGCTTTAGTCATTTCTTTGGCACAAATTTAGTTTCTTCTTCTCTTTCTGTGGGCTTCGCTTCCTTATTTCTCAAATTCCATATGGTTTTGAATGACTATATATACATATATAGGCAATTTTTTCCACAGTTATATTTTTCTTTTTTGGGGGAGAACTTTATATTCAAATATTATTAGAAAAGTCCTCAGTGAAGCTGGAGGTCCTGATGATAGTAACCCGTGGGGAAAGCGAACCTCAGAAACTTGGCTTTGGGTATGGTAAAAACTAGGTTCTTAGAGCCCATGTCTTGTGACTCTAAGTGCTCTGCTTTGACAACTACTGCACGTGATAAAGCCTCATCACCTTGTACTGGGATATCCGCAGAAGGGTCCTAGTTTCTGGTAGCTTTCCTTTCAATTTCCTCTGCACAGTTTATTAAAAAAACAAAACAAAACCATGTTCTTCCATTTAACAAATATTATGTTTTTCTAGGGACAGGGCACCAGCCTTTCCCTGGCAAGACTAGCTACCTAATTTGAGTGACCCATTGCAAAATGAGGATACAGGGCCACTTGTTGAAAATTTTTAAGAATTTCAAGAGGACAAGAGCAGAATATTAAACCATGTTTAGGATTCTACTGAGTCCAAGGCCCTGTGTGACTGACTGCACATGTTGCATTCCCTTGAAGCCAACCCTGGTCCCCAGATTAAGTTTTTTAAAAAATTTGTATTTAAACAACATTGATTAATGTCATATAAATTTCAGGTGTACAACATTATAAATAAATATCTATGTACTCTATTGCATGCTCATCACTAAAAATCTAGTTTCCTTCTATTACCATATGTTTGACCACATTCACCTAATTTGCCCTCCCCCCATCCCCTTCTGTTCTGGTAATCACCATTCTGTTGTCTATATCTATAAGTTTGTTTTTGTTTTGTTTTGTTAGTTCATTTTTCAAAAAAAATGTAAAGTCTATTCTCATTATTAGAGAATTAATCCATAAGATGATCTTTTGGTACTATAAAGGTTTTGTTTTCAGCTTATATAGTCTTCTTTGGAAAGTGGAGCTTCTCCTGTTATTTCTCCATCTTCTAGGTACACAATAGGTGCCTAATAAATGTCCATTGGCTTGACTTGACTGAGAGGACGTGGACAGCAGCAGCCAAGTAAGACTGTTTGCGCAGCAGCTCTTGCCCATTACTATCTTCTTGCCCACTAGTATCTCTAGAAAAAAAAAACTGAATGTAAGGGGATAGATACACTCATTAAGTAGATGAGGAATCCTTTCATAGAGTGTATGCATAGCAAATTTTAACTTGATATATACAATTTATACTTTAAATATCTTACAATTCTATTTGTCAATTATACCTCAATAAAGCTAAAATTTAAAATAAGGAAAAAATGAAGAGTTACACTTTTTGAAGTCTTTTTTCAAAGTAATATAAATTGATTTCAATTACTTTCCATGAAGTATGTGTGTTCCCATAAGAATCACAGAGCAGCATCCACGTTGTGAGGGAGGTGGATAGAATGTGAGGCGAAAACAATTCTACACATTAAAAAAAAGATGCCTATGCTTGAATGTTTATCTGTATTTGGCCAACAGATTATTTTTTTCTAGAGCTCTAGCTGTAAAACCAATCTCTGAGGCAAGGAGCAGGGATGATATGCCCACTCTGTTTTTTCCAGGTGCCCCTTGACCCTTTTGAGAGTCCAGCAGACAATCAGTTTGTAAAATGTGACTTGAAAGCATTCAATTTTCAAACCACAATTTATTGAAATATCTGTGAAATTAACTGAATTATCCTCTTCTAAATATGTTAACGAGTGAATCTCCATTTTCTTCTCTCCTTCCTCCAAAATTTCTCATTTAAAAATATAAGAGAAAAACTAATAAACAGAGGAATTCCCTTAAGAATAGTAACAAACCTGCATTATTTTCCCCTAGAAATTAAAATTCTGGAAGCGGACATATAATGATTTGTAGGTTTCTTAATGATTTTCTGTAAATTCCAACCAGAGAGAAGTGAAGAGGAGCTTGTGGATGGTGGAAGCCACAAAGAGTGAGTTGAGGAGTGTATTTGTTATTAATATTACACAAATATAACTTTTCTTGTGACCATGATTATAGTATATCTTAACTGGAATACAGAAATTAAAGAGTATAACTGAGTTAGTTAAACACCGATCCAAAAGTCCTACTGACTTAAATTTAACTTAATACTCATTAGCAAAAAGGAAACCAGATTGTGGGTGTTGTACAAAATCTTTTCTACTATTGAAAATATAAACTGAAAAAATCACTTAGTTGTGATTAAATTTATCTTTAATGATTGGCTTGTAATGATATTAGAAAAAAATTACACAGTGCTGGAATCTCACATTTGATAAATAAGCTTTTCAGTTAACAAATAAGTACATGTTATAGTAATATGTAAAAATTAAAAATATTACGGAAAGATGAATAATAAGCTATTATTTATTTATACATAAGAGCTAATGAAACTAAAAGCACTCAACTTATAATCAAGCATTTGATTCATAAATTTTTAGGCTCTTTTAAAAGAGTGTAAGACATGAGTAAAATTCAAATATAAGAATAGATCTTGTTCCTGTATTAGCTAGCATAACAGTCAAATAAAGGCAATGCTATATAATATATTTCATGCATCCACCAGAAATCTTAAGCAAAGTATCAGGAAGATGCTCTATGAGACATCCCAGACAACCTTGTTATAGCAATCTCCTCTAATTAAGGTTGGCATTATAGGCCTATCACTTAAACTGGTCCTGGGGAGTATGCAGAAGGAAGGTGAACTCAAGACATGTCAAGAGCCATGGTTCTTGCTGTGGGAAGACAGCCATTTTTCAGTCAGGGAGGATGAGGCTAACATACAGAGAGATGCAGAAATAAAGTACAGTAGAATCCTGCACTGTACACAGTTCCCATGGAATGGCACCTACGCCCCCAGTTCCTGTCCAGGTTTGTTGTTGTATTTGTTCCATTAATTCCGTAAATCAGTATCTTCCTGTTTTTTGCTTGAGCTGCTTATGTTTCTGCCAGCGGCAACCATACCTCCGTAGATGCTTGTTTGTCTCATACCTAGGGCTTTTTGAGACTCTGAAGCCTTGATATTCCTCCCCAAGCACTAAAAGTTTTTTCCAGTACATTTGAGTGATTCATCCAATGCTTCTCATTGGTTGGATCATCATATAAAGTGGAATCACTAAGTCATAGAAAACACCATCTACATGAGTGGCAAAAAATGAAATTATTATCTAAAAGACAAACAGAAATACTGACTAGCTCCTCCTGAGTCCAGAAAGAGACAAACTGCTTCTGGATAGTGGGAGCACTTCTCCTGAGACTATCTGTTATTGGGGCTTTTTTTGTGAAATCCAAGCGTATAGAGATTACACCCAGGATTTTCTACTTAGGCAGGCCAACAGAAAGAGGCCAGAGGAAGTTATCTATTGTTGTTCCTAGAAAGAGAAGAAAGGAGTTATTAAATTGGACGAAAGTTAGAGTTAGTCTTCAACAGCATGTCTGTGTGCCTCAGAGCCACTATTTAGGTGACTGTGTGAATATGCAGAGCCACCTTAATACCACAAAGAGGCTTCTCGCTTTCCGAGTAACCAAAGTTTCTGGTTAACAGAGACTTTGTGTCATGTTCGGGGGTTGGAAGGTTAGGCTCATTGATGCTCTTTTTCACACTTTCATTACTTTTGGGGCAAGCTAATTGATTTTGGCTCAGGACTGTCTTGGACATGCAGGCTCCACTTTGCAGACCATTACTTCTGTTGGGATTGATCTTGTTGCTTCCTGAAAACCATTTATGCTCATATTTATTGTCCTTTCGATAGACTTTGGACTCTTAAATTCAAATGAAAAGCCACACTCATTATCACTTAAATCTTCTAGTCCTAGATGGAGATGCAGCAAAGCAAGCATCTGTGTGGAGGCATGGGCACACAGTGTAGCCTACCGGCTTTGAGTCCTATCCAATTCCTTCAAGGAGGTTTTTGACATATGGCTTGGATACATGAATTTTATTGAAAGTATATTTATTTATTTACGTTACCTGAAGGTTTAAGATCCTAGAGGTGCAGAGCACATTATTTCTAAGTCAAGGGCAACAAACTACCATTATGGTAGAAACCATACTAGAAACAGAAGTCTTATGTTGACAGTACCCAAGTCAAAGAAAAAAGTGGAAGGGTAGTTTTGTAGTTCAACACTGAGGAAATAGTATCATTACCCTTAAGAAATTATCTGCAATGTTCTATATCTCCATTTCTTTCTTTACTGAAAGACAATTATTTTGAGGCGTGACCTGTTAGGTTGGTTATTATTAGTAAACAGCTTTTTTTTTTTGCTTTGGCATTACAATTTCAGGTTTGTAATTTTCATCAATGCAGGAACTTAAATTTTAAACTAAAGAAATGCTATTTTCCCCAGGGATCATTCTTCCTAATAATAAGTGATATTCGCATAATTTTTGTACATTAGATTTAGTTTTTAGTTCAGGACCAACACTTTTTCCCCTATAATGACTAATTCCTAAAGATAAATCTGTGTTTTAAATTAATCTTTCACTGCACTCTCATTCTTCGAATAACATCATTTTAACACATTTTACATTAGTTCTACAAATCTAAATGAACACATTCCTATAAATTCCTAACATTGTATATTTCAGTGCCAAGTTTTTAAACACAACTTAGTAATAGTAAAAAATGTTATTCTAATTTTTTGATGACTACTGAAGTTTGTACGGTTTACAGATGTAAGCAAACCAATTAGTGGAACCAGTGCTATGTCATAGGCCTTATGTTTAAAACCCAGATCACAGAAGAGGTGCAATAGAGGTAAAAATAGAAAGAACACAGACACAAGATATAAAAGTCAGGCTCCCATTTTGAGAAACAAACAGAAAATGCACCATTAAAGTACAGGGGTCACTCATTTCATTGTTGATTTTAGGACAGGTCTATGTTTATTGTTTCATAGTTTATTTCTATGTTTATTTTTATTTTTATTTTTTCAATCAGTAATTTTTTTGATCTTCTTGTTCTGTAGTGTAAACATATGGAGAAAAATATTTTAAGCAGCTTTTAAAGGTATTTATTGTAGGGGGATCAACTTTGCTAAAATCATGCTTTCTACATCCAGGTTTCAGGGGGTAGAGGTGGGCTTTTGTCATAATAAAGGAGGGGAAAAAGAGCAGGAAAGGCATTCCGTGTTGCAGAGGGCATGGCTGTGAAAGGACAGGCAGTGGCTGGGGACAGAAAACATGCACTTAGGAAATGAGACAGTTGAGTGAGATTTTATTTTTAGTAGAATCCTAGGGATCCCTTTGAAATGAACCTTCAATAATCCTATCCAAATTCTATATTCTGTGTGCAATTGGATTTCTCACAGTAGCTGATAAAGGAGTTAAAATCTGAGTTAAGGTTGCACAGAGGTGAAAAAGAATTAAGCTTAAGACCAAGAATAATTTTATATTTTTTTATTGATTTTAGAGAGAGAGGAATGGGGAGGGGAGAGAGAGAAGGTGAGTGAGAGAGAGAGAGAGACAAACAGACATCCATGTGAGAGAGAAACATCAATCATTTGTTCCCCCCACCCCCGCTGCCCACTCCTGATGAATGATGAGGATGCATCAGTGGATAAAACAGAAAAGCAGTTTCTGTCTTCATGATCCTTGGCCATTCATTCTAGTGGGAGCAATAGGTAATAAAAGAGGAATAAAATAAGTAAAATATACAATATGCAAGGCACTTATAAATAACCAAAAGCAATGGTAGTCTACAGTGACTGTTGCAGAGGGTGGTGGCCTGTGGAGGTCTCACTAAGAAGGGGATTTTGAATACAAACATTGAAGTGAAGTAAGTCAGGCAAATGTACAATCTTTTATGATGATACTGCTTCAGCATCATCACCAGAAACATGTAATGCCATGGACCATTTTGTGGACAGGCTCACTGTCCAATGAGGGGGCTCTTCTGTTGATGATAAGAGACTTGAAGAGGTGGTGCACAGCATTTAGACAATTGTCTAAATGTAAATCACTCCTCACAAGCTTGGAACTGCTGAATCCTGCCCAAAAGAATGGAGCAGGGGAGGAAGGGGTGATGGTGAGGTTGCAATGAAAGGTGGTAGTAGAGCTTATACAGCAACTGGCATGGTGGGATACTTCACATTTAATATTTTTATTTTTTAACTCTTAAAATCATTTATTTTGCAAACTAAATGATTGATTGATTATTATATTACAATGAAATAATAAGTAATAGTATGTCTTTCTGCAGTATGGACCACGAGATTTTAAAAACTGAGAAAAATCTATATGACCACCATTGTCTAGACCAACAACTTCCCTCTTTTCTTCACTGCTGATTGACTAACTGTTTTCACTGGGAGGACACAATATGGGTTTGCAGGCTTATACAGGACCCCAGATAGTCTGACACCATATCAAAGACCCTATTGTTCTATATTAAGCACCTTTTGTATAAAGTCTTCTGAGAAGACCATTATTAAATAAGATAGGAGAGAGGGGAGGAGACCTTTGGATTTTTTTGGAAAGTCAGAGATGGAGTTAGGAAGCTGCTGAAGTTATGGAGATCCCTAAATGTGTCAACTCATGAAGAACAGCAAGAATACAAAGGCAGAGCGTTCTGATAGCCATTACAAGCTAAATGTTCTAGACTGAATTAATTATCCACCATCAGTGGCAACTGATGAGGACTGGATCAGGAATATCTAACCAGAAATGAAGATAGCTTGACAGGTTAGCTAATGAATTTGTATTTGATCTAAGAGACAATTATTTTAAAATTATATAATCATACACGTATAGTTATAAATACATAGTTATATATTATCTCTACAAAATTTATGTATAACAAATTATATAGATAACATATATATAGAAAATATATATTTAACATAAGTTTATTTATATGTATATATAAAATAGTTGGCTATAGCTTCTTGGTGGTTGATTTTTTGGTAAAACACATTCTTGCACCAGACAATAGAGTTGGAAAGTACAGTCTTGCTCCCCTGAACTGCGAGGCTATTTCAGGGTACTCCAAGGCTTTGTGCTTGATTTTGGAACCATGATTTGTTTCTTTTTGAAAAGGGTTCCAAAATTGATGAACTCCAGGACTAAAGAAACCTGGGTCCATCATTCCCAACTTTAACCACTTTAAGCACAAAGCATTCAGTCCCATGTGAAAAGTGCATAATTCTAGTGTAGTCTGATATAATGTAAAACCCTAGGTTCATTAAATATTTTCTCATCCCCCACCATGGGTCCAAATCAGGCCTTGAAGGTTTTGGGAGTGGGGTACTCTGCTGGCTTCCCTTATCTTTGCCCCCCTCCTGCTCTTGTTAGCCTCTACTCATGACCTCTCTAAGGCTGATCTCAAAGGGATCAACCTTAGAGAGTTGCAGGTCCTTGGTGCAGCAAACTGGTGTGGGTGTCTGCCAGCACAATAAACAATCCCAAGTGGAATCATTTTCTCTTACACAGGACTTTGGAAAATTCCTTGGCAACGTTTTCTCTTGAGTCTTCTTGGATGCTCACCTGATTAGGATAATATCTTTTCTGGGCTGGCCACCTGTGACTTCTCCTATGTTCCTAGGTTTCAGTATTCACCCCTCTGTTTTGGTATCCCTTCGCTTTTTCAGATAAACCCTCTGTGGTGTCCCCTTTAAGGGTTCCCATAGCAAGATCCACATTTGGACTCTGAGAAACTTTTCTGGCTGTGGAAACTTTTCTGGCTTTTCAAGGCACTCCCCTCACCTTTACTCTGGGTTTCAATTTTCACAAGTCTCTCTAAGTCACTTGCCCTTAGCTTGAGGCTATGGGGAAGCACCACCTCTGCTTCCCCATGGGTGTGCATGGGTGTGCATGGGTGTGCCTGTGTGTGTGGATCAGTATAGTTCACTGACAACTTACTCCAAAAGAATCTTCCCAGTTCTTCAATCATTTTAGGCTGAGGTCAGCAACTAGCTAATGCTGACATGATCACTTTGAGACTGCTCTCTCTTGTCTTCCACACCGTTTTGAAAATCCTGAAGGAGTGGTTTAGACTAGCACTGTCTTCAAACATGCGTGTACTTGGAGCTTACTGTTTTGTGCTTAATCTCGGAGGAATTATGTGGTAGCAGGCAGAGTGGCATTTAATAACCGGTGACACTTCCAAATTGGAAAATGCAGGACCACAGAGATAAATAAGTGAGGAAGAATATTTTGGCAAATAGACCCAATGTGCAAAAATGGCAAGGTAATCCTGTAGTGTGAGATTCTGGCCACCCAAGTCTGGAGGGACAATTTGGCACAGTATACTCAGAATATAGCCTTTCCATTTTTGACTTGGCCAATCTGCTACATCTTTATTTAAAGTGATCTATAATTTCCTTTTCTAATCTAGGCTTTGACCTCTAGGTATAATATTTAAGACAGCAAGAGGGCAGCTGTTTGAAATATAAAATCTAAGAACTAATGGATACTTTTCTTGTTGTAAATGGGATCACAAGAAAATGTTTCCCACAATTTTGTATTCTGGTTATTTCCTTGCTTATGTGGGTGTAATTCTACAACAGCTTAGAAAATTTGCTGTCCAAACACCTGGCAGTTTAACTGGTCCTCATGAAGAAGTAAGATTTCATTCCCATCTCCATATTGTGTTTGAAATGTTAACCCTTTGTGACAGCATGAATGGAACTGGAGAGTATTATGCTAAGTGAAATAAGCCAGGCAGTGAAAGACAAATACCGTATGATCTCACCTATAAGTGGAACCTAATCAACAAAACAAACAAGCAAGCAAAATATAACCAGAGACACTGAAATTAAGAACAAACTGACAGTAACCAGAAAGGATGTGGGCAGGGATAATGGGGGGAAATGGGGGAAGGGTTTTTAGTAAAATTTATAAAGGACACATGGGCAAAACCCAAGGGGGTTAGGCACAAGGGTGGGAAGTGGGGATCCCTGGGGTTGGGGGGAGTGGTGGGTGGAAATGGAGACAACCATACTTGAACAATAAAAAAATATCACTAACTACAAAAAATAAAATAAAATAAAAGTTAATAGACACTTATTAGTTTAAAAGATTGCAATGATTAAAGGATGAAATGATTAAAATGTTAAAATCTTTGAATGTAGATGATCCTTGTTTACCTGTATCATAATGGTGGCCTTTACTTTTATCTCAAATTTCAGATACTTGTTTGGGAGGTAGGGCAATAAAGGACTCACGCTTATAAATATGGTTGCACTCTTAAAGTAGAGTCATCTGCGACAAAACCTACATTAAAATCCAGAAAACTTGCAGCTTCTTTTCCCTGCATGCGAGATTGAGTGAGCCAGGCTAGCGAGCCAGGAGGTCTCTCGCAACAGACCACTGAGATTTCAGCGGCTACGAGGAAGGCGTGGTGAGTAGTCTCGCGAGACCAGAAGGTACAGCCTCCGTTGCGGTGACCTGATGGAGGAGGAGAGGGCCGGAAGTCCTTCTCCTTGAGCACCCAGTTCTCGAAAGGGCCTTTCTTTACCGCAAACCGTTTTCCAGGGGTTGGGGAGACGCCCACTGGAGGGAAGGCCCACTTCCTTGAGCTCCCATTTTTTTGTTACCTGTTCATGCTCCTATTCCCTTTCTCCGTTTTATCCCTGTACCAAAAAAAAAAAAGAAGGATACTTCTAGTGTCTCAGTCGCAGCCCACCTAAAAGGGGCAGCCATCTCATTCCCCAAGTCGGGGTTCCTTCCTTCTGCCCTTATGTAGCTGGGAAGTGGTATCCCGAGGTGATTGGCCCGGGGATCCTGAAGGAGGGGCAGAGAGTGCGCAGAACTCCGCTTCTGCTCCTGGTGCTGGGAAACAGCCCCCTCAACTCGCCCTCCCACTGCCATGCGCCTTTCAGCCTGCCTGCTTCTTGTGGTTGTGGCCATTGTGCTGTGGAGAGCAGCTCCCATCTGGGGGCTCATTCGAGCGACTTTGGACCACGTTGCCAGCATGGAATTTGCAGACCTCCCAGCTCTCTTTGGGCCCACCCTCAGGCAGGAGGGACTTCAGGGGTTCCTTGTGGAGGCTCACCCAGCCAATGCCTGCAGCCCCATTGCCCCACCACCCTTAGCCCTGGACAGCGGGCCAACCTTTATTGCACTGCTGCGAAGATTCGACTGCACCTTTGACCTCAAGGTTTTAAATGCTCAGAAGGCTGGGTATAATGCAGCTGTGGTACACAATGTGAATTCCAATCAACTGGTGAACATGATGTGGAATAGTGTGGCAATCCAGCAGCAGATCTGGATCCCATCTGTGTTTATTGGAGAGAGGAGCTCTGAGTACCTGCGTGCCCTCTTCCTCTACCAGAAGGGGGCTCAGGTGCTCCTGGTCCCAGACGATAGCTTCCTCGTGGGCTTTTACCTCATTCCTTTCTTAGGGATCGGAATACTGCTAATTTTGACAGGAACAGTGATGATAGTTCGTTGTATCCAGTATCAGAAAGAGCTCCAGCAAAATCGACTGACCAAAGAGCAACTGAAGCAGATTCCTACGCGTAAATATCAGAATGGAGATGAACCTGATGTTTGTGCCATCTGCTTGGATGAATATGTGGATGGGGATAAGCTGAGGGTACTTCCCTGTGCTCATGCCTATCACAGCCACTGTGTGGACCCCTGGCTCACTCAGACCCGGAACACCTGTCCCATTTGCAAAAAGCCTGTTCATCGGGGTAATGGAGGGGAGCAGCAGGAGGAAGAAACTCAGAGGCAAGCAGGCGATGAGGAAGGGGTGCCAAGGGTCCAGCACCCTGTCTCAGAACGGACCCCACTTCTGGGCTCCGGCCTTCCACTCCCTACATCCTTTGGCTCTCTAGCTCCAGCCCCCCTCCTTTTTCCTGGGCCTTCAACAGATCCCTCACCTTCTCCAATCCCTTCTTCCTCTCCAGATGCCCTCCTGGTCTAACAATCCCCCACCCCACACCTATTTGCATAGCCCCTCTTTCTTCCTCCAGTCTTCTGTGTTGATAAATAGGAGACATTTGCTTCCCAGGTTTCTCCCTTACTTAATGCCATCCTTTTTAGGGATTTGGGGATGCAAAGAGATTGGGTCTTCACTTACTGGGTTAACAATATTTTTTTTGTGGACTAAAACATTATTCAGATAGGTGTAAAACCTGTGAAAAACTATTTGAGCGTATTTTTATAATTTGTGTTAAGAATGACAACATAATTCGATATTTTATTTGAAATTATTCGTAGAGTGTCTTAAATTTACTTTGGGATGCTTAACATTTTCATTTGGTCTCATAATGCGATTTCTCATATCTGGGAAAATTTCAGTGCATTCCCTTTAACCATTTTTGATTGGGATGAATATGAATGAAGTAATCAACACTTATCTAAATGTTTAATTGTCATCAGTTGATGCCTAAAGAGTGCACAACCATTAAAATGCCTGCAAGGTCATGACAAAAAATAACTCGGTTGTGGGTCACTTGTCCTCTGCTTTTTCCATGAGTTAAATGGCTGTGTAAATACAATAGATTTAATTGCTTTATATTGACTGGCATGTGCTTATTTAGCCATTCTAATATAATTGGGGTGGAATTTTAAAAGAATGCTATCTAGCTTTGTCTTTTCATTGCTTGGAATTAAAGACCTATTTAAATAAAGGAAACATGCAACATCAAATGCTTTTCACCTGAGAGTAATAATTAATTGTTCAACCATGCCAAGTATTTCCTGTGTCTGGAACTGCTTTGTATAATTATTTAAGATGGTAGTTAGCTAATAAGGGGTCATTAAATATGCCCTTTCTTTTTAGAAATTAAGGTCATTTTCATTCTTTAATGATTGTTAATGTTAGCTAAGCTAGTTCTCATATGTATGACCAATTTCAACTCACCTAAAACTTCTAGACACTAGATGGACAATACAAATGATGAAATATTCTCAGTATAACACTGTTACTTGGGTTAGAATGTTCTGTTTCACGCAATCCTTAACATAAACACAACACACTGAGAAAATTCTATTGGAAAACACAATCAATTGTTATCAGAAGAGATCTATTTACATTAATGTATAGTTTTATTTTTTATAAAGGTGTATTTAAAACCGCAATTTTAAAGCTGAGATGGCCCTATTAAATCAATTGTCAATACTATTGCAATTGATTAACTTTTATTTCCTATGTTATGCTTCAGTATTTTTATTTTGATATTTCTTAGAACATGTAGTCTTTGGCATGAGGTTATGTTAAAATTCATACATGGATAAACATTACACACTGTTAAGGGCTGTAGTATGTTGGAAACCCCAAGGAACCAACCCTGAGCTGTAGTTTTGTGTACTTAAGGTGATTGAAGAGTTGAGGAACAGAACTGGGCAGAAAGAAAAGTTACCAGAAACCTCAGTAGATCTTCCAGAAATCACTGAAGTTGGAATAGCCTCATAGAGGTGTTCCAAATCAACAAAAGGGGCATGGTCCACAAGCCCCTGAAGTGACTAGTCATTTCCTAAAGGGCATTATAGAGAAAAAAGCATAATATTGGACTAGGTAGCTTTGTTTGGATAAAGACAATTTCTGGAGAGAGACACAGCTGAGAACCTTTGGCTACCAATGCACTTAGTAACTGTGGGAATGAGTGCTTCAGTGCTGAAGAGGGCAGGTCTGGGTAGACAACTGCAATAGTTACCATAAGATTTACTAAGGGTGGGTGGGTCCAAAGAATAATAAGTGAGAAACTTCACAGCCTCCTTTCTGTTTTAATATGATATGCTAAGGTTAGTACCAAATGTGAGCCATATATAGAAAGTGCCTAATTAGTATTTATATGAGCTTCCTCTACTGTGAGTTAATATCAAAAGAGTGGCCTTTGTTAAACTGAGTTGGTGATGAGATAGAAATAGGAAGCGAAGACTTCTGTTGGTCATCAAAGAAATGTTTACACCAAAGAATTGGCAAAAGCTACTCCCACACCATACTCCATCAAGATTGGATTTATTATTTTGTTGATTACCTAGTCTTAAGAAAGTAATAGAGAAAATGTCAATGCAAGTTAAACTTATATGGGTATCATGTCTGTAGCCATTACATTGGGAATAGCACAAAAATTGAGGAAACACCTGATTTAGCAAATAAGTCCTCACATCTGTGATGAATGAGTGAAGTTGTCATGTACATCTTCATTTTTTCCCTTTTGAGTTATTGAGATAAATGTAAATATTAACTAATATTTATGTCAGAATTATATTAGTTTGTCAGCAACATGAACACCTTTCAGAACTGGAAAGTAATCAAGCATTTATCCACACAGAAGTCCCCTTGTAGGCAAGGGGATACGTTGACCCCCAGTGGATGCTTGAAACTGCAGATAGTACCAAACCCAGTGTAGGCTATATTTTCTCCTAACATACATACCTATAGTAAAATTTAATTTATAAATTAGGCACAATAAGAGATTAACAACAATAACTACTAATAACATAGAACAATTATAACAATATACTGTAATGAAAATTATGTGAATGCAGTCTCTTGCATGCACATGTTCAACTGTACTCACTCTTATAGCAATGAATGATGGAAGATAATAAAATGCCTATGTGATGAGATGAAGCATCGTGATGGAATGCTAAGGCTTCTACTGACCTTCTGACAACACATAACAAGCACTTTGGCTTTTCTGAATTGCCAACATCACTGCTCTTGTGCTTGGGGGCCATTATTAAGGGTGAAATAAGGGTCACTTGAACACAAGTGCTGCGATCCCATCACAGTTGATCTGATAACTGAGACCGCTACTAAATGACTAATGGTCAGGGAGTGTATACCTGGAAATGCTGGACGAATGAATGGTGCATGTCCTGGGTGGAAGAAAGAGGGACTGTAAGAAGTTTCATCCTGCTACTCAGAGTGGTGCATAATTTAAAACTTAGGAATTGTTTATTTCTGCAATTTTTCATTTAATATTTTTAGACCACAGCTGACTGTGGGTAACTGAACCATGGAGAGCAAAACTGTGGATCAGGGAGAACGGCTGTATTGATGTTAGTAAGGATACTGTAAGTTCCTTTGCATCTGACCTTTTCTCTGGAATGGCTAGAGATAGCCATTCTAACTCCACACATTAAAGAAGTCTATGCATCCATCCACCCATTCATCTTTGAACCCAACTAATCAATTAGTCATTTACTCTGTAAACATTAAGTTGTGCATCGGTTATAAAATGGTATGCAAGACAGATATGGCCCTGCCCTCATGTGGTGAAGGGAATATTAAGTAAGTGATATAAAATGTGATAAATACTGTGATAGAACAATATGTCTTAATACTTCTCAGAGTAGAGGCCTAGAAAAACATGGGGAAGGAAATAAAAATTATGTTGAGACCCCAAGGGTGTTTAAGGGTTTGGCTAAGGAATGAGAAGAGTCCAGGGAATTTAGGCAGACGGAAATATAGGGGAAGAGAACATGACGTATTCTACAATAAGCAGGGAGTAAGGAGTGATGAGGCTGCCAGTATGGGTAGGGATTAAAACTTAAAAGGTTCAATAAACTGGTTAGAGAGTTTGAAGTTCACATCAGGAGTAAAGTGTAAAGCATGTGTTACCACGTGGGAAGAGGGGGCAAGACTAGAGCCTGGAAGGCCAATTAGAAAAGGTGCAGTAACTCAGGTGAGAGAGGATGGTCACCTGACCTCAGATAGTGGCTGTGGGACTAGACAGATAATGTTATCATCCAAGAAAACTCTCTTAGTTCCAAAGGGCTAGAGGAACATGAAGAGGTCCAAATGAATAGACGTTCACAGTCAGAAGACACAGGTAAAAATTCTGTCTCTATGCCCATCGGTTATATCACCTTTGTAAAGTTGATTATTTTTAATAATTTATTTTTGAGAGCTGTTGCTTAGTTTTTCCCTTTAACAAAGTTGATTAAAGTTTGTTACAGTTCAAGAGATAGAATAAACAAAAAAGAAATTTAAATAGAGGAGATAATTTTCTCTAAGTTTGTTATTTAAATTAATAATAAAATCAACAAAATGCCAGATAGTGCTTACTATACATGCCCTCTGACCTTTCAATATAATGTGGTTGAACAGACCAGGGTCCCCTATGGTATCATTTGAAAGGGATGAAGACCATGAATAAGGACAAAAAGCTGAGAGGGCATTTCAGGTCTAGAGCTATTGTTTTTTTGATTGAAAAAGGCATTAAGGCATTTGGGAAATTAATTTTGGAAGAAGACAAATATAGTAAATAATAATGATTGCACAAATCCTGTCATTATTGGTTTATAAAATCTCATTCGCAGTTCTAAAGATCATATCTATATTTCTATATTTCATTCAGTACTATGTAAATATGATGCTTAAAGGATCTCCATTAGTAAATGTGATTTTTATTCAACATTTGACCATATTTAATGATTATTTGTGGCTGATTTGCTTTTTCCATCACTGTAGGTTATTGTTTTGGGACATTTAAAATGGCTTTTTTAAAAGATAATTTTATTCACTTAATGATGAAGAGGATCTTTGATTGTCTGGGATTGCCTGCAGTGGCTTTAATAGTCAGAGTGGTTTACTTTGCCTGGAAAAGGAAATGGGGCCCTAGGATTACACCCTTGAGAGATGATACTTCAGTTCCAATTGGGATTCAGAGAGCAACTGCAGCCTGTGGTAATGCATCTTCAACATCTTAAAATAGCTGTTAGACGGGTAGAGCTTTTCCCCAGAGGAGCAGCCGTGTTCACTAGATGTCTTTTGCCTCAAACCACTGGGGCAGCCTTTGAACGATGCAGGAAGAAATACCATATTGGATATTTTCTGAAGTGATTTGAGAAACCACTGGGAACGAATATATTCTTGCTGGTTTTAGATTGTGTTGCAAATAAAAATAAATCAAACAAAAAATAAAATAATATCTGGGAAATCTACATTTGGGTTAATTTTAGTGGGCATAAAATCTGGACTTTCTGGAGCTCCTCCTTAATGTACAAGCAAGCAACTGAACAAAGTCTTCTTGTGATGGACCACTAAACTCATATTACCTGTGCTCCTTACAGAAAAAAAAACCATTTTTCTCTATCTCTGTAGGCAAACAGTGAGTGACAGCAAACGATGACTGACAGCAAACCGTGAGATATTCCTTAATGTTTAATTGCACAAATTGAGCCAATGGTTTTCTTAAATATTGAGTGAACTGGGTTACTTGATGGTCTTTTGTTGTTGTTGTTGGTCAGAATTCAGACCAAAAATAAAAAAAATAAGAATGATTTAAAAAAGGGTTTTGGAGAGTATTCCATTCACACAGAAGGTTGTAAAGCACAGAAAAATGTGAGGATGGAGTGAAACATGGCTAGTGGAGGATCAAACCGCACCTAGAAGGTGAGAGGCTGTGGGGGCAAGTGAGAAGGTGGATCCAGGTTCTTTTCTCACGTTCAGAGCTAGTAGACGGAAAGCGGCTCCTGGCCAGGGAAGCCTGCTGCAAGACGGAGGCATAGGTAGAGATGACAGCATGGCTGTCAACGCAGTTATAAAAATACCAAAATGAGGCCTGGCTTTGGTTTGACTATTTGGTTCACTATTTGGTGTAGCTCAGTGGATTGAGCACAGGCCTGTGAACCAATGGGTCACCGGTTCGATTCCCAGTCAGGGCACATGCCTGGGTTTCGGGGCCAAGGTCCCCAGTTTGGGGCGTGGGTGAGAGGCAACCACACATTGATGTTTCTCTCCCTCTCTTTCTCCTTCTCTTCCCTTCTCTCTGAAAATAAATAAATAATAAATAAAAAATAAAAGTAAAAATACTAAAACCAGAAGAAAAGACAAAAACTAAGTAAGGAAAGCAAGGGTAAAAGCTAAGGGTTCAGTTAGAATGGATTTTATGTCTAATTGGAAGAGCAAGGAAGTGGGCAGCACAAAGTCAGGCAGCAAAGGTTGGGTGATCAAGGAGACTGGGACACAGTGAGGAGGAACAAGACATGCTGCACGTTGATCCAATCAGTCCCGGAACTAAGTCTACAAATGCAGAGAGGCAAGTGGGCAAGTAATATACAAATCCTTGAATACAGTGGTAGCTGCTTAAAGAAAACCCGTTGGGTCCAACGGAGCACAGGCGGAGACTTGGTATCAGAATGAAACAGGGGCTTCAGCTGCCCAGAGTGTGTAGAACAGAGAATGGTGCAACAGGAAATGTCAACGGGCAGCACAGCTCAGGAAGTTAGGAAGCAGGGCCGATTCATTCAAACATTATGCAGAAAAGCACTAATCGTTTGGTGGGTATGATGCATCTGTTACAAAGTAAAAGCAGAGTTGATTGCTTTTCCTCAGGATTCTGAAAATCTGTCAGGGATACCGTGACCATTTCCAAACCAAACAAACGGAGACCTCTGGCAAAACTACTGTTTATACATTTTACATTTACTTTGTTTTGAGACAGTGGGCGTCAGGCCCCAGCGAGCCTGGCCTGGAGGTTTGCATGTGGCATGACTCGCCATAGCATTGGGAGACGTCATTGCTCAGTGGATAGACAATAGACTGAGACATTCTAGTTTATCTCCTAGGCATTTACCGTTGAACGCTGAGCAACAGTCACTCTGGAGCCCTTTCCTTAGCCATGCCAAGCACTAAACCCAAGACAACATTTTAGGAAAGTTCTTTACTGTGGTATGGATGTAAGAAATAGGGGTTGATTTGCTAAGGGAAGTAATGGCAGCCACTGCAACCACTTTATGAAGAAGTCCAGGAAAGTTTTAGCGACTGTAATAGATTAACACCCCAAAAGTAAGACCAAACAACAGAGCCATAGCCTGCTGTGAACATTGCTATTCTTCAGCTGCCACTCTTTTCCCTCTGCTGCTGACAAGGAATGCCTCTTATTTTTCCATGTTGGACCCATTGGGTTTATTTTTAGTACTCAGGTACTTGAAAGTGCTCTCTAGATCTTATCTAAGTGTACAATATTGGGATAGATAAGGCAGTGTCTACAGTAAGATTCAAGAAACGATGTATCTTAGGCAAAATCAGGTCATTGTCCACTTTTATAAATAAAGCTTTATTGAAACACAGCCTCATATATTCATTTACATATTATCTCTAGTTATTTGCCTGCTACAACTTCAAAGTTGAAGTTATGTTCAGTTCACAGTCAAAATTCTTTTCTATGTGGTCCTGTAAGAAAAAAGTTTTCTGATCCTTAATCTTCAGCCAGTATATTGCCCAATGATTAAAAGCACCTGGCTTCAAATCCCACCTTCTCCATTTTCTAGGTTTGTGACCTTGGGCAATTTAACTCTGTTCTTCAGTTTCTTTATTTGCTATATGGGAATAGTACTTCATAAGCCTGATATGAGAATGGGATTAATTAACACATTAGGAGTATGTGTAATAGTACCTATGGTGACCTAAGTACTCAATAGTGTTGTCATTGTTAACTGACACAGTGCATTTTTTCATTTGCAGCAACCTGTTGAATGTCTACAAGGTGCTAGACTGTGAGTGTAGGCATTGAAGATGCATTGCGGTCTATTTTTTCCTTGAGGTGTTCATGGTATAGTGGGAAAGGTAGACATATAAATTGTTCATTGTAATATAATGTGACAAGTAAATATGCTAAATATCAGTGGAAGTATAAAGGAAGGCCTGTTGCATGGTGAAATTTGGCCTGAATCTTGAAGTATGAGTGGAATTTTGTAAGGACACTCCTCCATAGATGGCTGTATATGCAAAAGGAAGAGACCGTTCAATGGTAGGGTCATGGGAAGGTGTGGGGTAAGGTAAGGGAATATAAGTTCTTTAGGTTCATGTGGAAAAGTGGCAGAAGAGAGAGATGAAAATGTAGAAAATGGGAAGAAGAAAAAACTTAATATATGATAGAGAAAAATTGCATATTTGAGCTGACTTGGTGTGAAAGGACCTGGAGAACAATGGCACCAAAACGAGGGTGGAGAAGCCGGTCTCTTGGTTGTGTCTATTGATGGGTGCCTGGAAAACAGAGCTGAGTCACAGATGGTGAAATAGGAGAGTTCAAAGTGTCTTATTAATTTTTGTGTATCCATGCCCAACATTGTATGTGTTCCTTAAAGGAAACTTCAAGCTGCTCACCATTCATATTGATAACAAAAATTAAAGGAATAAGTTATACTCTTTGGAGGAAATTTTATTTAAAAAGAAGGATGCATATAGTTTGAGGAGCCCTTTCTGGCAGTGATGTGAAGGTGTTTGTCTTTAAGGCGGCCCCTCTACAAGTTCCACGCCTCCGTCAGGGCCTTGGAAATATAAGTCTGGCAGTAAGGATGCCTGTGTTATTGTTCAGATTTTTCCCCCAACTGTGGCTTTAGGCATATCACCCAATCTCTTTGTGTTTGAGCAACTTGTCCATAACTATATCATAGAATCAAACATGTATGTATATAATTCCAGAGCTGGCAAATTTTCAACCGATTGGCAGGTCTCACCATGATCCCTTTTAAGACTAAACCTGAATCACTGTTCTTCTTTCTACTTCAGTGTTCCAGCCTTGGTCTTTCATGTTCTCTCTCTCTCCCTCACCCTTCTACCTCCTCCTCTTCCTTCTCCTCCTCCAACTCCTCCTCCTTCTCTTTCTTCTTATTTCTCTCTCTCTTCCCAGCCCCCCACTCCCCCTGGAAAAGTTAAGACATCTTGAAACTATTTGAAATGATTATGAGAAGCAGTCCAACCTTATTTTTACAAAGTGATATAATATGAAAGTAAAGAAAAATGTGCTCACTTGTTATTGGGTTAAATTTGAGTTTTCATAGAATATACACAGGTATTGTAACAGAGACTGGATGAGTGCACATGTTTTGTGTAACACAGAGGGTGTCATGCTTTCAGTCATCTGTCAAGATTACCCTTCTGGTAACATCAAGGATGAACGACGGGAAACACTCAGGCTCTAGGGGCTATTTCTTCCTGTGGATCTTAACTATCTTTGGGTGCTCCTAGTCCCAATGAGAAATGCACACTTAAGATAGAACCCTGTGTACAGAGAGTGGGTAGGAGAAATAACAGAAAGGGCATGAAGTGAAAGTAAGCAGATTCCAAAGTGAAATCTTATCATTTTGCTGAGGGCAAAGATGGTATCATCAGTTGCTGGTTAGTCACAAAGCAATCTGGGTTAGCTATTAAAACCAGAGAAAGAAAAAAAATGTATTATTCAGTATTAACTATGACCTTTTTGAGTTTTACTTACTATTTGGCCACACACAGAGTTAGCATAAGACAATAGGTTGAGTGAACCAAAAAGGCTCATAAAATACGTGCATCACCTTGTTTAACCTGTTGGCTCTTTCCTGATTCCAGGAAATAGCAACCAGACTCTCCCTGTAAGGCAGACTCTCCCTGCAAGAGCTAATATCCATGCCGTGATTTTACAGAATACAACAATTTGTTATTAAATTTGAAACTTTAAAAATGTATAGCCAGCATCCTAATGTTCTTGATAAATTAATTCCTTTTCTCTTTATTAGCTTTTTTTTGCTAAAAAGAATAAAAATATTTCTATTTTTACATAAAAATAGGAATGATGAAGGCACATTAAATCTGCTGATGAATATGAGGAACTGGGGCACAAACTTAAAAAGACAGTGTCACCTTTTCAGGAATAAATAATGACAACTATTTTTATATCCCACCTTCCCTACAGCTCTTAGCATTGTGACTTCCTCTTGCAACATATTCAAAGTGTAGAAATTCTAGATTTTTCTAAGTGTCAACACTATGAAGTGACTCGTGAAGACCATCAGAGAAGTTTTTAAGGAGACGTAAGGAAAACAAAAGAGCAAAGGGCAAGGAAGCATAAGTCTCTCTCTTAGAAGATTTTCCAGGGAAATCTTTTTGTGGGGACTGGTCCATCTATTTCAGGATGTTTTGTTTTTGTTATGGTTCCTTTCTCTTTCTCTCACCCTTTACATGCAGCCCATCAGCAAATACCATAGGTCCTATGTGGAACATAGATCACAAAATTGACAGTGTCTCACTGTCTTCTTGGCTCTATCACTTTCCACATGAACAATTGCAATTGCTTCTTATCCTCTCCTTATTTTCACAGTTGGCTTGCTACATTTCTTCTTCATATAATAGCCAGTCATGAGTTGAAGATAAGATCTTACCAGTTTTCTGACTGAAGCTCCTCAATGCCTCCTAACCATTCCCAAGGCAGGGTTCCTATCATTACCATGGTTCATGAGACCTTTGTTGAGCAGACTTCTAAAATGTCCCTAAAGGACTCCTGCTTCCTTATGCTCTGATGTAATTCCTTCCCCAGAGTGTGGCCTAGACCTAGTCATTTGCTCTGTCAAATACAGTAAGGAAAAAGTGATGGGACTGGACTTGTGTGATTAGATTGAAAACAAACTTTGGCTTCCATCTCGCTAGCAGACTCTTCTCAGCTTGCTTACTATGATGAGGCAGGCTGCCACATTGGAGGGGCCTGCTGCGAGACCAGGAACTGAGCAAAACCTTTGGCCAACACATGGTGAAAAGCTGGAGCTTGCAGTACAACAGCTCCCAAGAAACTGAATCTTGGCGACACATTAAGAAATCAGGTGTTAGAGCTGAGTACCTGGGCTACGGAGGAGTTCCCCTGAGTATAAAGTGTAGCCAGGCAGTTGAGATTTCATTGCATTTATCGCCTGTTAAAAGATAGTTTAGATTCTCTCTCTGTGAGTGAGCTTGAAAGTGGATCCTTTTTGAGTTGTGGCTTCAGATGATCCCAGCTGAGATTTCGGGTGGCCAACACCTTGACTGCAGCCTGTGACAAACCCTGAAGCAGAGATTCCAAACTAGCTGCACCCAGATTTCTGACCTATAGCAACTGTGAGACAACAACAAATGTCTCAAGCCACTAAATCTTGGGGTAACTTGTTGCACAGTGATAGATGACTAATCCATGATCACTAGGCCTTGGTGAAGCTAGGTCTGGCCCTTGGCTACTTCTCAGACCTCACCTCTTTTCACTCCCTTCTTCCTTACTTTTCTCCTCCAACTCTACCTTTATTTATTCCTCTTGCACACATGAAGCTTGTTCCAACTCTGTGGACTTTATGCTTGCCATTTCCTGTGTTTAAAATTCTCTCACCCTATATCTTCCCATGACAGTTCTTTCATAGTTTTGGGTCTTGTGTCAGTTATCAACCCTGCAGAGAAGCTCTCTTAGTCCTCCACCTGTGGGGGAGCTACAGCCTCCACTCCACTTGTTTTTGCCCCCACCCCTTTCCTCTGTCCCTTTGTCCTGCTTAATTTTTCTTTCTAGCCATATGCATTTTTTTGTTTGCTTTTTATTGTGTGTTCCATGCACTAAATCTTAAGCTTTATAAGGGCCAGGGTTTGGTTTGTCCTCAGTGCCTACAATATACAGGCACTAATTAACCAGTTATTGAATGAAAGGATCGATTTTACTGCTACAGATAGGCATTTTCTCATGTGTAAAACAATATGTTAGAATAAATGCAATTAAATTCACATCTATATCTAAACTTCTTATTCTATCACTAGTATGGCAAAGAGATTAAAGATAGCAAATCAGAAGTAGACCAGCATGAAGGCAAACAGATTTTGGGAGTGAAAAACGTGGGGCATGTGAGGGATTAGGGATAGAGAGGAGGTGAGACTGGTGTCATTGCACCACAACCAGTCTGTCTGGTTGTGATGTGGGTGCTCTGTGCCACCCAGTGCAGGAGCCATGAGCCACCTGTGACTGCCGAGCTCTCACAATGTGTCTACTATGGCTGGGGAACTAAGTTTCAATTTTATTTCAAGAATTTAAATGTAAAATTAAATGACCTTTTTGATTTTAAAGGCTATCATTTTTCCTCGGCACTGTGATCTGCTCCCACATGGAAGGTTAGGACATATGAAGGTAGGACAGTTGTGTGGGTGAGTTGACTTCAGAGATGGTATATCTCTGTGTGCTCACCTTAGATTTATGTCTAAAAAGCAAATTTGAATTTTTTTGCATAGAACCCAAAAGGTACCATGAAATGGTACTCCTCAGTACAAATTAAGTGTCTTGCTATAAGAATAACAATTATCTATGTGTTTGATTTTTCCCTCTAATTTTATTATTTTTCTTTTTTTCAGTCCCATTTTCATGGTTTTGAGCCATGGTGAAAGTAAGCAAAAAGTAAGAGCTCAGTTTTTTGGCCACATCAAGTACAAGTGTTGATTACCACTTAAGAATATCTTTGTGGATGATTCAGAATTTTGAGTAATGCCTATGGTTCCCTTTTTCTTAGGGTCCATGATGTGCCACATCATCTGGAATTTAGATCTCTGAGATTCTGTGTTTCTGCCCCTCTCTTCTTCATTATTGTCCCATTTGCCTTCATACAGAGAGAATCCAAACTATCTTTTAATGAGTGATAAATACAATGAAATCTCAACTGTCTTGTCTACACTTTATACTCAAAGGAACTCCTCCTTAGCCCTGGTACTCAGCTGTAAGACCTGATTTCTTAACGTGTCCACACACTTTTTTCTTTGATAGAGATATTAAAGGAAATGTCATTTTCCTAGATAATAATAATAATGAGGTCTTATTAAGGAAGTCTTACTATTCTTATCAAGGAAGTCTAACACTTTTTTTCCAGACATTCCTTAACAACTCATTAAAGCTTTGGCACCTGTGAAAGGTAACATGTTATACAGAATTTGAGATTAGAAGACCATGTTTAAATTTATACTGTGACCTTGAGAAAGTTGCTAAACATCCCTGTTTAGTTTCTATTCTCTCACAGGCAATAGAGTGTTGATAAGATGTGCCAGATGCATATCTCAGGGTTGCCGTGAGAATTTGCTAAATTTCAATGTAGAAAAGCATTTCACACAAAGAGGGGGTGAGGTGAGATTAAGTTATTGACAAAAATTTGGATGCTCATTTCAGTTTTAAGGCTTGCCTTTGAACTTGTTCTCTTTTGGGATGTTTATCAACCCCTGCCCCATTGTGAATTTCCCTTCTTAACATACCTTAGGTCTCACCTTAGATGACACTTTAGTTGTGATTGTATAAGATTATCTTACTTCAGGATAGCTCTTCGTAGTGCCTGATAACACACAGGTATAGTAGGTAACATACTCAGAAACTAATAAATAAATCTGTTCTTCCTCTCACATCCTTGAGGATGTAAATTCCTTACCGGCAGGTGTGCGCACTGTTTTGTTTAATTCTGTATCTCCAGTGTCAGGAACATTGCCTGCACATAGTAAGTGCTCAATAAATAATTCTTGACAAAGCCCTAGAAACATTCTTACACTTTTCAGAAGCCAGCTGCTTTTTCCAAACAGGCAATATTTACTGAATTTATGAACCTTTCCACTTACCAACTTTAACAGTGTGACTGCTATGGAGGCTGTATCTCCTTCTGACTCCTTATGGTAGCTGTGGGAGACACTGATGATTTATCACCCTGAATCTACGTTAAATATTTTGGCAAAAAGTTGCACAGCTCACCACAGAGCTCTGTTAAATTCTTCACTGGATGTCCTTAGTCTATAGTCTCTTAAGATAGATCTGGATATATGGTTAGATCTAAAGAAGAAAGTTAGGTTTTATTTTGCTAGTGTCTATACACTACATTTTATCACACAAACCTTAGTGGTATTACTTCTTTGTATATTGTGTAAAGTTCTAAAATAATTTTGGATTGTATTTAATGCAATAATAAAATATTTTTATTCTGCTACTTTAGTTGGTATGACTTAAAGTAGGGGTCCATTAGCAACAATTTCAAAAAGTTTTCTCTTGCTATTTGATAGTGCTCCAGCAAGGAGAATTTTTGCTGTAAAGGGCATTAAGCTTTTTCAGGCTCTGAGGAGCAAAAGGAATTTCTGGTGGCTTTAATGTTACACTGTGGTAGAGAAATGTCTGTAATTTGCTGCTTAAAATGTCGAACTGACAAAAAAATGCTAAAAATAACACAGTGATTCAATAGCAGAAGAATTACTACAATTGACCCCCCAGTTGAGGCCATACTACTGACATTATGTATTAATCGACAAGTTCAAAGAGTTTCCTTGTGGCAGAGATATTTATTATTCTTGGAGGAGTCTGAAGCTGGACAAACTCCTCTGAGTCATGTGGCACATCAGTTTTAGAGCAATTCTAAAAATCTCCTTGCACTATAAGGAATTGCAGAGAGAAGTTAATAAACTTGCCTATCCATAAATTAGCTGACAGTGTTAATTACATTGCTTTCACAAATTCATATCTGGGGGCTCTCCAATGGTTAGTTCATGAATTGCCACATTAAATCAAAACAGGAAGTATATTTTCCACCATGTGCCCATGAGTGACAATGACATCCTTATAGTAGGCATGTCAATTTTGAATTACTCTTATTTAAGAAGAAGTAAAAGAGAGGCTGTATTTCAAAAGTATTTTTATGACATATTGATAATGATTTTGAATTAAAATTGTCTTGGCAAATGATGACATTAGCTAATGGAAATATTAGGTGTATGGTGAAGATAGTCCTGAATTTAAAGTCCTGAATTTTACTAACTAGTTAGGAATCTAAAACTTACCAATTATATAATATTAGATAAGTCATAATTTCTGTAAGGATTGGTTTCTTCTTTTGTCAATAAGGTGTGGGGGAAAGCAAAAACTGACACAAGATTTTTCATGTAAAATGTTCTATTTGCTAAATAATGAGAAAGCTGGCACTGTGAGAAGGGGAAGTGTGTATCCTAGACAAGGGCCTGGGGCCATGCTCCTCATCTTCCCAGCAGGCCATCAGGCTAATGGGGGCACTTCATTCACTAAACGTTACTAAGGGTGTCTAGTGCAACATTTTGTAAGCAAAGTTTTAATACCGTAGCATGAAACACCTCCTGAGTTCAAAAATCTGTTACAACTCGGCCCCACACCCACTTCCACATCTCTGCCCTATTTTCTATTCTTAGTACCCAATTGATCTAGATTTCATCTACTTTTCCTTTATAGCAAAGAGAGGTGAGGGAAGGATGTATTTTTGTTTTAATGGCGCCATAGGACAGTGCACAATGGGGCAGTTCATAAATGGCACACACATTTCTTAATAAACACCAGAGCTTCCAGGCATAGGAGGATGCATTTGGTAAGGCAAAGCGACTTTATTCTTTTATCTAGTCTTTAAAAAACCAATTATGCTTTTCTGAGCATTTTCAGTCTTTTGGCTATTATGTTCTATTAATAAGACTATATCTCCAAACTATGATTGTAATGGCACAAATTCTTTCCTGAAGGATATTAATTTTTCCATTTGAATGTACTTATAAATAGGGGCTCACAGGACAGGTGTCTTACTCTATGGACGAAATCAGTACAATACTCTTATCTGACATGCTTTTTAGGAGTAAGATATTGAACAGTTTTAAGGAGTAAGATTATGTCTACATAGCTTTAACTAAGGCTCACTGGGATAAGGAATAGCACAATTAATGGTGAATGTAATGTGGTCTAAAAGATTCACCCCTGTACTTGGAACCAGGGTGCCTGGGTTCTAGAGCTGGACTCGTCACTTCTAGCCACATGACTTTACTTATGCCAATTCACTTCTAGACACCAGGATTCTTTCTCCTTCAGATAAACCGCTAAATTTATCTCCCTTGTCTGCCGTATTTCCTAGCCCAGGAGAACTTAAACGTAGTATGTAGATCCTAGAAGGTTGTCAATACTCTTTCAGGAGGACTGCAGGGTCAGAAACTACTTTAATAATGATATTAAGATTTCATATGTATTTTTCAGTGAAGGTATAAAAGCAGTGGAGTGTAAAACTGGCATCTTAGCGTGAATCAAGGCAATGGCCGCAAACTGTAGTGGTAGTCATTCAATTCCTCACATGGCACATCGTGAAAATGAAACTTAAAAAACTGCTAGTTTCACTTGAGAATGTCTTTGATAAAGCAGTAAAATATTAATTTTATAAAATCTCTAATCTTGAATACACATATTTTTAATATGCTGGTGATGATGCGGGATGGATTCTGAGAAAAAATACACACAAAATTGTTTCAGTTGTGAGTTGAACCAGTTGTTCTTTTTATGAAACACTCATTTTATCTTAAAGAACAGCTGACAACGTCTGATTCTCAGACTTGACTACTTGGCAGACATTTCCTTAAAAATAAATTAAATGAGCCTGTGACTTCAAGGAAAATGAAAGACAGTATCTCCAAAGATAAAATTAGAGATTTCAAATGAGGATAAGGATTTTGGAAAATTCATTTCACTACTATTTGATAGCACCACAATACGTAGAGGCTTATCTGACAAGCTCGGTGCTTGTTATGGATGATTGTTTGTCTCCGTAAAGTTCACCTCATCACCAATGTGGAGGTATTTAGAGGTGGGTCTGCTTAGATGAGGTCATACGGGTGGGGCTTCCATGATGGGAATAGAGCCCTTATCAGAAATGGTAGAGAGATGAGAGCGCTCTTTCTCTCACTCCTTTTTATCTCTCATTTACATGAGGACACAGTGAAAAGAGGGCTGTTGGCAAGCCAGTAAGAGAGGTCTCACCAGTACACAAACTAATTGGTACCTTGGTCTTGGACTTTGCAGCCTCCAGAACTGAGAGAAATAAATGTCTGTGGTTTAAGTCACCCAGTCTGTGATATTGTATTATGGCAGCCTGAGCTGACTAATACAGTGATGTTATTAATGAATGTGCATTTTTGATAATGTATAATATAATAATTTAAAATTGCATTATCTATATCAATGATCTAAAACAGCTATAAAATACTCTATTATTTTTCATGTAGACGACTGTGTAGGGCCAGATTTTCTTTATATGCTTCAACTGAAGAAACATATCATGACAGACTAAGCACATGATCATATGTAAAAATCCAGCTGCCCTCTGTCAAACTGTATATTAAAGAGATATGTGAACATGTAAAACAATGACACTCGTAACTTTTAAATTTTTCTTTGGAAAATTAGTTATTTTTCATACAAATGTTATTTATATTAACATAATATTTTCATCATTACTTAAAAAGTAATAAAATATTTAAAACACAAATTTTATTTCTAATATGGTAAGCATCATTAGATGAAATCCACATAAACAAAGTTCTTTGATATCTTCATAGTTTTTAAGACAAGTTTAGGAATTGCCGATCTAGCCTATCCTTGGGGGTTCACTCTCCCTTTGTCCTTTTAGAGTCATTTGGGTGACATTTCAGAGTGACTGCTGCCAGGGTCTGCTCGAACCACCTAGTCCAGGACAGGAGTACATTCCCCACACTCCCCAAAGTACAAGTATGAGGTTCTGATGTAGTGCTGAATCTTCACTCTACCAAAACCGACTGCAGTCTCTGTGCAATGAAAAGACACTCCCCTTGTCCTCAGGGGGTTACAGCTAGTCCATCACCCAGGAACTATGCTGGGGACACTCCGCGTCTCAGGCAAACTTGTATAAAAATAGTATCTCAGGCTTTTGTCTGGTGTTCTCCTAAAGCCTCCAGTTAGGAGCACATGTAACGAAGCAGTTCTGGTTTTGTATACTGTTGTTTTCTCTCGTGCTGTTCCCCAAAGAAACCCCAACCAACCAAATATGATAGTACACACCATGGAGGCAAATGCCCTGACCCCTCTCCCTGACTGATCTGACAAGCCCAGCCTTGTCCAAATGGCAGTTAAAGTTTAAATTGGATGCCTTGTGATTGCAATCCTTTTACTGAATGAATGTTAAGATGCAAATAGAAAACAAACTACATTTCCTGCTGCTCACCTTTTAAATTTGAACTGTGGGATAGTTTTCTCCTTGCCCCTGGATGAACTCTCAGGTTTGCCTCAGATTTTTACTCAATTGCACTAACATGATAAAGAGCTCAAATAAAATCTCAGAGAACGTTCTCACTTCAGTCATTAAAATGTCTAGATCGGACTAATAATCAGATTCAGAGATTGGAAGTTAATGCTTCTTTCTGCTTGTCTCCAGCATGAAAATGATGCTCATTCCTGATTTCTCCCTTTCTCCCTCTCTTTCCCCACCTCTGTGTCTGTCTCTTCCCCCACCCCAATTCTGTTTCTGTTTTTGTCTCTGTCTCTCTTTTTGTTATTGGCTCAGGTCAACAGCATCACATTCCCTTTTGACCTTCTGTTTGGTTCATGTCAATCAGGTATTAATCAAGGCTGATCTTTTGTCCATGGCAGGAGAACCTCACATATTAACATGTGAACATACTTTTCCAAGTTTGGTAGGTAGGTTGCCCCGAGTTCTCCAATCAAGTCAGTGCACCCCTCCCCCTTCTTTTGCAGGTCTCACTTTTCCACCATCCAGCAACTGAAAAATATTATCTAGCACACAGCGCCCCAGGATCCTGCTCTAGTATCTGTCAACACCAGCATAGTAGCAGCTGTTAAATATTTAGAATATCACCACTGAACCCATCCATGTCCCCAAACTTTCAGAACCGTGGGTCAAGCTGTTCGGTGGCCCCTCGAAGCGCCTCTTGGTTGGCTGCCATTGCATGTCTAAACTGATGTCCTCCATATTCTCTATAACCTCTGCAATGTTGGCGGCACTGTGTGGTACCCCATCTTGGCAAGTAATCTGTGAACCATCCAGCAGCTTGCTTTAAAGAGAAAGTACTCAGTGGCAACGTTTTGCTCTAGGCTTTGTGGGTTCAGCTGAATCAGTAAATACCTCATTTTAAATAATCAATCAGATTATTGAGTATGAGCCCAAATTCTTCTGGAAAATTTTTGTCATTAATACTGCATCTCTGATTGTAAGTTAATGTTACTGGTATTACATACGACTTAAAGATGTAGAAGGGCTGATTTGAGGGGTCAAGAAAATTATCACCGGATTAAGGAACAATTTGGCAATAATTAAGAGATAATTTGAAAATCCACATGAATGTACTTTTGGCGCTCTCTTTGGAACATTCAAATAAATAGAGAAATAATGATTTATATAATCAAGAACATAAAACATAAAGGAGCAAAATCTATGGGTGGTGGCAGAAAATACAAAGATCAGGAAAAACAGGAAAATCAATTGAAAGAAAAATAGTGGAAATTAGGCAAACTGTAGACTTCAGTTTTTCAAATGTAAAAAAATGTTAAAATTGTTTATTTAGTAGGTTTAAAAAATAACATTATCTAATATATAACCAATGACACTGAAATGGAGAACAGGCTGACAGTGACCAGAGGGGAGGGAATTTCAGGGAATAAGGGGAAGGGTTTATAGGAACAAGTATAGGCACATGGACAAAAACTAAGGGGGGGTGGAAATGGGAGGGAGGTGGGGAGGACTGGGGGGGTGGGCTGGGATGGGAGTAAAAGATAGAAAACTGTACTGGAACAAGAATTAAGATAAAAAAGTAAAAAAAGAAAAGACATTATCTGGAACCATCAATATTCTCCCAATTAGAAAATTTTTTCCTCTGCCTCTTTTCTTCCATCTCTCCTCCCATCATCTTCTCACTAAAGTTGTTCAACATCATACAGTAATTTCTATTCACTTATTTTAAACAAAAACCTTATCACACCAGGTATGGAGAAGAAAAATTAGTCTTATTATGCTTATGAGAGTACCAAATGCCTGATCAGCATAAAGAGAAGAGCAGAGCAGAAACTAATTGTTGCTTTAACGCATTTTGAGACATTAGTAGATCAAGGATTAAGACAGGGATAAATTCAAAACAAGGAATCTCGTAAGGTTGCTAATGTATCTCCAAGGAGCACATGAAGAATGTGATGTGTTTTGAAAATACTGATGAGTTTGTACTGAGGGTCCTTGCAAATGTGTGGTGCTGTGTTCCATGATCTAGTGACTTCACCACACAATAGAGGAATCCCCTTCTCTAATGCAGTGATTGCCACCTACTAAATGTCCTACAACTTTCACTGTTTGATGAAGTGGGGAATTGCCTTTAGACTCAGCTACTTATAAAGTTTGGTTAATTTAGATATGGATGCCTTTGTGTCTCTCACATCAATGATGACTTTGGAAGACTTTTGAATATGAAACTAAGGTTAAAATCAAGAAATTGTGTCGGGTTGATACAAATAGGCATTTATCATAAGACAGCCATTACAAAAGTATGCAAATTCTATTTTTTCTCCACATTAGTATGTAGACAATCTCAGAGTGGGAATGATAAAGGTAAAGAAATAGTTAAAAAGAAGTCATTATCATCCTTATAAAAAGGTTATTGATATTTAATAGGATTATAAATGAAGTTAAACAGCTCATCATATATTTTTAATGCCAAATTACCTCAATCATGCATATTTTTGCAGTTGATAATTTTTGCTCTTTGTATTTTAGAGTTCTGAAGAAATATTGGTGAAAACTGGGAATGATAATGTCATTTAAGTGAGGCTAACTCAAAACAGAATCCAAGACTTTTAAGAATATTATAGAAGTATGTAAGGAAAATACGTAGTTTAGAAACAAAGACTGTACTTATCATGCATCCATTATGAGCTTCTTAATTGGCCTTCTGACTGTCAGACATTTTTGAGAAGCAAATAGTTCTCAAATTATTTTAAGATCAGAAAGTGGAAAGTCAAGAGGTTTCCTTGTAGCAAGTGTGCACAACAAGACTGCGCAGCGTGCCTCCTTGCGTGAGATGGTGACGGCAGTGACACTGCATCTGTTGACAAAGCATTTCTGTGCCCTATTTTTTATATTTGATTATTTTAGTGACCACCTGTTCAGTCACTCTTCATTCACATGTTCCTAGAAGAAACATTTCAGAAGTCATAATAAATTACATTTTAAACATCATATTTCTGCATTAAAGTTTAGATTATAAGGTAACTTCATGGATCCTTTTTATTTTTATCACTTTTATGACTTTTATAGTAAGTCTCTTCCTACATGAACAGTGAAAAGGGTGTAGTGAGAGGCAATCCAGGGAGCAGTGCAGTTGTTAAACATTCCTGTGAAAGACATCGGCATAAAAAGGGGTGAAGGCATGTGGAGCAGCAGGTCACAAACATATCCATGGAAGTCTCGTGTCAATCAAAGAAATTGAGATTGCTGTTAGGCTTTTCATCAGGGAAGCACATCACTGAAATCCACACCCTGCTAATGATTGTGGGGTTCACCTCCCCAGTCAGTAGGGTGCACGTCCGGCTCATACTCTCATGCGTCCCTTATCCCTGCTCTTCATTGTGTCTCCCTGGTGACTTTGGTCTCTCTTTTCTCATATGCCTTTCTCCCTTAGGACTGATGGTTTTAAAGTCTTTCTGCTGTTCCTTCCCAGTGTGCATTTTGATACCCAGATTCATATATGAAACGCTTTCCTTTCATTGCTGACTGCTACTTCTTCAAATACTCCTTTCATCTTTACAACTTCAGTGAGATTTTCTGTCTCCATTTAAATCCTTCTGCCCCGCTACTCCCCTCCCCAATAGAAGCCAATCTAGGAAATGCTGGCTTACAGTAATGTTGAATTCATTCTCTCTCAATGTTTTTATGGTTTACTAGGTGCATTTGGGGGGATGATAAAAAGATATAAACCATATCATGCTAAAAAATTGTATAACTTAGTGTACATATATATCATTAGGTTCAAAAGTTAATCTAAATCTAAACATAGACTCACTTTTTAAACCACAAACTGTACTCCCAGGTATTTATTTCCCCAGTGGATTTAAAAAGTGTGCCCACATGAAAGTCTGCACACCTGCGTGTGAATGTCCATGGGAGTTCCATTCATAAGTGCCCCAGACTGGAGGGAATCATTATTTCTTTCAAAAGGTGAAAGGACAAACAAATTGTGGTACATCCATACAATGAAATTCTACTCATCAGTGAAAAGAAATGCACTATCAAGGCTTGTAAGGACATGGATGAAGCTTGAATGAATATTACTAAGTGAAAAAATCCAGTCTTAGAAAACAAGGTACTTTATAATTCTATTTATATGAGATTCTGAAATAGGAAGCAGTAAGGAAACAGAAACCAAATCACTGGTGGCCAGGGAAGTGTGTCTTTTCTCAGCCAATTCTTCCCATCTGTGACTGCAGCCTTGTAAGTGACCATGAACCTAAAGACAGCTCAGCCTTAGCAGGTAGGTGTCTGGCCCACAGGAACTATGACAAAATAAATATTTGTTGTTTTAAGCCAGTAGGCTTTTGAGATAATTTGTTATATGACATTACATAGTTATTACAGCCATGTACATTAAAAACAAATTTTTATTTATTAATTTTAGAGAGAGAGAATGAGAGACAGAGCATCAGCCTGCTGCTCCACTCACTTGCGCACCAGAAGAGCTTTTGCTTTTAAATAAGATGACATTAAAAAAGTAAGATGATATGAATATGTCACGAAAACAGCTTTGTCACGGATCAGTACATGTTGATAGAGTTGTTTCTGTAAACAGGATACTTTGAAACCAAACACAAGAATGCTGTGCCTTCTACCTTTCAGCATGATAATACTTTTCTTTTTTTTAAGATTATTATGATCACAAACCTATAAAAATCTTTTTTTATCTTTTTAAAAGTTTTTTTCAAGTACAGTTGTCTCCGGTTTCCCCCATCACTCCCCCCAACCCCAGCCACCTCCACCTCCCACCCTTGAACCTACCCCTTTTGGATTTGTCCGTGTGTCCTTTATACATGTTCCTTGACAACCCTTCCCCCTAATCCCCTCAGTATTCCCTCGGACCTCCCCTCTGGTTACTGTCAGTTTGTTCTTTATTTTCATGCCTCTGGTTATATTTTGCTTGCTTGTTTGTTTTGTTGATTAGGTTCCACTTATAGGTGAGATCATATGGTATTTGTCTTTCACCTCCTGGCTTATTTCACTTAGCATAATGTTCTCCAGTTCCATCCATGCTGTCGCAAAGGGTAAGAGCTCCTTCTTTCTTTCTGCTACACAGTATTCCATCAGAATAATAATACTTTTCAATATGTATTATATTTTTAAAAACTTCCGTTAACATATGACTCATTCTACTGCATTTTCATGATCGCCTCCCCCTCCCCCCCAGTTTGTGCCAAGTCTCTAATCCTTAATAGAAAAAATGTGCCTTTAAACATGAAATAAGACAAAAAATGTTTGGTCATGTCCTCTGGTTCCTCCTAGATATATCTAAGTTTTATTTATTCTTTATACTTTATTTATTTAGTTATTGTTTATTCTATCACTTTTCTCTATTTTTCCCTATTCCATCCTATGTCTACATTTTAACTCTATGAGAGGAATAGGCTTCTTTCACATGTTCTGTGCTAATCGAATGGAAAAGAAGAAAGGGATGCTTTAAGATAAAGAAGTGAAAGACATTTACAATCAGAGGGAGATATAAAAACCAAATAGAGCCTAAGACCATTTAAAATGCCAAACTGTAATTTTTCTGATTTCTCATTCACAACATGTTCAAAACTTCTCCCTGCACTGGGCTCTCTTTTCTGTGCAAATGTGATCCATTTCCATACAGATATTTTCCTTGGCTAATGTTCCCCATATGCACAGATCAATCTTCACACCTTCTCACACTCTTTTTGCCTCTTTTGGCATGTGTTCTGTTTGCCTGCCATATGTATCCATCCCTGCAACATTTCCAGACCTAATTTAAAGTTTGAAATATATCCTTTCCTGCACTTTGCATTTTTATGCCTTTAGAACTTGGCATACGTTTTCGCCATCAAAATCTGACTGATCTTCTTTTCCTCTATTTTTTTTAAAGCTGGTTAATTTCAAAGAAGTATTTCCTCCTACTTTTATCATTTTGGCCTGACTCAGAGTTCAGAGAACCTAAAAATGTAGCAGTGTGTCAGAGAAATTTCTCTATGGTCTTATGAGGGCAAATCCTAGTAGACAGGTGGTATCTTAATTGGGACAACTAGATTAGATCAGAAAGTCCTCATTTAAGCTTTTCAGCTGATTTTTGGTGTGAAACTCCCTTGGTTCAAGAAAGGAACTGCCACAAATGACCATTTACTCCCATAAAAATAAAGTTTCGACATGCGAGCTCTGATTTAACTTGTAATTCATAGAATGGTCCAGAGAGTGATTTCCCCAAAACAAAAATTTGGTTTCCTAAGTTATCAGATGGCTCTTTATGATACAAGAAAACTATCCTATCACAATTTGTGTCACCTACCACATCACAGACTGGAACAAATGCTTATGCTGTCACTCCAAGTTGAAGCTTCCTTCTCCCCTTCTATACGTTTTCCATTATCTAAAGTCAAGGTCAAGTACCACTTCCTTCGCAAATCCCTCACTGGTGACACCCACATTGGTCTCAACTTTTCCAATCTCTTGAAACATTAACTGTCTTTCTCATTTTGGCTCTTAATTATAGAATCTTATCTGGAGCTTGGGAAACTCTTCTTTCTCTTCTTCACCTGACAAACATAATTGTTATTAAGAACTCACTGTAAGCATAGCCTCCTCCTTGAAGTCACCCCTGACCACTCTAACCTTATGTCACCCAAGTAAGTAAGTGTTCTCTTGGCACTGCTACCATAGTATCGTCTGTATGAGAGCAGAGCATGTATTCCTCTGTTTAATAACACATTTATCTTCTCTGCCGCCCCACTGCGGAGTGAGCTTCTTTCTAGTAAGCAGTCAATCGTGTTCAACTCCGCCTTATCAACACCTCTCTCTAGGTCTGGAAAGTTAAAGAAGCTCAATACACAACTGATGAAATAATAAAAGAATGAACACAAAAATAAATTATTTCCCTGTTAGTGTATCAAATAGTTACCTACGCATATAAATTAATCCATTACACTATCCATTACACTAATTGTGTGCATGATTAACAATCATTACAATCAACAATCATTAACAATCAAACTTAGGACCATCAAGTCAATTAATAATAAGCATTAATTAATGATTATGTGTCCACTTTTCTTGCTGAATAGAGGGGAAAATGAATGCATAAAATACATATTTGAATTATTTTATTTAACTGAGGAAAGATATTTTTTTCTTCACTGGAGTAGACTAAATATTTGTGTCTCCTGAAAATTTATATATTGAAGTCCAGTCCCCAATATGACAGTATCTGGAGATGGAACTATTGGGAGGTGATTAGGTTGTGAGAGTAGAGTCCTCATGAATGGGATTAGTGTCCTTATAATAGAGATCCAAAAAAAGTCTTCCTTGTCCTTTCTACCATGTGAGAACACAGCAAGAAGACCACAGTCTATGAAGCAAGAAGTGGGCTCTCCTTAGACACTGAATCTTTCAGCACCTTGATCTTGGACTTCCCAGTCTCCAGAACAGGACTAAAGAGATTTCTGTTGTTTGTAAGCCACCCAGTCTATGGTATTTTTGTTATAGCAGCAAAAAGGGACTAAGACATTCACATTTTGCATATTTTTAACAAAATGGCTTTTATTAGAAATAGAATTTACTCAACTTTAAGGAAGTTAGGAAAATAGAGAAGAAAATAATTTATGTACTGCTGGACACTTAGTATTTTCACTTTTTCAATGTGATGTCATAAGCTGAGCACCAGTATAAATAAAAATAAGATCTCAGACATGGTCATTAGTATTAATTTGATTTCTCTATTGCCACTATTTTTCTGCCAAATTGTTATACATCATTTGAACTATCAACAGTGATATATGATACTGTACCTCCATTGTTATTGTAAATTTCATATTTAAAAAATTATTTAATAGGGAAAAATGGAATACAATCTTAACTGACTTGAGTTTCTATAATTATTTGTGAGGTTGGTACTTTTTACATGTGTTTTGTGAGTATCTGAAATTATTTTGACAAGTATAAAGGACACGTGGACAAAAAATAGGGGCAGGTGGAAATGGGAGGGAGGTGGGGAGGGCTGGGTGGGTGGGCTGGGATGGGAGTAAAAGATAGAAAATTGTACTTGAACAACAATTAAAATAAAATTAAAAAAGAAATTATTTCAGAGAATGGTGAAAAATGCATCTTTAAGATATTAATATTGTAGACATATTGTACTCAACTTCTTATCATGCATTACCCATTTTTCTCCTCAGAGTAACATCTTTGGTTGGCCTTGAACATTTTTTTGAGACTAAAACTGAATATTTGATATCTTTAGAAATAGTGTTTCAGTAGACAAAATACTTAATTTCTTCAGGGCAAAAATTTCAGCTATTAGAAGCTAAAACAATAAGTAATATAAATGAATGGATAATGAATAAAAATTATGATAATCATACAACAATACACTAAGGTGACATTTTAAATGGCATGGTTATTTATAAAATTAGTGCATTTAAGTTTTCATGAGGTGACTTGCTTTAAGTTGTTAATCTGTGGCCATTTGTTACACAACAATAAAAACACATTAGTAGTTTTCTATTCTTCCAAATATTTTTGGTTGGAATTCCATTTGAAATACAAAGGAGACTTTCTGAAATCAGGGCACATGTCCATGATCTCAATGCTTCTGAAATACTGCTTGATGTGATCTTGGTTTTAAGTTAGCGTAATAAAATTCTAGACACCAAGGGTATTGACATAATTACTGATTGGATGACATAATCCTCAGATAATTGATTCTGAATGTTATTATTTCAGCTCTATGTCTTTTGCAAAATTGACTTATAAAATTTACTAAGTACAGTATAAGTAAAAGACACTTTTAACATATATTCCTTTTTATCAGATATTTTTACTGACTTTGAAATCTGATTGTTGCTCAGGTATTGTAAAGAAAAATTTTATTAAGTAGTACAAAATAAATATTGATTTTACTACTTAGTGTCTATGGAAGTTTTTTGAGCCAAATTATGTCTGAATATTTTTTTTATTTTCATTGAACCTTTTTCAAGTCAGGGTTTTTGTTCATTCATTGGGTTTTAATATCTAATATAAATTGAATAAAATATGTAAATTGGAAGTGCTCAAGTTTTATTTTAAATAGTTTTATAATTATTTAAAATATTTAACCATAGTAAATATTATTTTAGCTATTGAAACCTAATGTCCCTGAATATACATAGCAACACACAAGCATATTTTGTACATATAAATGTAATTTTATACATTAGGCATCTATATGTGTATAAATGTATATTTTTATATATACTTTTAAAATATATTTAATAGGCATGATACCTTCAGAAACATAAGCAATTGATTTTCCTTTGATTTTGGAGGTTACCCCCACCAGAATTTCTAGCTCTGAATGGGACACACTTTATTCAATTATGACAATCTTGTCACATAAATCATGTCTTACAGCCAGCAACCTCAGCCCTTCTGTTGCTCACTAGTGTCCCTGTAATTATTTTTGAGTCATTTCTATAAAAATGGTTCATAAACCATTTTTGATACCACTCATGGAAACAGATAATAAGTTAATTCAATTTTTAAAGTTTTTAAGAAATGTAGCTTGATTTTAGGTGGCAATTAATTTTGTATTGCTACTTTTATCAGAGGCATAAGATATAATTTTTAAAAAAGATAAGGGTTTCATTGTTGCAATCAAGAAAAAAATGCAGTATAACAGTGAAGTCTTTTTTTTTTTTTTTTTTTTTGCATAGGAGGGGGAAAAAGCAACCTTAGCATTCCCTATCACAAATGCTTCAATTTTCATGTCTGTTTTGCCATTTATTCCATTAACATTATGATTAATGAAAGTTCTATAGAATTTCAAATACCTTGAAAAGTAGCCAATACTTGCTCTTTGGAGGCTACTTTGAAAATAAATAATAAAAACAGGGTGCTTCAGGCTTTGGAAGTCTTCAAAGACACGTCGCTGTGATCTTTGTACCACTGCTGCAGAAGAGAGGACAGCATTTCATATTTCTGGCATTACTAATGACAACACAGTGACTGCAAGAAAGCATGAATTTCTGGGAGTAGCATCAGGGTACAGGACTCCTGCTGAGCTCACCAGTTCCTTGCTCCACACAGCTGCCTTCTCAGCTGGGGGTTTTAAATCAGCACTGTGAGAAAAGACAGAAATGACCATGATGCATTTTCCTCACTATGCGAAAAAGGTAATGTTCAATTAATGCTCCAGCCGCCTGTTTCCTTTCTTTTTTAAAAAAATTAGGGATGGAGATATTTTATTATGATAAAGGCATCTATTCATCAGAAGGACAGAGTAATCTTAAATATGCATGCACCTAATAACAGAACTTCAGTTAGCCTTCTGTTTTCCAACTGACATGTCTGTCTTTGTACGTTTTACTTTGGATCTTTTTTGTTGTGTTGTTCCTTTTCATTATGGAATAAAATGTTTACACTAAAAATACCTTTGAGCTTGCAGCTATGTGAGAGGGATACTGAACTTCTCATGGCTTTGCTGAAATCAGTAAGAATGTAGAAATTATAGTGCTTTCTTTTAAATGTGTACCTTTATACCCACAGGATATTAACATGGGTTCATGCTCATCTAGCTAAGCTTGCATGTAACTGTAAAAATATCACAACTGAAAGAGTAAGCCTGATTTAAGAGTATTTAAGCAATACAACATCTAATTTGTTAGGAATGTGTACCTTACTGGTTGCTCTGTTGTAGAATGCTGTGTGCTGTGGTGTTAATGTGAGCTCTGCTTTAAGGCTGGTTTGGCTACTAAAAAAAAGAAGTTAATTTCAACCAATCAATGCTTTTAATCCTCCAGGAATAAAGAAATATATTATCTTCATTTATACTTGTTATAAATTGTGTTTGGAATTACGTAGATATAAATTAATAAACATGATCTTATAGAATCTTGTTCTTCATAGGGTTATTTGGTCTTGTGTTCTTAGAGAAAAACCCATTAGGGTTCTTAGGTGAATTATACATTTTTTCTCTTTGAAGACAATCTATTTTACATGCCCAGAATAATACGGAACAAAAAAGAGCTACATGATATGTGTATGGGTACATGCATGTGTAAATGTATGCTTAACTCTGACTTGGGTCTTATGGATTTCCTCTCCGACTTTCTTTAGCCTTCTGGTTGAAATGAATAATATTCCTAATAATGAAGTTGAAGGGTTTGGGTTGAGTGTTCATTGGAAATGTGTCAAAATAGTTTTATTTTAAGCCTTGAAGCAAAATATTGATTGCCATCACTTTAGTAATCACTCAATATAAAACCTTATAAGAAAATCATTTTATAAATGCTTAGTATATGGTAGGCACTGGGCTTGTCAATGGAGACAGAAAGATAGGCATGTGGTTCTTACCCTTATGACATTTATAATAAAAAATTTTTGGTAAATGAACTATATCTGAAGAAGGATCTGACATTTAACTATCTCTGTGCAACTCATGTTGATGTAGAGTTTTGCAGAATCTCTTGAATTTCAACTCAAAATACGTAATTGGTCTACAAAGAATTAATTTTTACCTACTTCGGCAACAACTATTTATTGAATGACTGTATTGTACCAGGCACTGGTTGCAGACACTTGAGATACAACAGCAAACAAGACAACAGAGCCTGCACCAGAGAGCTCTCTGCATTTCAGCAGGAACCGAGGATGAAGAGGCAGCATAATCCTTCACACTTGTTTTGAGGAAGGGAAATGGGCCAGGGTGACTGAGAAATTAAACCTGCTGACTTGATTCTATAGCAATTCATCCAGCCCACTTGGCTTTCATATGGGACTACGCAGAGCCAAAGGAAAAGAAATAGCTTCTATAAATCTTCATAAGCACTTTCAGAATACTTGGAAGTGACTTTAAAGTCAAAGGACAAATAGTTTGTAATAATATTGTTCTTTCAAATTCTGTGTTAAGAACAGTATGCAAAAATTAAATTATTCACACAATGTAATGATTTTAAGTTTTAGACACTTCCAAGTGATTAAGGGTTTTTTCTTTTTCTTTTTTTTTAACCAATAACTTCCTTAAGCTTTCCCTTGACCGACTCATCTACCAACTGGCAAAACACACAAGTTCTCAGTGTCTACTGAGGTTGTTATACCCTCTCTCTGGGCCAGCTTTGGGTACTAGTGAGACTAGTCCACTGAGCATGCCTCTGGTATTCCATCATGGGAAGCATTTGGAAACCACGTAATTGCAGCATCATATCCCCCGTTTCTTATCTTGAATACCTCATTTTTCTATTTTAAGATTGCAGTGAAATACATTTTTCTGTTTACTCCTTTGAACTATTTATTGGTTTCTTTCTTTTTTCCTTTCCTGATTTTTTAAATGTCCTATCTATCTATCTATCTATCTATCTATCTATCTATCTATCTCCCTCCCTCCCTCCCTATCATCTATCATCATCATTTATCTATCTACCTATCCTTCACCTACCTCTCTAAAAGTAAGCATCTATTCTTCTTAGTTCACCTGCAGGTATTTCAAATCCATCTCTCCACTGTCGCCTCTGTTATAGCAGTTGGAAGACTAAGTTCTCATGTTCCCAATCTCCTTTGCAATGACAGTGGCCATATTCCTTAGTTCTGGACACTGACACATGACTATAAGCTTGCTAAGAGATTCATGAATGATTCTGTTTACTTGGTATAAGGGACAGACCTGGCTGGCATGACTTCTCTCTTCTTGTCTGAAAGCAGACTGCAAAGCTGAAAGCTATTGTAGCCATGTTGTGACTATGAGGCAGGTATGAGGGGATTCCTGGGAGGATTTCAGATACGCCAAACCTAACATGCTAAAGCCACTAAACCCATGCCAGCTGCCTCTCTCAAAACTCCTGGTTATGTCAGAAAAATAAGACAGTATTTATTAAGTCACCCTAAGTTGTGTTTTCTGTTACTTTTAACTGGAAGCATTCCTGACTGATACCATGTGCATAAATCATATACTAGAGATTGTTGAAAGTTGAGCATTTTATTATAAAACATTTAACAACAAAGAGCAAACTATAATTCTTGTCTTTAATAACTTTATGATAAATGTTTTGTATATACAAAATACAATCAGCAAATACAATAAAATACTTTCTGATTCTCATCCAGGATTTGAAACCCATTTGCAGGGGCATATTTCTTACTGATTTTTTGGTGTTCATTTTCTCATATATAAAATAAGGAATTACATTATTTCTAAGGTCCATTGAAGATTTACACTTCTGAATTTTAGGTCCATGGGTTTGTAACACTACACATTGAATAATATTTTAAAAGTTGTATTCCATGAATAGTTTGAACATGAAGGAAGTCATTGTATTTTTGCAATTTCTGCTTAGGATTCTGTACATTTTACATTGAAAAAATGGGGTTATGAGTGTGAGCCTTTTAATATGCCAGTTATGCATTCTAAAAATCTAGTTTATTTAGTTACTTAACTACTGAAATTAGCACAAAAAGGATATCTGGCGGCATCCTATAAGAATAATTTTCCCCCAGCAAAACTTTATACAACCTCCTTAATTTTCTCCCTTTTTGTGAGTGTAAATCCAGACAAAATAATTTCACTGATACGGAGGTTTGTCTGATACTAGGGTTTCCAGCTACTTTGTAACATGCTGTACAACTGTATGGAATTGGCACAAAGAGGTTTTATTGACAGCAAGAGAAATGTTCTCAAATTGCTTTTGGAAGGCATAAAACATAACAAATAAGATGTTGCTATACCATGTAAAAGAATATATAAGCAAATGAGAATTAAAGGTGAATTGATCATAAACAACTTTAATTTCAAGGCCTATTTTATTTTCCCATCTAATCTTGCAATAATATGGGGTTATATGAATTGATCAAATGCCAGTTGCTCTAACCAAGTCTTCTTTTTGTCTTCATAGGCTGATACTTCACTCCAATTTGTAATTTGGTGGATGTTGGAAACAGAGATGTGCCACGAAGCTTTCACTGGAAATAGAAAATAAATAAAATAGATACTATACAGAAAGGAGAGAATTGAAAGCAAGCATAAAGCTTGAACTCAGAAAATGAAAAAAGCAATGTGTGTGTTTGTGTGTGCATAGGCAGGCATGTGGGGTAATAAGGGAAGGATAAAAATGCATCAATATGGAGGTTGTGTCCTTTTCACAAGATGCGGAAACTGTTGCCAGATGATGACTATCATCTCTTGTTTTCCAGAGTAATGTGCAGTCTTGAACTGGAGAGCCAATCTGCTACTTAAAAATGAGGAATTTTTGCTTTCTTTGATGCAACATAGCATCTTTGGGTGGTAATTGGGTATAAAACAAACAGAGATGCCTTTTCTTTACATAGTGGAAGCAGTTATCCCTGTTGCCAAGGAAACATCGCAAGGAGGCAAGGGTCACCTTTGGAAATAATTGAAAGACTTCAAAAGCAGATCAATAGAGAAAAGACTAGACCTGATCTTCCAAGCTAATGCTGTCTCTTATTTTAATGTCATTTTCAGCAAACACTTGGTTATGTGGTGACCATGTACTGGGAAGTAGGAAGGCAAATTTAAATGTGTAATAACTCTAGCCCAGTATTTTCAAGCTCTGCTCTTCAAAGTCTGTGGTTTAGAAGTGCTTTGAGGGAGGAATGAGCAGGAATAGCAGCCTGGATGATGGAGTGACATTCGAGTTTAAAAGAGAAGCTGCGTTTAAGACTTCATTTGCAGGAAAGTTTCCATTCATTTAAAAAAATACTGATTCTTTATTCATACAAGCACATTTCACTGGACTTTGTCTAAGTTAGTAAGATTTTTACATTTTACTTTCTGAAAACATTTTGTTATATATTAGGATTGTGCAGATTTTGTGCCAATAAGACATAATTTCATTCATTCATCCATTCATCCTTCTATCAAATATTTATGATATCATGCTATGAGCCAAGTAGTACCCTGAAGATGAGAGGTGAATAATACATAGTCCCTGCATTTAAGGTCTGGGGGCTCAATCTGATGAAGAAGGCAGATATAAAACAAACAGTGGTATCACTTGTAGAAGGAGGACAGTGTGATGTTTGTAATTATTCCTGGAGAGGTGAAGCAAGGCTTTGGGGAGAGAAAATGTTTGATCTTAGCCTTGAGGGATGGATTAGCATTGAGCAGAGAGTCCAGTGCTGGAAGAACATTTTAAGACACAGACAACAGCAAATGCAAAGTGCAGATATGTGCAGAGTAGATTTCATTGATGCTCTGTTGATTGACAATAAGGAAGTGTGTTTGAAGATGAGGTTGGAAAAGGAAACTGGGCCTAGAACATAAAAGTACTCATATAGTATGAAGAAGTTTATGTTTTTCGGTTAGGTCTCCAGATTTTTCCTTTATAATTTCAGATATAGTGAATGGAATTATTCAATACTATAATAAATAGAGATGTAAATAGCTTGGTATGACTCCCTGTGTTTCTTCTTTTACAATACAGAATTGTTTATCAATACCTATGTGCTTTCACAGGGTTTAAGGAATTGAAATTTTGGTGATGCTTTATTATTGAGAGCAGTTGTGAAATGTAGGGGTAAGCTCTCTTGAGATTAAAACAATACTATTGATTTATTTTGTCATAAAATTCAAAAGTGACAGGGCTGACAGATGTTCTGAATACTAATAATGATACATTGTACACTGAAATGCTCCTTCTTAACCCTTCCTTTATGAAGGACAGGAATGAAACTCTGGGCACAAGAAAATGTGGAGGGTATGTATGCTTGAGAGCTAAGGCGTTTTGGCATCATTTAGGTTAGCCACCTGTTCTAGCCTGCATTTGCTGACTAAATTAGAACTGGGGAGAGTATATGCAGCTGATTGGTCTGCCTTGTTACCAAGGCAACCATTTTTTTCTCTCTGCTCTGTGACTCTGAAAGGGTTCATAACCCATTAGTACTCCTCTGGGCAGGAACATGAGAATGTTTCTTTTTTAAAAAAATTCTTGATCAAGATGATGGATGATGAGGTTAACAGAATTTAACAGATTTCTGTTACCATATTATTTATTGAGACAGCATATTTTCCAAATGTTTAAAAAACTTAGATCCAAACCATAAAGGCAAATAACTGATGGAGAGATGCTGATGATAACTAATTAAAAATTGAAAGTATTTTTAATCTCAAATAAAGTTTTTTCAAAGGAAATATATGTTAAGATAGAGATTTTCTGAATTCAGTCCAAAATGCAGTGAATAACATGCTATTTTCCAAAATTATTTCAGCTGGGAATTCTATTAGGATTTTCCTCACTTTACAGAGACAATGAAACATGAAAGAGCATTGGTTTAGCAAAGGCTTTATTGGATCCATCAAACTGTAAGTTTGATGGCTAAGTGATCATTTTCTGAATGCCCGTGGGTTGGGGAAATTCTGGCTGGTGGTTGACTCCACACTGTGGTCAAGCCATCAGAAATCAAAACAGATTGTTCACCCCCAAGTGACATTTAGAGTTTAGTACGTTAGTTTTCTTCAATTTTCTAATCCGTATTTGACTTTCCTCTCCATCTTTGTACATACACTCTCCCTTTGTATTCCAAATCATCATGTATTTTTCAAAAACCAGTAGGCCTCCCAAGGAGATAAACTTTTCCAGCACCTGTCTATACCAGGAATTTTACATGTCATCCCATTTGCTTCACTCCTCATGTCAACTCAATGAAATACATATCATTTATCTTGCCTTTCAGTTAAGTATACTGAGAGTCCAGTAGACTACATAGCTTGCTAAGAGTAGTGGGGCTGGTATTCATATTGAGTTCTAGCTCATTCTAAAGTCATGCTTTTCACTATGCCATGGGGTCTCTTACTCTCTAACTTTTTCTGTAATAATACTAAGAGGATGCATTCTTTCTGAATATTGAAACATTAGGCAGAAAAAATAGCCAGATGGAACCTTAAAATATTTAAATAAATTTCTTGAAAGCCTTCACATTCTATTATTTTGGATTCTTCACAAGTAGAAAGCAATCCCAAGCTTTGCTTTATTCACTATACTGCTGAAGCTTTTGTAGATATTGAGAAGAATGCCTTCATCATAAATGGTAATTCCTTGACACTTCTTTTTATGATCTTCCTATAAATACTACAGAAACTAATTAAAATTTAACTTCTAATGCCTATCTTGTAACCATCTTACCTGTTATTCTTTGCAATTGAGAAAGAACATAGAGTCTCCTGATATACATAATAGGATGACTAGGACCTTTGTGAGAGATTAGGTTCATGTTTTGATCATGGACAAACCTTAATACAATTAGATTTACTCTGATTCCTGATTTTCTTTCTTTTTTTTTTTATTTATTTATCTTCTGAGGGGAAGGGAAGGAGAGAGGGAGAGAAATATCAATGTATGGTTGCTTCCTGTGCATTCCCTGCTGGGAACTGGCCTGCAACCCAGGCATGTGCCCTGACTGGGAATCGAACCGTGATCTGTTGGTTCACAGGCCCGCGCTTAATCCACTAAGCTACACCAGCCAGGGCTGATTCCTGATTTTCTACCAGTTCGAGTTCTGCATTCTGAGGTTTCAAGTTGGAGTTGATATTTTAAAATAAATAGTTCTTTGATAGATACAGAAACATTTTAAGATGTGACCACACCATGGATAAATAGTTTTTAAGAAGTACAGTTCTCAGTGTCCAGTGAAGCAGTGCAAATATTTTACTTGGTGTGAAGGCATATTGTGATTGATCTCAGCTAGGTTAAAGATTAACAAACACTTCACCAGATGATCATAAATATGCAGGAACAGCACAAAGATATTATTCTCCTAGAATATGGGAATTTGGCAAAAGAAGAAAATGCATACTTTAATTTGCTGCAAGTAAGATGGATTTGCTTTTTTTCCTCCTATCTCCAGCATCAGTTTAATATTTAAAAGTCTGTATGAAGAATAAAATCTTTATAATCTGAAAAGGAATGTTATACGAAGGCATTCTATTTGGGTTTTTAGAAATACCTTTATTTAAACATATTTCCTTCTGTTACTCTTCCATAATTATCTAGATTAGGTTAAAATGCTACCTTTGTCTCCAAACAGTATGCTAATGCCCTAATTAATGCAACATGATTTTAGCAACCATTTATGGTCTCCCATGTGCCAGATACTCTGTTAAATGCTGGGCACCCAGAGGTAAACATGCAGTTCCTCTTCTTCATGAATTCAGTTTTTTGGGGGGAACATCTGCAAGACAGTCAATGATCTCAGTAAGATAAATGCTTTCATAAAGTAATGAACTTGGGGATTGAGGGACATGCTGTAAATTGGTCCCAAACAGAGAGATTCTTCTAGCACTTACCTACATACTCAATCTGAATCATCCTCAGTATCTTATACTGCTGACTACTTCTCCTACCATTGGCTTTCCTTTTTTTGCCCAAGTCTTTGGATGTGTCAGAGTGCATCTTCCCCAGTTATAACCTTGATTTCTCTCAATTCTGGCTTTCCTCTTTGCCTGTGCTCCACAAGCCAATTTTAACAATGACTCTTCTGGAATTACTTTATTTTGTTATGATTTTGTGGCTACTTCTCTCACTAGGATAATCCTGGCTCAGTTTTTCCAACACTGCATTTTAATTATTTATCTACTAGAAAGCAAACTTTTGAATTGTTGACCTCTCCATTAACTCCAAGTGGATGGGTATGTAGGAAACATTTCTACCCAAGGAATCTTCTCTTGGATAGTGCTTGTACTACAGCATCACCTAAGACACACCCTGCCTTCAATCAAATGCCTCTCTTCACTGGTGTCTGCCTGTCTCTGTTGAGTATTTTTGCAATACCTACAATCAGGTTGGATGATGCCACTAAAGGTCACAACACCAACCAGGAGAGCAGCTGGTTTACAGTCATGAAAGTCAGCCGGCACCTTCTACCAACATTGGAAATCAACACATTGCTGGTGTCCAGATTTTTGTTGTCTTAAATCTAAATTGTAAACACCCTTCTTTTTTACACAAAAGAAATCAAATTGAACATGTTGTTCTCCAACTTACTTTGTCCCCAAATAATTTGAAGACCTTTTGGTGTACTCTGGTCCAAAAGGAAAGTTAGTGACAGACTATGGGTAGTCCAAACCAAATCTCCTGGAAGGCCGAAACCCCGGTTGTTCTGGGGAGGTCAAAAACAGCATTCAATAGGCCATTGTCATGCTGTAACTCAGCTCACACTGTGTTTTGTCTCTGATTGTCGCTGTTCTACTTTATAAATTCTTAAGGGAGATACTTAGGGTCTAATTTGGGTTATATGTTTCTACATTTGACTCAATTAACCATGGTCAAAGAGAATGGTGGAATTGATTACTCAGGAGATGATAACAATTATACTTGTTTTCCCTTCATTTCCCAGTTTCCAAATAATAGTGGCTTGCCAGCATCGACTGCCAATTTATTGTCTAAATCTGAACTACTAGCCAAGGTCTCTTTTTGGAACCTTATTTCTTTTTCTTTAAAATAACATGACCATGCATCAACCTCTCCTATTTTTGTCTTACTCCTCTCCCCTTTCCCTTATGGACAATTATTTTGCCATGAACTTTGTTATTTCACTGATCTTGATTTTTTTTGAAAATTATTCTGGTTCTCTATCTCATTATGTGATCTCAGGCTTCCCAAATAATAATTCTCCTGATATGGAATTGTCCCCTGTGTAGGACACTTCTAGTTAACTTTGCAGTGGCTTGGGAGTGAGTGGTTCCTTGACAAATTGAATCTTGAAAGTAAAGGGAATGAAAAAAATGTTTAGAGGCATAAGGAAGTACACTACTCCAAGGAAACTTATTGGTACAGTACATGTGTGAATGCAAGGATATTTGAGTCTGAAATGGTAAGAAAAGATGATGGAGAATTTGAAGGCAATGATGATCCCATGAAGAATTTAAATGAGAGAATGACATGCTTATATAGGCATATCAGGAGAAAGGTTGATGTAAGCTTGGTATAAGACTTGGAGGACATTTAAGAATTATTAAAATAATCTAAAGAGATATAAAGAAGCTCTAAACCAAGGTGGTGGCAGTGGCAGTGGAGGTGGAAAGTGAAGAACAAATATATGAGCTATTTAGGAGCTAGAATTTAACAGACTTTGTGGAATAGTGAGGGAGAAAGAGTTGAGGCTCACTGAGTTGTAGTCTCTGGTGTTTGGAGGGGCTCATGACAGTGTCATTCATTAAAAAGAAAATACAGAAAAATAATGTGTTATTGAAGTGTGTGTGTGTGTGTGTGTGTGTGTGTGTGGTGATACATTTACTTTGCATTACACTGACTTTCAGAAGTCTTTGGGCCATTTAATTGGAAATGTTCACAGAACAGATGTGTATGTGGGACAGGAACCCAGGACAAAGATCTGGATCTGGGACTGGGTCCCAATGTTGGTGGACAAAGCTAATGAGAGATGAATGACTGAGACTGAGTACAAAGTGGATTTTTCAGGAACGGTACAAACAAATAAGAGGCTTAATGAGAGAACTCTAGGGAATAAGTATTTTCATAGGATGAGAACAAGAAATGAACCAGCAAAATTTAAAAAGAAAGTCAAAGAGCATGGAGTTTATTTTTAACCATGCAGGAGAGTGAAGATTTGAATGTTAAGGAGGAAAAGATTTCTGGAAAAGAGGGTCTGGTTCACATTATTAAAGTTACAGACAGGCCAAACAGAATAAGGCATAATTCTTGTGGACCCAGGCAATTACTAAATGAATCCTCTGAGTGCTTCTCTCTTGGAAAGTAATAGTATATTTAGCTTCTCCACACCCACCCCCCCAACATATGTGACCGTGGGCCAAGGCGGGCAACTTTCCTTTGACCCTGCTGACACTGCTTCCTAACTGATGTGGCACGCAGGATTCCTCAGCTTTGTCTTGTTCCTGAGCCCTGGTAACCACGAATCTCTAAAGTCTGCTTATTTAAGAGTTAGAAATAGGACTTGAGTCATTGTTTGATACTTTTAAAATAATAAAGTCTGTATCATTATAAAATTTCAGAAACTATAAAAATATGAAGCGATGTATAAATATAAAATGCATAATGAAGGACATAAAAAGGATAATTATTGCTAATCCTTTATTGTATATTCTTTGACTTCTAAATTCATAATCTTAAAGATTTTTCTGTGTACAAACATTTTTAAAATAAACATAGAATTTTATTCATACCATTCTTTATCAGCATTTTGAGTTGACTGTAAAAAATGTTATTTATGTCTTTTCATGTACACAGTAGCCCAAGATATTCATCATGCTTTTTAATAATCACCTGGGATTCTGTTAGTCCTCCTGTAATTTGTATATCTAATTTCCTCCTGATGGACATTGAGGTATCTCTAATTTTTAATATCACATGTAAAAACAATCAGGGTGGGTACATTCCTACAAATATATTTACACTTTTGCTAATTTCTTACTTAGGGTGTATTCTCTGAAGTAAAGTTCCTGGTCTAAGGTATGATGTTAACACTCTGATAGGTGTTGCCAGACTCCTGCCGATAGCTTAATAGGTAATTACTTTTTCTTCTGTACTGTTGCCAAGCCTGGATTTGATAATTTTTGCTAAATGTTTGTTACCTTGATAAGTTATCAGTCTTTTAACCATTGCCTGGTCCTCCAGGTCTTGACCCATATCTAGGGCTTTGTGCTGTGGCTGTCCAGGAATCTGGTGTTATGATAATGAAGACTTCACAACTCTGTCATCCCTCTAAAGGGAATTTTCTTAGCATTTTTAAGAAGTTGGGATCTTAGTGCTCAGGTTTCAATAATAGTCACTCATTTACAGTTACTGAATGGACCTCCTTCTACAGTGATATCTCCACTATTAGAAAACTTTGCTAGCATCCCCTAGAGGATGTAAAGTTTTATAAAATTTTATTTCCTCTTCTATCCTTGCTCTAAACCTACTTTTCCAAGAAAATCTACTCCTTCTCTTATAAGTATAGCAACAATGTTTACCTTTGTATTGGCTTTTTGTCTTCAACAGATATATCACTCATGTTTTGCAAGAATTGAAGAGAAAATAGATTTTCCAAACTGGACAACCAGGGCAGAAGACTTTTCCCAAATAATGGCGATAACAGTGCAAATCAATTTGAGGCAGACTTCTTGGACAAGGCATGCAACCAGATTCTGTGGCTTAATTTCCAGCCTCCAAAGATTAACTCTCACATGGGATGTTTTTTCCTTTTTTAATCACTCTGACCAGCATTTTGTTGAGAAACCTCATACAACACAAGCAAAGATTCGCCCCACCCTTGGCTTCTGTTATAAAAATGTCTCTGCCATAAAATCAAACTATGTAACATTGACTGGAATCACTCAAGTCAAGTATAGTCACAAAAAATGGTTGAGATAATTCCAAGACTTGTATTTTCTTGTCCTTGCCTCCTCATTCTACTGGGGTAGACACTTAGAAACCTCTAGTCTCACTTCTACTCTGAGGTTTAATCAGGCAGATACTTCTGTGATCATGACTCTCTCATTCCTTCACCAGAATGTGAGCTATTTAAGGTCACAAAATCTTTTAAAATGATTTTTGGATTCCCAACACTTCCAAAAGATTTAATCAAGACTTAAGAGGTACTGAATGAATTCTTTTAACTAGGAGTCATGCTTCCAAGGAGGAACACAGATATGTAGAGACGATATAAAAAAATTCCTGAGCTTTTTCTCATGTTATTTCCACCAAATTGATTCAGGCTACCTCTATTCTCTCATCCATCAAAGCTTTCCCAAACAATGTGGAAGCAATACTTGGTTAACCCTGGCAGTGATTCCACAGGATATAAATTTTTCATATCCCAGGATTTTGGTGGTACTCAGAAAGCTCCTGGAATCTAGAGATTCAAAGGTGTCATTTTGCCTTTTATTGTGGAAGTGTTCTGGTTCTTTGGGCATGATCTCATCATGCTGTGATGTTGAATTATTTCTTTGTTTCAAAGGTTTGGCCCCTTTCCCCACTTGGCGGCACCTCTAGTCAGGGCATTATTTGATGAAATGCTCTTTGGAGTATTGTCTGAGAATGTCATGAAAAACACTGTTTATATTACCTCAGAACCATGCCCAGTACCCCTTTAAATAATCTGATTTAGAATCATTTTCAAAAGAAGAGGGTCAAGTCTAACTTTATGACTATATCATCACCTTTGAACCACGTCCATTTGATGGGATGTGTACAATACTGGAGCCCAAGACCGTGAGCAGAAAAAAAAATTGAGGGCTGGATGTATTTTTCTACTCCTACATCTGATGTTACAGCCTTCAAAGGAATATTTATATTTGTAATGATTTCCTTGTCTTGAGTCAAATAAAGATTGTAGATTGATATATAGTATCCTTCATCTTGAACTTCTGAAAGTCTAAGACTGAAGATAAGAACTCATGAAATTTGATACAAAGGAAGCCTATTATTTAACAAAGATGAGAGAAACTAAAATAAATGGAAGAAAATGTTTTTCTGGACAGGATGCAGCATTTTTAAATGTATAGTCTTGCCTTTGGTTCATGTCAGTGGTTCCTAAACCTGTCTGGACATTGGAAATCCCTGAGGTGTTTACATACATACGAACATCTATACATAATACATAAATAAAGTATTAAAGGCTAAAGTCCTATCCTAAATGTTACGATTCAATTTTGGGGTTTGTACCTGGACATTGATATTTTTAAAACCCTTAAGCGATTTTAATAAGCTGTTTGAAAACTACTGATCTATGTGGCATGCCCCACTATGTTCTGATATTATCTTTGATATTTCCTTTATAACTATGTCATTGTTTTCTTAGCTTCCCACAGCATTTGTGACATTGCACCTCTTCAACATCCTTTATGTTAAAATAATAAAACTATGCTTTATATAAAGAAGAAAGTTTACCATTGCTATATATTTTCTCTCAAATCGGTTTTCATAAAGTGGAATGATGATCACTCAAATGTGTGAGGAATGCAGTAATTTCTTAGGCTTCTCTGGTTTTATCAGGACTTTGTATAAAGGTCCATAGATAATGTGGAACCCATCACCGATCTGCTAATAAATACATACTGTGTTGTTGCAGAAGATGCCAAATGAGTGATCTGCTCTTAGTCAACTAGAAACAATATTAATCCCATACCAAGATGAGTTCCTCCTAACTTCTTGCTCTTCAAAGTAAGTCAGCTCCTGTGCTAGCCAGCCACCATCTCTGCTTCTTGGCCACCTTTGGCCTGTGGGTCTTCAGGAAGGTCAGATGATATTTCTCTTCTGTACAAATGAGGGAGATGGATGACAGAGTCTCAGATACCCTTTCAACTTTAGGTTCAAGGAACTATGATTTAATTAAATACTTCAGAGGACCATGAATGCTATTTAGACCTAACAGCAAGAATGATAGTCTTCATCTTTTCTGTATTTTTATCTGTAGTAGCTAATGATAGATAAACCAAATTGTTATAAAGTGCCATGGGCTCCTAGCATGTACACAGTAATTCATAAAATACAGAATTGCTATCAGAGGCTTGGTGGAAGATGATATAGGATCTCTATATCAGAAAAATTCCTGGCTTTGAGAAACAAGACTCCTGATTAACATTGGCTTAAACCATGTGAATATGTATTGTTTACCTAATAAGAAATCTAGAAAAAAATCTAGAAATCACCATAGGCTGTCCTTGTCTTTCTTTTCTTGTACACTTAACGCCTTAGCTTCTCATGGTTATGGGATGTCTGATATATCTCCAGGACTCAAACAAAAATAAATAAAAAATAATTTACATCCAAGGGAGAAACAAAGGGAAAGAATGAGTACAACATTTGGTTTCTGCCACTTTTATCAGGAAAGCAAAACACTTTCCCAGCAAATCTGAAGCTGTTCTCAACTTTTGTTTCATCAGCCAAAATAAATTCATATTGCCATCCCTACTTGAAGGGAGTGTATAAAAGTGAAAATCCTGCTTTTCTCAGACTCTATGAAGAGAACAGAAAGAAAGAAACAAAGGGGGATGCTATTGCATCATCCAATTAACAAAGCAAATGCATGAAGTAATTGGGTTATGAGCCCTGGCTGATGTGGCTCGGTGGATTGTGTGCTGGCCTGCGAACCAAAGGGTCACTGGTTCGATTACCAGTCAGGGCACATGCCTGGGTTTCCAGTCAGGTCTCTATCTGGGGGCACTGGTAATCTAACCAGTCCCTATCTAAGAGGCAACCACACACTGATGTTTCTCTCTTTCTCTTTCTCCCTCCCTTCCCCTCTAAAAACAACTAAATAAAATTGGGTTATGAACAAGCTTACCTTGGAAACAAAAAGAGCATAATTTTTTTGCACATGATTATCCCCTCAGCTTCTGTTTCTTTAATTGGGGTTTTGTGAATTTTCTAACAATGAGTTCTTGATTTTCTGTTGTTGTTTTTGTGATGTACAGAGAAAAAATTAATGCTGGATCATAAGATCATATGTTGGCTCACATAGATGACTGCACTAGAACTTCCCCTCTTTTTATATGTAGATCAAATTGGCATGAATGGTACATCTCAGATAGTCATCAGCCACCAAGAAAAGAATAGAACGTTATTAAGGAAGTACACCTTGCTTTCCCAGAAGTGAAGGCCAAGTGATGTCATAAAGCACTACACAGATAAAGGTTTCACGTGGTTTGTGTGGTAGGTGAATTGTGGTAACAGATGGCACACAGTAGCATAAGTGTGCCAGATGCTTTTGCAATCACGATGTGGCAGACAGTTACAATATTCAAATTTCAAACAGTTTAAGTTGCATGTCAAGATGATTCACCACATTAAATTAATAACATTAATTTTAACTTTATTGGCTTTATAGTTCAGTTTATATTTAATTTGCAAATTTGTTTTTGTGGCTGACTAAGTCCTCTGAGCATAGATGTTTATACCTAGTTTTATATTTATACACATTTACAAGTATAGTCAAAACAATGAGAATGAACTGTGGATATATGGGTTAATATATTTTTCCTTTAAAAAGATTCTGCTCAAATTTTAGAAACAATGGTTTAGAGAGCCCTTCAATTTAATCATAGACAACCCTAAAATTACCCTAGTCTGCCCCATGCCTAGGAAGACTAGATATGCTTATTTCTGCCCTACCCCCTATGCTTTGCTATTCCACATTTTTAAGAAGCAATCAATATACTCTTCCTGCATATTTTTAGGTTTGTCCCAGAGATTTTGTGCTCCAATCCAAGGACATGACAG
>CM052540.1:172548197-172595419 GCA_028533065.1 Trachops cirrhosus
GGAAACGGGACTCTGGGCTGGCTGCCAGATTTTCAATTCTCAAATTAGTGACTCTACTGTAATTTACTTAACCCTTTCATTGGTCTGGGAAAATATAGAGAGTAAAAGCTTTTTCATTTTTGTATCCCCCAAATAAAGTGGAAACTAGATCACATGACTGAAATCTAAAATCATTCTTTTGCTGGGACATGTGCTGTGTCCATAATGCAAGTAAATAAGATTGATTAAAAAAACAATTAAAAGGAGACAAATATTTTTGATGTTTATCAGAACATTAAGCTTCAGAAAGGTTATGATTTACATACAGTTTACAGTCCTTGATTTTAATCCAATGCAGGGGAAGCAGTTCACATTAATAAGAGGCAGTGGATTTTTAGTACATTCCTTACTGTTTTTTACTAAAATGCAAAATGTACCATTATTACAAAAGGAAAACATAAGAGCTTCCAGACCCAGTCTCCTTGTTATCATTTGAACGAACCATCTTTCTTAATAGTTTGAGTTTCTCTTATCCTTTCTGCCTTTATTTCTGTCTTAGAATTCAAGATTAAAAAGGAGTTCACAGGTTTTCTGGTCTAATTTGTTTTGCCTCATTAGCTTATAAAGCTGTTCACTCTGTTTTTGAATTCTAATTATTACACGTGTTTCATATTTTCATGAAGTCTAATACCCATCTGTATTCTACTTCTTTACTTTGAAGTCAGGTAGAAGAAATGTGGACCACTATTTATACTAGAGCTCTTCAGTAAGACTAAAAATATCCATTATGCCTCCCCAAGTGTAGTGGTCATGTGGGTGTACCTTCTGAAGACCTACTGGGAGAGCCTGTCTGGTTGCCAGCCTCCAGTAGTCACAGCTTTGAGTCCACTGGGGCATCAACGGGAGAGCATCCTTCCTCCAGGCTGGTCCCACCGAATGACTGAACATATTGGCTTGCTTGAACAAAGCCATTCCTCCCCTTAAAGGAGATTTGTCTAGGAGCCAAGTTTAGTTTGGGGACTTTCCATAGGTCCTTTATTTCCTGAATAATAGATATCAAGTTGTAAAACATTTTTGTAGAAGTGTCTGTAGGGTATCTTAGAGAACCTTGGTGATTGTTCTTCTTTGTTATATCTAGAAGACCTAGACTGTTCTTATGTTCTTGAATTTGATAATTATTATTCACCGATTTTTGTTACTCAGAAATATACTATACTCAACATGTTTTGTAGTGGACTTCTGCATTCCCAGAAAAGTAAATACATAAAATTGCTTAATCAAGTCTTTTTGATTCTTTTACTGAATCTCCAGATATAAGCATGGTTAAAATTTGGTATAGATTCTTCCAGATGTTTATACAACATATGTGCTGCTGTGTATCTTGCCTCTTAAGCTTTGTTTTCCCTCTATTTTCCTTTTTTGTCCTTTCTTCCTTGTAATTATAAATACTACCATGATTATTCTATGTCAGTAACTTTAAGTAAATTTGTATTTAATCACTAAAAGTGCACCAGTAAGTTCAAAGGGTACGCAAGATAGGTATTGGAAAATATGCTATACCAATTGACCCCCTTTAAATAGTTGAGAGTGCCTGGTTCCTCCCATATTTAATCAGGTATTAAAATATTTTTACTTTTGTCAATCTGATACATGAAAAATATCTCATGGTTTTTATTTGCATTTATTTGTTTATTATTTGAGGTTTCAGCATTTTATTACTTGTTTACTGGCCAGTTCTATAAATTACTTGTTGCAAGTCTTTTCATGTTTATTGGAAAGTCTTTTCATGTTTGTCCCTGTTCTTTTCTGTTTTTTAAAGCAAGGGCTGTTAACATATATTGTATAAATGGGTAGGCATTTTTGATATTTTGTATAGTGGCCTATTATCTATAAAATACATTGGAACATTTCTTCCACTGTTTTTCAGTTTTGTTTATGATGCTTTCTTTATTTTTTACATTTTTTAGTTTTAAAAAAATTTATCTTTATTGTATTTTTCATTACCATTTAGTCCCCTTATGCTCCTCTCTCCTCAGCAAGCGCCACACTGTTGTTTATGTCTATGAGTCCTTTTTCCTTTTTGCTCAATCCCTCTACCTGTTTACTTCCTGCAACCCACTAGCTGTCATCCTGCTTTCCATCTCTGAGTCTGCCACCATTTTCCTTGTTAGTTCAGTTGTTCATTAGGTTCCACACATGAGTGAAATAACATGGTATTTGTCTCTCTCTGACTAGCTTTCACTTAGCATGTTTTCCAGATCCATCCATACTGTCGGAAAGGGTAAAGTTTTCTTACTTTTTATGGCTGAGTAGTATTCCATTGTGTAAATGTCCCATAGTTGTTTTATATACTCATCTATTGATGGACACTTAGGCTGCTTCAATATCTTGGCAATTGTTAAATAACGGTGCAATGAACACATGAACACAGGGGTGCTAATGTTCTTTTGAGTTGGTGTTTTATGTTCCTTTGGATGTATTCCTAGAGGTGGGATTGCTGGGTCAAAAGGCAGATTCATTTTTAATTTTTTGAGTTATCTCCATACTGCTTTCCACAGTGGCTGCACCATTCTGTATTCCCACCAACAGTGCAAAAGTATTGCCCTTTTGCCACATTCTCACCTGCACTTGTTTGTTGACTTATTGATGATAACTATTCTGACAGGTGTGAGATGATATGTCATAGTGGCTTTAATTTGCATATCTTTGATGATTAGTGACATTGAGCATCTTTTCATATGTCTATCCCCTTTGTAGAAGTGTCTATTGAGGTCCTTTGCCCATTTTTTAAATTGCTTTTTTGGTGTTGAATTTTGTAAGTTCTTTATAAATTTTGGATATTAACACCTTATCAGGGCCCAGAGACATATGAAAAGATGCTCAGCATCACTAGCCAATTCATCTAACACCAATTCAAAAGAATATGTGCACCCCTATATTCATAGCAGTGTTATTTACCATAGCCAAGATTTAGAAATAGCCTAAGTGCCCATCAGTAGATGAGTGGATAAAAAAGCTGTGGTACATTTACACAATGTAATACTACATAGCAGTAAAAAAAAAAAAAAAGGAATTTTTACTTTTTGCAACAGCATGGATGGATCTGGAGACCATTATGCTAAGTGAAATAAGAGAGTGAATGAAAGACAAAAACCATATGATCTCACTAATAACTGGAGTCTAATAAACAAAATATACTAAGAAGCAAAATAGAATCAGAGGCACAGAAACATGGAACAGACTGACAGCTGTAGGAGGGGAGTAGGGGAGGTGGGGACTAGTTGAAAGAAGGTGAAAAGATTAAACAAAGAACATATATGACCCATGGTGATGAACAACGATTTGGTGATTGTGGGAATAAGGGGTGGGAAAGAGGGAGGGCGCAATGTGGGAATAATTGGTACTACTGTAATAGCATAAACAATAAAAATGTTAAAAAGAGTTACTCTAATTTCTGTATACAATATATTAGCTAGTAACCTTTTTATTTTATATACTTGGAATAAAATCTCTATTTTATTCTGCAATTTCTTAAGTCTTTGCTCCTGCCTCTGGGCTCTTATCTTGCCTATTAATCAATATATACTTTTGTGCCATTATTATGATTTTATTACAGTGACTTCAGGGCATGCTTGTTCATTTACTCAGGTTTTTTGTGTATCTTGAGCACTGTGTGAGGACCTGGGAGTACAGCAGGGAGCAAGAAAAATAAAAACCTTGTTTGTGTGGAACTTAGTAAGGAAGGCATATTATGACAAGCAAACAAATAGACAATGTAATTACAAGTTGGTCTGAGTTCTATAAAGGTATTTAATGGAGTATCACCAGGCAGATTTAGATAAGATATTTTTGGAAGAGGACAGTTTAGCAACCTTCAGTTCAGTTGTAACCTTTGTTCTCTTTTGTCACGTGACCAAACATACTCACAAGTTCCAGGAATGGACATCTTCGGGGACCCGTTATTCTGCCTCCTACATGAAGCAAAGGGATTAGAGCACTGTGTGTGCATGGTGTTGAGGTGAATATAAGGTGATGGGAAAGCCTTGCCTGTTTACCATGGTAAAGAATTGGGGTTTGAGCCAAAATACTTTTGGTTTAAGTCAAGGGAGCATTTCAAGAGGGACATACCATCATTTGATGTAGATTTCAAAATGACTTTAAAAAAAAATCAGTGTTTTATTACTTAATGCCAATGATTTACTATTGGAAGTGAACTCTAAAATAAAAAGATAAAGCCACTTTTCAGAAAATAAAGCAGCAATTTTGATTAAACACACATTGAATTTATGCAAATATTTGGCAAATGAAGTCTTTTCAATGTTGTCTTTCCAACTGCAGAAAATCTACCATTTCATTTAACTAACCTTATTTTGTTTTAAATTTTCAATCTCTTATTTTGTAACTGTGCATTTCAGATTATGTCTTTTAGGTATATTTCATGTAAGTATTATTTAGAATTTAAATTTATTTTAATGTTATATAAGCAGTAATTGTTACTTAAATTATAGGTTGTCAATTTTTGTATATTAAAAAAATCTGTCAACCTAGTCAAACCTTGTTTATATATTTTCCATTTAATACTTTTTGATTTTCCAGGTAATGCTTTTCATATAATATTTATTCTTTGAAAACAATATTTATGCATCTAACTTTTTCCTTAACAAATTACACTGACAAGGGCTTTAGAACATTAATTAATATTAAAAATTATAAGTGTAAGTATTTATTAATAATGAATGCCTAGTTTTATTAAATGCCTTAGTTTAACATTCCTCATTAATGTATAACACAAGGAATTACATCACTATATTTCTCAGTGGGAAAATATTCTTACACTTCTGGAACAAATGATTGCTACTCGTTTCTTGGTGCGGTATTTTTTTTTTTTTTTACTTCTGTTGGAATTTATGAACTAATACCTTTAGAATATTAACAAATAAGCTATATATATGTAATATTGATCTTTTATTGTGTTATGTCAACTTGTTCATTGTATATTAGTTATATCAGCTTCATAAAAATATTTGAAGGTTTTTTACCTATTCTCTGGAGCAAAATACAGAACTGTACCCTTTGCTAAAATCCACCTGTAAAGACATGGATCTGATGTCTTTGTTATTACTGGTCTATTCATGTTTTCTAAATCTTTTTTTAGAGGAGGTTCTTCATTTGTATTTTCCAATAAAATGTTTGTAATTACACATTTATTGGTGTGCTATTATGCTTTCTTTCTATACAAATTTTAACTCTTTGTCTTTACAGTTATTTTTTCTTATTTCTTAATTCTTGAGAATGTTTGCAAGAAGGTTTCTATTTTATTAATATTCTAAAAAATCTGTTTGTATCTCATAAGAGGTAAATGTCAAAAATTTATAAGAACTTATATAACTGAACACCAAAACACAAACTAATCGAATTAAAAAATAAGCATAGACACCTAAACAGACACTTCTCAAAAGAGGACACACAGATGACCAATAAACATATGAAAAGATGTTCATTGTCATTAATCATCAGTGAAATACAAATTAAAACCACAATGAGATATCACCTCACACCTGTGAGAATGGCTATCATCAATAAACTACAAATCAACAAACTATAAGTTTTGGCAAGGATGTGGAGAAAGGGGAGCGCTTTTGCACTGTTGGTGGGAATGCAGACTGGTGCAGCCCCTGTGGCAAGCAGTATGAAGTTTCCTCAAAAAGTTAAAAATGAAACTGTGTTATGACCCAGCAATTCCATTTCTGGGTACACATCTGAAGAAATCCAAAACACTAATTTGAAAGGATATATGCACCCCTATGTTTATTACAGCACCATTTACAATTGCCAAGCTATGGAGGCAACCCAAGTACACATCAATAGACAAATGGATAAAAAAGTGGTGATACATTTATATAATGGAATACTACTCAGCCATAAAAAGAATAAAATCTTAAGCATTTGTGACAGCATGGGTATTATGGAAGGACCTAGAGAGTATTATGCTAAGTGAAATAAGGCAGTCAAGGAAAGACAAATATCATATATGATTTCACTTAAATTACCTTATATGATAAGAACAAACTGAAAATGGATAAAAGACTTATATGTAAATTGCAAAATCATAAAAACTCTAGAAAAAAAAACATAGGCACTAAAATCTCAGACATCTCTTGTAGTAATATTTTTGCTGATGTATCTCCTCAGGCAAGGGAAACAAAGGAAAACATAAACAAATGGGATTATATCAAACTAAAAAGATTTGCATAGCAAAAGAAACCATCGACAAAATGAAAAGGGAAATACAGGAAGGGAGAACATATTTGCCAGTGATACATCTGATAAAGGATTAATATTCAAAATATATACAAACTTATATAACTCAACACCAAGAGACAAACAACCCCCCAAAAATGGGCAAGAGATCTAAATAGACACTTCTCCAAAGAGGACATTCAGATGCCCAATAGGCATATGAAAAGATGATCACTATCATTAATCACAAGAGAAATGCAAATTAAAAACACAATGAGATATTACCTGATGCCTGTAAGAATGGTGATCATTAACAAATCAACAAACAGTGAGTGCTGGCAAGGAGTGCAGATAAGGGAACCTTCTTTGCACTATAGGTGAGAATGCAGACTGGTGTAGCCACTGTGGAAAACGGTATGGAGTTTCCTCAAAAAATAAAAAAATAGGACTGCTTTTTGACCCAGTGATTCCATTCTGGAAACTTATCCTAAGAAACTTGAAACATAGGCACTCCTATGTTCATAGTGGCGCTAATTTATAATAGGAAGATCTGGAAAGCCCAAATGTCCACCAGTAGATGAGTGCATAAAATAGCCCTGGTCCATTTACACAATGGAATACTACTTGGCTGTAAAAAAGAAAAGAAGAAAATCTTACCTTTTGCAACAGCATGCATGGACCTGAAAATTACTGTGCTAAGTGAAATAAGCCAGTCAGAGAAAGACAAATGCCATATGATCTCACCTATGTGTGGAATCTAAACAACAAAATAATTTAACAAACAAAATGGAAACAAAAGCATAGATACATAGAACAAACTGACAGTTGTTAGAAAGGATGAGGGGCATCTGGGTGAAAAAAAGTATATATAGCTAAACACATAGACACTGACAGAATGGGATAGTCAAAGGGAAAGAGGGATGGAGGAGGTGGAGATGGGAAAAGGGCGGAATATGGGGATAGAAAGACACTTGAGTTTGGGTGGTGAGCACATGATATAATAAACAGATGATGTTTTATTGGTTTATACTTGAAACCTGTATGGTTTTATTAACCAATGTCACCCGGACAAATTTATTTAAAGGAAGATGAAAATAAATACAATAAAAATGATGGTTTTATAAATACTATTCCTATGTAAAAATAAAGATAGTGCTAACACCTAAAATTACTTGTTTTCATCTATTATACTTACTTAAAATATTTATATTTTACTTTTATTGTATTGCCATCCAACACCCTTTGGGAGAAGAATGACTATGGAATGCATGTTGGAATGAGAGACAACATAATGACTGAAGAAGAAAAATAAGAAGTATATACATTTATTATGTATTTTGCTGCTTCAGCGGAATGTTTTAAAACCTCAGCACTTAATGTTTTTAAATTTTGATTCTTTTTGATTCATTTGTAATAATATCTGGCTTTTGATTTATGGATGCAATTTGTTCTCAATTTCCACTGAGAATACTAACATTCTCTAGAGCACACAAAGATTTTTGTTCCTATATTAACCCTGTTTCATTATAAGAATTTATTGTCTTTGTTTGAGCTCCCTTTCAGGATATTGAGTGTCCTCCAACATCACATTACCTAACAATCATAGCGATTTTTGGAATTGATGGTGCAGATCCATATGTTGCAGCTGGCATGGACTTCTTTCATGTAGCACTGAGCTATGAGTCTGTGTAGCTGTGTCAAGAGGTAAACATGTATATCTTCCCTCTATTATAAAGTCAATTTGCATTGCCATAAACATGTGTTTTAGCTATACAAATACTTTGGGTTTTTCTTTTGTTTTGACTTTCTTCACTATGGGAAAATAAGACATAATACATGGAGAAGCCATTTTTTTCCCCTGGCTGTTGGAGAATTGTTAAAGTTCTTTGGCTTGCTCCCCAGTGTCTTCTTTTTAAACCAAACTTTCATCTTTTGAGGGTGACATATTAGGAGTGCCTGTTTCTGGTCTGATTTTAGTTGTCAGCGGTTAAGAGTTGTATGGAAGGATTTACTGTAGAAATTAAAGTTTCTGGAGATTTTATTGTCGTGTTGAGTCATTTTATCTTGCATGTGTGGCAGTTGGAAGTTAGCTGGAGAACTATTTATTTTTTCTCTCTTTCCTATAACCAATAATCAAACTCTGCTTTGTGGGAAAATTCTCACATTTCTTGGTGATCATCCAAACCCAAATTCAAGAGAGGTATAAATGCTAAAGACAGGTACGTGTAGAAACGAGGCAGTTCTTGAAGATACTCTGTAATCTTCCTCATAGCCTTCCTGTTGCCTCTTTTTCCAGCCTTGATTTGGGTTATTTTGTTGGAAAATATATTACACTCAATCTTTAGGGTCACTTTTCTCCACTTGAGTGAAATAATGAATAATATCCACTTGCTATCATCAAGATATCCTTTAATTTCTTATCTATTGATAGTACAATGCCTTTCTCTCCATTTTTTTAATATGTAATCATTTGTTGAAGATTACAGTTAAGAAAGAAGAAATGAATCAAGATCAACATATCATCAAGAAAGAAACTGAAATGTGAAATTGGGTTCCTTTAACAAATAATTTGATTTTTCTTTATATGCTCCTTATTCCAACCATTTCCTTATTCCAACCTTTCAGGACACGCTAAGCTCTCATAGATCACAAATGCACTTTGCCAGTTTTCAAGTAAGTTATACAGGTAAGGTAAAGTACGCCTAAGATCTTTGGGTTCACAGTGACAGAGAACAAGGGATTTGTTAGGTATCTCACTGAAATGGGTTGGATTAATGGTCCTGTTCTTCTGATACCTTTTTTCTTCCTTTTCCTTTCTTCTTTTTTTTTCCTGTCTCTGGGAATGACACTATATGTAAATGCCTTCTATATTTTCTACAGTTACTCAGCTCCATACTGTAGTATTCAGTATGGATTTTTTCTGTCTTCAGTATCTTCCTGGAAGATACCTGGAATCCAATTTCTGCAAAAACTAATGCAATCCTCTTTTATTGTTCCAAAGAGTCTGTTCCATTTTGTGGCTATCAGTAGTTTTGGTCTTATCTTCTATGATCAGGTAGTCAAAGTTTCACTTAGCTATATTTTGCAGATGTGGAAACTGAGGCTGATGAAACTTAAAGAATTCCCAAAATGCCTAGTGAGAAAATACTAGAATCCAAATAGTCTTTCTCTAATATAGTTGTGCTTCTTCTACATAGAATTACCTGTTTAAATATGAGTGAAAAAACTTTAACAAATATTTCATTTTATTTTACTTTTTATCTTTTTATTGTTGTTCAAGTACAGTTATTTCCATTTCTCCCCACCACTCCCCCCACCCCAGCCATCCCTGGAGGGGGGACTCTGCCCACAGGGCCTGCCCCCCTGCAGCTGCCATGGATGAGAATAAGTCTACCAAGACGTGATCTGCTTGGGGAGGAAAGGTGGCCAATCTCTCTAAGGAGAAGGGCCAGGAGCCTGTTCCTCGATGGGCTTTTACTGGGTTCATTTGCACAGGAATCATTGCACAAAGCTCATTAATCATTATCAGGCAGTAAGGATCAAACAATAGATAACAAAGAACTCTGAGGGTTTATTTTGAATCAGGGTCAAATAGCTAAAGAGCTGTAAAGCTTTGAGGAACAAACTCACTTCTTGCTTGTATCCTTATCATTTAATTGAGAGCATTCTAAACAAAGCAGGTTCCCAGGATTTTACATACTCTTTCTTAGGCCTAATTGCCCGGGGAACCCGCCCTTTCCAGCACAGGGCTGCACCACCCTCTGTCATTGTTTCAGGCTTAAGTCAGGCAGGGGAACTGAGGCAGCCAAGAGATTAGGAGACTTCTCCCAGAAGGAATGAGGATGCAGGCTTTGTCATAGCCGAGGGGGGAGGGTCCATCGCCCTCTTTTGCTGTACCCCCCGAAGTCCTTCCTTGGGGGCCTCCCACTTGATCATGCCTGTCTTAGGTCATTCCCCCCTTGGGGAATCACCCATCATTGGCTAAATGACCAAGCACTGGGGGCCAGTTATAGATGAAGTAAAAGGAGCAGAAGCGGCACTCCTGCCAGGGAAATAAGCTTTTGTCTCCTTACTGGCTCATGGTCCACAATTGCTCCCTCAGCCTAAGCCTTGGCAAGTGTTACAGCCTCTGAAACCAGGCAGGGCGGTTCCCAACACATCCCCACCTCCCACCCTTGATCCTACCCTCCTTTGGATTTGTCCATGTGTCTCTAATAGATGTTTCTGAAAACTCTTCCCCCTTTTCCCCCCTATTATCCCCTCCCAGCTCCCCTCTGGTTACTGTCAGTTTGTTGTTAATTTCAATGCCTCTGGTTATATTTTTCTTGCTTGTTTGTTTTGTTGATTAGGTTCCACTTACAGATGAGATCATATGGTATTTGTCTTTCACCGAATAGCTTATTTCACTTAGCATAATACTCTCCAGTTCCATCCATGCTGTCGTGAAGGATAGGAGCTCCTTCTTTCTTTCTGCTGCGTAGTATTCCATTGTGTAAATGTACCATAGTTTTTGATCTGCTCATTTATTGATAAGCACTTAGGTTGCTTCCAGCAGTTGGCTATTGTGAATTGTGCTGCTATGAACATTGGGGTGTACAGATTCTTTTGAATTGGTGTTTCAGGATTCTTAGGGTATAATCTCAGCAGTGGAATTGCTGGGTCAAAGGCGTTGGCTCAGACATGATAACCTATAAAAGTTTCCTGGAGCATCCTTTAGAATTTGGTCTCCAGAAATCATTGCCTATCTTGTGTCTTTGTGGACACTTCCTGGGCTCCCTGATGGCTCCTTGGCTCCAGTTCTTGACCATAGAATTTAGCATCTGTCCCACTTGGCTCTGGATTCCCTTGACCCCTGGCTGCCCCTGTGACCCAGGTCTTTACCAGGAACTGAACCTGCTGTTCACTTGCTGCTTTTTAGTACTGACTCTGCAAATTCCTAGTGTATAGTTCACTTAGCCTGGCAATAGGTTTCAGTGGGGACATATGTTGGCAAAGCTAATGGAAGGTTGCATAAGTATCCAAACAACTCTTGCCAAATTTAGTTCAGGCAGAAACATCCATTTTGGTGTGGCTTAGGTATACGGAAAACGAGTCTTTTGATCAGAGCTCTTAATTTTGTACTGTTAGGGTTTGATATGCTATGCAATAGAGAGTCCCCACGTCTGCCTTTTTGAGTGTGGAATTATTGTCCAATGCACTGAGTGGGGACAATGAAGATATAATCTGAAACCCAAATATCTGTTGTAAGAAAGATAACTGAAAGAGAGGGCATTTCAAATGGCATCATTCTGGTTTTAAGGCAATCTACCACAGCAAAGTAGTTTCAAAATTTCAAAATTTCCCTGTCGTATTTAGATAGTTCAGGGACACATACTCAAAATTCCAATGGACACATTTAGCTCCATGTTATTCAAGCCTCTGTGTTAGAATGAGATTTATTTTTTCTCTCATTCCTTCCCTTTTTACCTTACTCTCTCCTTCCCTCTCCTACTCCTTTCTTTCCTCTTTTTCTGTCTCTCTCTCTGTCTCTTATATCTCTTTTAAGCTGAATTTATTTATTGTAGATAGTAGTTAAGACGACCTTGATTTCCAGTAAAGAGTATGAATGTCTTGAGAGAAGTGTTTTATGCAAACAAGTTTGCTAAAAATAAGAGCACTTTGTCTAGGAATTTCCAAAAAATAGTTTTTGAGCAATATTATGGAGGAAAAGTTCCTATTTCTCAAGTGAGGACTGTTCTATCATGAGTATCATTCCACCATGAGAAACAAAATATAAAGAAGTCAAGAAGCCTTATGAACATTCCAGTTGCTTTTTATATTCACCTGCACTTTTTTAAAAAGTTTATATTCTAAAATGTATAGTGTAGTATTTAATTATGTTTTTTAAAATTTAATCTTATTTTTTCCATTACCATCACTTCCTTTATACCTCCCTCCCCACAGCAATCTCCACATTGCTGTCCATGTCCATGAGTCCTTTGTCCTTTTTTGCTCAATCCCTCCACCCCCTTAATTATGGCTTTAATTTGCATTTTCCTAATGATTAATTAGGGAAACCTTAATGCCTAATTAGTTGAACATTTTTTTAATGTTTTTATTTGTCATCTCTATTTTTTTCCTCTGGTGAGTGTTTATTCAAACATTTTGCTTAAGTTTTATTGGACTGTCACTGAGTTGTGAAAGTTTTTTTAATATAATCGAGATACATTCGATGTATCTAATGCAATCTGGATGTTTTATCAGATATGTTTTGCAAATATTTCCCCCCAGTTTGTGCCTTGTCTTTTCATTTCTTAGTAGTACCATTCAAAGAGCAAAAGTTTTGATAACTCCAATTTATAAATTTTTTTGATGACTGGTGCTTTGTTTTTCACAGGTAAAAAAATCATTGCCTAACCTGAAGTTGTATGGATTTTCTTCCAGCTGCTCCTTTAGAAGTTTCGTAGTTTTAAAATTAGTCTTATGAAATATTTTAATCACTTTGGAAAATAATCCTGCAGTTTCTGGTAAGTCAAATATATCTTTACTGTATGATGTAGCAGTCTGACTCCTAGGCATTTACACAAAAGAAATGAAAACAGGTCTGTAAAATGCCCAATGCATGAATGTTTATAGCAGCTCTTTCATAATTCCCAAAAATTAGAAACAGCTTAAACACCCATGAGCTGGTGAAGAGATGAATTATGGTGTATTTATATAGGGCAATAAAAGGAAAAAACTGCTAATACGTGCAGTGACAGTAGGTAGGTCAAAAGCACTCTGTTGAGGGACAAGGGCATGGAGGCTACATGGTTTATTCCTCCATTTATATGACACTGTAGAAAATGCAAAAACTATAGGGACAGAAATTATGTTATCATAAACTAAAGGCTAAGGATGGGGAAAGGGATTGACTACAAAATGGTATAAAAGAAATTTTTGGAGAAATGGAAATGACCTATAGTTTAATTTTGTCAGAGGTTATGTGACAATGTTGTTCAAAATTCCTTGAATTCCATATCTAAAAAGGTGAACTTTATTAAATGTAAATTATACCTGGAAAAAACTGAGTGAGCAAAATTTCTTTCATAGTTCAAACTTTTATGTAATTATTTTCAAAGAAAAAAATTTGAGTCTGTTGACGAATTGCTTCCCCCCATTTTTTTTTTTTTTTACTATGAATGAACTAATTTTTCCCAGGAGGTGGCAAAACCAATAATCAATTCCTGGCTCTTGTAGAGTGTTAAATAGGTTAATAGAGAGTGTTAATAGGTTATTACAAGAGTTTTCTCTATTCTTATTAAAAATATCATTCATGTCAGTGTCCAGGCTACAAAAATCAGACACCTGTTAGCCTTTTGCTTTCTATGTATTCCTAACAAATTATTTGTCTAATTACTGCTGCCTTTGTGGTTGCTGAATTAATTTAATCTTTTTCTTTTTTCTCTCATTATCCAAGTTTAGGCTTTCATATGGTTCATCTTGGACCAAAGAATTTGGCTTTCAATTGCTTTTCCTGCCCCTAGGAGCCAGCTCTTCCAATTCATACTGAATGCAATGAACTGATAAATCTTAAAATGCAGATGCTATATAGTTGCCTAATACATCATTATTACTCCTTTCCTTTGTCTTTAAATGCATTTGGTAACATGGCTCACTTGGTCCCGTAGTTCCAGATGAAGTGTTCTGCAAAGAATGAGTGGTAATAATTTTTATATTGAAAATTTTGTGTTCTTATTTGGAAAAAGGATGGAAATTGGGAGGATGTTTTATTTATCTTTCCTCTATTGAACACCAACCATGTCCAAGACCCATTTCATATCAGAGAAGACTGAAGAAAGAAGAGAATATCAATTTAGGAGCACATTTAGAATATTTTGCACCTTTTCAGAAATAAAGAACAAGTGAAAATCTTTTAATCTTTATTCATCTGCAGAACTTGACCTGAAGTTCTGAAATGTCACTGTGGTTCGGTTTTTGAGGTGTTGCTGTGGAAAAGTGAAATTTAGCTAGTACCTTATTTTCTCCTTTCTGGGAAAGCAAGCCTGTAATGTGTTTAATGGCTCAGGCAGAGTAGCAGGAGAAGTTTACTAATAGAAGATTTAGGTAAAAGGGGTAGGAGAGAGAGACTGGCATCATTTTTAGTGGCAGCATGCAAGCTACCCACCTGGGAGCGGGGTATCTCTGTCTCCTGACAATCATGAAGATCCTCCTAGCTGTCAATCATCCTAATCCCTAGACTTTGTCAACTCAATAAACTCCCATATTCTGTGCTGGAGACATTTTTTTAGACTTAGCAACATGAAGTTCCACAAAAGTATTTCTGGAGTGATTGAAATTTAGCAACATGCTTGTCTGAAAATTCTACAACCAAATAAGCACTTTTTTCATTCTTTGTAATGGCCAACCAAATCCTTTCTAGTGTATTAATTTTTTTAATGTACTTTTTATTTAAGAATGAGTATATGTATGTAGGAGACTCTGAGGTAAGGTCATGTTTTTCGTATCAAAGAACACTGTAGAAAATGAAATAATTGTTAGATTTTACTTTATGTCATGAGTTTACATTCAATGACTAGGTAATTACTTTCACACTCATACTCTCACACACACTGTGAGTTTATTCACGGGAAAATTGTTGTACCTTGAATTCCTTAAATGCAGAATATTGGTGCCATGAAAATGTATGCAGCTTTAAATATTCCAATCTACGTTTTTATTCAACTTTAATCAGTTAGAAGATAACATTTGATGGTTTTCCTTTTTTTGAAGTTTAGTAGGTACAAGGTCTCTACTTTCATAGTTCACACATAGACTTTTGGAAAGTAACCCGTGAAATGATAAAATGCAGAGAGCTGTGTGTGTTGGCCGAATTCTGAATGATTGCTCTATTTAAAGGGTAGAACGACCAAGTAAGAATATACTCTCAGAAGTGAAATAGGATGAGATTCCTCTGAGTCCATTTGTGGGTGGGTTGTGCACTTCTGCTCAGAGCAGGGATCCGGCACAAATGATGTCCTGTTGAGTAGAAAGTTTTCACCTTCTTTCTTGCTCAGCCATCAGCACACAGTTGTGTGCAACCCCTTACATTATGCCAGTGATTTTCAACCTTTTTCATCTCATGATACATATAAAATTAATCACTAAAATTCTGAGGCACATCAAAAAAATATTTTTTTTGCTGACATGACCAAAAAATAGGTAGAATTTTGATTCATTCACCCTGGACGAATATTTTTATGTTGGCTCTTGTCATATTTTTGACAATCTAAGGGAAAAGAGGTCAGTGCCCCTGACTAAATAGTCAGATACTGCACATTTTAAAAGTTCTCGGAGCACGCCAGTGTGCCTTCACACAGCAGGTGAAAATCACTGCCCTGTCCCCATTCATTTTGACATCGATGGGCCACGTTGAAGGTGGAGGGCTCCCCCTGTAGCCTTGCATTCTGGCAGCTTCAGAGGCTATTTGTCTCGTGGCTTTGCTCTTTCTACTTCATCCATGGCAATGCCAATGCTGGGCTCCATACTTTCATCTATATTTATGAATTTCTAAATGCATTGCCTTTATATTCCATGAAAAGTCCATATGTATTGGACTTTAAGCATAATTTTACATACATCTAAACCATATTATGTGAAATGCCAGAAACTTAATATGTCCAAAAAAACAACACCTATGAAAAATATAGATTAAATGCCTAAATTCACAAATATCTCATTGAAAACCAAGTCACTGTTTATGCATAATTTAAACAAAACTGTCTGTGGTCTGTTATTAAATTCATTTTTATCCTTCTCTTACTGGTAAGTTAAGACATTCCAATTTGAATCTGGGAACACAGCTGAAGGAGTAAACATAATTTTGTTTGTTGACATAGAGAAATTGAGTCCTTGCTGAAAACAATCATATCTCCTAATTCAATCTCTCCTCCCTCTCTCTCCCCAAGGACATAGTACAATAATAGGCCATCAGTCAATACTCAATAAATGCTTTGCATTAGTGTGAAATTTGAAAAAAAAATCATCATTCATTGATCTATCATTTATCTCTTTATTTCTAGGTCTCCAGTTTAAATCTGCGTAATGGCTGTGGTTTAAAAGCAGAATTTTATTCTCACAGCAATGTGAATAAACATATTCCTAGAACATTACTCTTGATGTATGTAAGGTGAAGTAGGTAGGAAACAGACCATTTTTTAAACAGGTGATTACCTTCATATAGTCATAATACAAAGCCATCTGTAATTGGAAGCTCTATAAATCACTTCGTTTTAATTTTTTTCTGCTAGAGAAAACACTACTTGCCTTTACCATTTCAGGTTTTCGAGATTAGGCAGCTGGCTACTTTTCATTATTATGAAGGTATTGAGCTAAGTCCAGCATAATCTTTGTTGGGAAATAATTCTCCATGGATTTGTCACAGCTCTGCACATCTCATGAGCAGTGGCACTGACAACCTTGCTTCTGGGCTGCCTTTTCTAGGATATTTGTGTAGCAATCAGCCTTGGGAGACAGAGATAATTTTACCTCTGGAGCAAAGGTTTGGTTTGCTTGCAGCCCTTTATGTAAAAAGACTGGTGTTTCCTAAACTTGGGGTCCCTCAGCTTGGATGCAAATCCATTGCATGCACAGTATCAACTTGGACATCTCTATGTAACCCCCATAAACCGGGAGAGCAAGAGGGACCAAAACAACCATGAGACTCATGCTTCCTGTGTGCTAGGAGTAATAAATTCCTTGGTTTCTGTCCCAGGCGTTTCGTGTCCTTGGTCAGCCTCCATACACTGTAGCTGCTCACTTGTTATAATGTAAGTAGAGTAAAACCTCAGGACCTCCACAGTTCTTGACAGACGTGATGGGATAAACAGAACCACAGAATGTGGCATTTTGTCAGGGGAAAAGGAAGTTTAGGGGCACTATGATAAAAGGTGCATCTGGTTTGACTTTGAGGTGTGATGATGTGCCTTGGTTCATCCATGACAGCGCATTTGCTTGGTCTGTTACAAATTGTTAGACTTTATTTATGTTATGCTATGGCTATTGTTTAAGCGATCATTTTACAATATACAGAAAAAGTACCACTTCGCTCATAAACTCTCTCTGAGCCTATCTTTAAAATTGAATGACTGAATTGTTTGGGTTGGTGCATGAGTCCCCATAGACTTTGGAGAAATTTTACCATTTACATTATAGTGGCATTATTTGGCCTGGGTTTTATTGTGGAGGTTCCAGCAATGATTTACTTACAAGTTGGAGTCCATGCCTAACTCTTCTAACCCCATGGCATTATACTAATTTCCTTCTTCCAAGACTTAAAAAAAATATTTTATTTATTTATATTTAGAGAGAAGTGAAGGAAAGGAGAAAGAGAAGGAGAGAAACATTGATGTGTGAGAGAAACATCGTTCGGCTGCCTCTTGCATGGCCGCAACCGGGGTCCTGGTCTGCAACCCTGACATGTACCTTGACCGGAAATGGGACCAGTGACCTTTCAGCTTGTGGGATGAACACCCAACCCTCTGAGCCATACCAGACAGGGCTCTTCTAAGACTTTGACTCTCAGCAATATTTAGTAATATACTTTAATTACCTGTTGACTCACAACACACATCGCACTTTAAAAAGAATTGGTTAAACTCATATCTATTTCTCCAGAATTGTTTAAGGAAGATTGACTTTATATACCCCCTTCATATAAAAGATTTACTTTAATTTTAAGTGAAATGGAATACTAGCTACTTTGAATATTTTAATACTTTTGTTGTTATTGTTTAAATTGTTTGCTTTCATCACAGTCCACTGACTTTTTATCTAAATCTCTTACCTCCTTTTCATTACTCGTGTGACTATTACAAACTGTTTACAATAGACTAGTAACATTTGTGCTAAAACAAAAGGTCTAACTGCAATGAACTTCACAAAATTCATGAGGATTCTAAAAGCGGAGGTTATTTTATTCCTTGGGATATTTCAAATTCCTTCAATGGTCAGATGCATAATGTTCTGGAAAGGTTTTTCTAAAAGTACTAGTCAATAGAATTGTTCTTGGATCATTCTTTGAAAGAACATTTTAGAATTCTCAACTAGGACCTTTTAATGATTAATGTTAATATTTGTCACTCACTGAAAATGGTAAGCATGTTAGCTGTGAATATGTTACCTTTAGCTATCACATCCTATAACCAAGTTTCATCAATACCTTATATGACATTGAAATATGGTTATGAAATCATTTCACAATCTAATTAATTTTAAATGGAAATTTTGTCAGCTGGTTCTCATCCTCTGCTGGCGAGGCTGGTATGTTTCCATCCAGCACTCAGTGGTTTCATTACCATGTGTGAAGATGTAGGTATAAATATTTCATGCATTTTTATACCTTGGTTCTATTATTTCAATGTCTGATACTTATTGTTTGTTTAGGTTATTGTGTTGTTTTAAAATTAATGTGCTTGCATATTGTCTCCAAGGATATCATGATGTGAAGAAACAAAATAAGCTAATAATGCTGGGAACTATCTTTTTTCAGAGTTGCCTAATTAAAACTGACTTTGAATACAGTAAATGCATGATTATAATAGGATATAATGTGTGCGATCTCAGTAGGATGCTCGAGATGGCTGGGGAACTAAAGAGAGCCATTGGACTCACGTTGGGGAGACTTCCGGAGAGTAACACTTGAGCATTTATTAACCCTGCTAAAGTTGTATGTGGACATTGAAAAAGAAATACAAATAGTACAGAATTATATAAAGTCAAAGAGGAAAACACTAAATGTAATGAAGTTCCCTGGGTTGGATATTCGTGCAGAAGAAGAATATTAGTGAACAAACAGATGAAATCTAAATAAACTTTGGAGTGTAGTTAATAGTCATATGTCAATGTTGGTTATTTTAGTTCTGAGAAATGTATTATGAAAATCTATGAAAATATTTTCAATAATATGAAAATATTAACAAGAGGCAAAAATGGGTAAGGGGTGTCCAGAAACTCTCTGTCTTACCTTTACAAATCCTCTGTAAATTTAAAATTATTCTAAACTAAAATGTACATTTTTAAAAGATGAAAAAAACTTTTTTCTTTTGCTGATAATAGGATCATACTAACATATTGCCTTCCTATCCTCCAACAGTAGACTTTCAGGTCAATACACATAAATCTATTTCATTTTAAAAATGCCTACAAGTTATTCCATAATGCTGACTTACATATTTTAAAGTCATTATGTTGAGTTGACTTTATTCTGTTTCCTTAACAAATAATGTTGCAAAGGGCATCTTTTCAAATGTATCCTTGTACGTAAACCTTGTGTATGAAATGAATGTTAAAAATTGCCAAAAGTAAGAATATTAACATTTTAAATGTCAAATTGTACTTCAAACTGTTGTTCGAATTTATACATCTACCAATAGTGTATAAAAGTGCTCCTTTACTCATATTTTTAGCAACTAGATATTATCTTTAAAAATTGCCATTCTATTAGAAAACAGGTGGTATTTCCATTATGTCATGGTAGTTGAATAAATGTTAGCTGTGCAGCTGAGGGCAGGGGAGGAAAATGGGTAAGGTGAAATCATGGGCAAGTGCATGAAAGCACAGAGGAAATACTGTTCTTAGGAAATACTGTATTTTTCAGAAGAACTAGAACTGAGTGTGGAGTTGAAGGTCAATGTGAGGTTGAGAGTCATAAAATGTCTGAATACATATTAAGAGGACTAAATGTTGAAAGGTTGGAAAAGCATCAAAGTTCTTCACAAAGAAATAACATACTCAGATTTTCATTTCAGAAACATGTCTGTGAATGTTCTGTAGGAGCTTGGCTTAAATGGGGCTAGCTAGAAAAAGGGCAATCAGTTAAAAGCTTCTTAATATAATATGATAAATATTAGTTAGCAGTTAGGCCAAGAAAGTGCCTTTGAGAGAGGCAGAGGGGACAAACTACAGGACTTAGAGGCTGATTAAATATGAAGGGTGAAAGAAATGGAGTAGACTAAGATAAATGTGTTTTATTTTTGCTATCCACAGCAAAATTAGAGACTGCATGGGGAGAAGCATATTAAGAGATGATACATCTTTTTCGTACATATGTTTCATGAGATTCCAATAGGACTCAAAACTGAACAAAATGCAATGCATAAAGGGAGAGGCAGGTTTCAAGCTCAGTTCTGGCTTAGAGACACACATTTGAAAATTATCAATGCATAGGTGGAAGGTAACACTTAGGGTTGGATAGTTCTTCATGGTGGGGGTTGTCCTATGCATTGGAGGATGATTAACAACCTCCCTGCCATCTATCAACTAGGAATCAGTGGCACACCCCTAGTTGCTACACCAAAAAACAAATGTCTTCAGATATTGCCAAATATGCCCTGGGAGTAAAATAAATCTCCCCAATTGAGAACCACTAAACTATGTAAAGTAAGAAGAGAGGAGAGTTGATAATGGATTTCTGGGAAACACTGGCATTAAAATGTGCCAGTGAAGGTGCATGAGAGAAGTGCCAGGCAGAAATAGAACAACAACGACAAAAATGGCACCGTGGAAGACAGGAGATGGCTGCATCAAGAAGAGGGAGCCAGCCATCGATGTCAAATACTGATGAAACCTCAAGTCAGTGAAAGACTAAAATTGTCAACTATATTGGTTACTTTGGAGGTCACTGGTGACATTAACAGAAGCAGATATTTGGATGTCAGGTTTAGGTGTCACATGCAAAGAGTTCTCTAAATCCGATAAACTATTAGTGTTTGAGTGATGGTTATCGCCTTGCTTTTCTTAGGGTTTTACTGACAATCTGTTAACTGTTTCCCTACACTTAGTCTGTGTGCTTTCCTTGGGGAAATACTGAAACCTTTCTACATTTCTATATTCTGACTCCATTTTCAGATTTAAAGCTTTAATAAACAAATATTATTCTTAGTTTAAGGCAACAGCTCTTCGTTTTTATTTTTATTACAATTCCTTCATTCTAAAATGTCCCAAGTTTGTGCATTGGTACTAATTAGAGTGAAAGACAGTACTATTATTTTTTCTTTGTTTTTATTGCTGACACTATTACAGATCTTCCCATTTCCCCCCCTTTGCCCATCTCTACCCGGCCCTCACCCTGCCTTCCTTCAGGCCTGTGTCTATGGGTTGTTCTGGCAAAAAAATAAGCTCTGAGTGACAGACGTTATTTTTGCCAGAATCTTTTTTCTCTCTTATTCTCAAACCAAATTTAGATGACTAAATACTCCCCACTTTCAGCGTGAGTTTGTCCTAGTGAGCGAAACACTGAGGATGGCTCTCACAGGTTCACGAGAGTGAACTGCCAAATCTGCAGGAATTTTTGAGCCAGTTGTTAAACATGGTTACTATTAAAATTTTTAAAGTAATAAATATTCAGCACTTATGACTTTCTTATTATTTTACTATTATCCATGTTCTTGATTTATGTCAACTGTATCTGTATGGTAAAATATATAATATGATACTTCTGTACATTTCTTCTCAACTTTGCACTTAGTGATGTCAAGTTGATAGTTTGAAATCAGCTATAGGAAATATTTACATTATGAATACTGGTAAATAATGATCAGAGTTGGATTATCTGTCTATCATCTATCACTACTGGTTTATTATAAAGAATAAAACTTAGAAACAACCAAATGGAAGACACGCACAGGGCAAGGTATGTGAGGAGAAGGGAGCGGCACATGAGGCTTCCATGCCCTCTCTGGGCTCACCAGCCTCTTAGCACCTCAATGTGCTCACCAATCTGGAAGCTCCTGAATTTATTCTGATTGTCCAGACTGACGGATGAAATAGAGGAAATATTAATAATGCCAATGAAATTTAAAAATACCTTGCGACTGGTGCTGCTGTACATTATGAGTAGCACAAATAGAGAGAAAGTATTCTTGATTTCCAAGACTGTTATCCAATCAGCAAAGAAGTCATTCAAATCCTTGAAGAATAAGTGAAATTCCAACAAACGTCTATGGCTGTTTCAATGTTATCTTACTAATTAGCAAACCAACATTCATATCAGCCAATATTCATATTGGAATTACAATCATTTAACTGAAAATCTAGATGGGCTATACAGAATTTGACAAAAATCAATGAAGGCATTTTGTGAGAATCATTTGGTTATAAGGAATTTACATAAAAAGTAATCTGTATATTATTATTTGTAAAATATATGTTATACATCCTTTAGATCACTTAAACTTAGAGAGGTTTCTTAGCTATATAAATATCTATATTTATACACACATAGGTGGATACACACATTTTTATCAGAAAGCCTATTACTGACCATTTACCAGCATTCTTTCTTATAAGATTTCCTCAATTAACTAAAAAAAACATGTCTTATAAAGTCACTATGTATAAGGATCTGAGTTGGATATGCTTTAGATTTTATCAGATTTTTGCTATATGTTAATAGTTTCAAATTTATTCTCTCTGTTCCCATTCAGTCTTTTCCCCAAATTTAATTGTATCATATCTCTACAAAATTACTCTCTTCCCCTTACCATATTGTGTTATTATAGAATATTTAAATTATGATTATTTAGCCAATTTTTAACTTATAAAGTTCACCTGCTGTTTGGTTTGTCTTTCTTAGCCCTTGTCTGTGACGCCAGTGCATGCTGTGTACATTAAACTGCGCATTCTGAACATCTGCACATTTTGGTCTCATCATTGAATTTTCCCTCATATATTTCTGTTTTTATTTTCTCCAGGGACTCTAGCCTCTCCAGTCTTGGGATGGCATCCATAACTATTTCTGCTACTTGCAAGTTTGTAATAGTTTTTCTATTTGTAAGTGTAGTCTATACCTTAAACATTCATCTTAACTTCAGTAGAAGAGCTCACCAATGGTTTATTGCTGAGTATGATCAGCCCAGGCAGTGTTTCAGTGAGGTGGTTTCCAATGGTATTGGGCACCATTGAAAAAAATCACCTTGAAAGTGAAGAGTGTCTAGGATGGTCTTTTTTTTTCTATTTTTGCATTCATTTTCAGTTTGTTTTTTCTATATTTCCTCGATTTAGTCACTTCTTTTCTTTAGGCAAATTATCCGTAACCAATCTCTAACCCTCATAGCCTTGTCCAAGTTGCTCAATACTTATGGAATGTGGTCCTGTCTTTAAATGCACCTATCATCTGTCATGGGCTGAATTGCATCCCTGCCCACCACACCATCCATATGTTATAGTCCTAACTCCCCATACCTCACTCAGATTGTGACTTTATTTGGAAATAGGGTCATTGCAGATTTAATTTGTTAAGGTGAGGTCATATTGGAGTAGTTAGGTGAGACCTAAACTAAAATGAAATGTGTCCTTATAAAAAGGAGAAATTTGCACATGTGTACCCATAAATATACACACATATGGACAGACACAGACACAAATACACACAGATCACCATGTAAACATATAAAGTTAGAGATGAGGATGGTAGGAATGAAGCATGGAGCAGATTTTTTCTTATAGTCAAAAACAGAAACCAATCTTATCGACACCTTGTTTTCAGACTTCTAGACTTTAGAACTCTAAGACATTAAATTTCTGTTCTTTAAGCCACCCAATTTGTGGTCTTTTTAAAATGGCAACAGGCAAACTAATATATCATTATAAATTACATGATTATAAATTCATCCCTGTGATTATTTAATATCTTATTCTGCATATACAGAGTTTTCTGAGATAGAGGCTGTATCTTTTATTCACAATCATATTCCTTGAGCCTACCATAGTGCATGTCATATGATAGACACTCAATAAAAAGTGATTAAATGAATAATAATTCTATTCCTTAGCAAAGCTTTACTACTATAACGATTAGGAGAACTTTATGTATAACTTACCTATACAACTTTTTGGTTGCAAACTTGAGTATCATTGGAAGTGGAAGAGGCTGGTTTCTCTTTCACTATGCTCTGGGACTGTCAGGTTCCTGACTTCATACAGGAAAGAATTCAGGATTGAGCCTGAGAGTGAAAGCAGGTTTTATTTGGTTTGAAAAAAAAGAGGTTAGGACACAGTTTTGGAGACATGATCAGGGGTGAGTCTGGGATGAGCTGCTTGCTGCCCACTCCCCACCCCTAGGTGCAAGTCTCACAGGATGCCTCTGTGAATGAAGTACAAGTACACGTCCCAGTGGACACAGGTGAACTCATGAGTGAGTTGCACGTGGGGTCAGTCTGTTCTCAAAATTTTATGTGTCACCAAGGGTGGATTGTTCCTAAACTTGTGGTGCCACATTCTGTCCCTGCTCTCTGGTTGAGAGTGGGTCTTGTTCCTAATGTGGTCCATAGCAGAAGTGGTACAGTGTTCACAGTTCTTCTGGGCTGCCCATGTACTTGTGCCAACTTTCATTATAATGATGGTGTAACAAGCTTTGGGGTTGTTTTCTGGTCAATCTTTCCGCCATTTTGGATGGATCTGTTTTTAGCCAGTTCTTGTTGTTGGCTTTTGTGATGGCCACAGGAATTTCCTGCTATAAACTCCTTTCCTTTAATCATGCATGGGGTGGGGACTCTGGTGAGGGGACCTAGCCCCTGATCAGCTTGTGATGTCCATTCTTACTTCCTTATTCCACTTGTCAGGAGCTTTCCGTCACTTCTTTCTATGCTGCCTCAAGAGGATACAGGATTTCTTCTGCAAATCTCTCCTTGAGATGGGGAAAGAAAGGAAGCCTCTTAGTTGAGTGGGATGCCTGCATGTGATGATAGGGGTCCTTTATTTTCACATAGGCTAAATTTATTCATTTTTGGCCATAGCAACAGAATATGTGCAAAAGTCTGAGATAGTAGTGTGTGGAATGTGATGACAGGACCATATGGGGAACTGCGTGGTATCTAGATGAATAGCTGTAATTTAATGTTTAATTTAAGAAGATCTCATTTTGACAGTAAGACTTGAAGGTAAAAAAATAGACCTAAAGGGATAAATATAGAATAGAACTGTGTGACAATCAATACATTCTAGTTGTATGGTAACCCCTTATTTTCTATATTTATATATAATTCTTTCATATAAAATAATTTTCAACCTTCTCATTTACCTAATCTGCATGATAAGTATATTTTTTCATTTTACATGTGAGGAATCTATCCCATTTTCTCAATTTCATAGTATTTATTTTGAGTAATTATTTTATTGTTGAGTTTATTTTAGAGATACTCTTTGTTAGCTATTTTAATCTTATGTAGAAATATTTAAGTTATGATGTAATTGAGTTTGGGCCATTGATTTATATAAATTAGAACATATGAATTAGTGTAAGGTGAATTAGTGGAAGGGTAAGTCACAGTTCATTCTAGAAGAACATATCTCATTTCAATGCTTGCTGTCACTAATATTAGGCAGATAAAATCAATTTTATTACAAGATATTTTTCTAAGTACTACATGCCACCATATTTTGAAATAAAATTATGAGTGTAGTTAACATATATATTCTCCATATTTCTGCGCTAATTAAGTGCAATTGCAACATATCCGTGTAGTTATGATGACACAAATCAGTAAAAACACATTTAAATGTCTATAATAACATATTTCAATTTTCCATTCATATATTATTTCAGATATGGGAAAGGCACATAAATTAAATTTATACACTTGGGAAAAGAAAGAGTAAGTAGTTTCAGTAAGTACATACACACACAACCTCACTGACATACACCAACACACACAGACACACACCAAGTCTCATGATATCATTGAATCAAATTATAATGATTCAGAAGCTGATTTTGCTGAGTTTAAGTTAACTAAAAATTTTGAGTTTGCAATGGAATTCTTTAGTAATTTCAGTTTATGAAAATTAAGATAATTTTCAATTATCTAAGAATAATTTAAAACAAATTTAACCACTCAAAGTTTTTCTTGAATCTCATAAAATCTTGTATAATAATATATATCTTAACTATACATAAAATTAACCATGATGTTTAATTTTCTTTTTTTCTAAGTGATAGGTTAACTATTTAGTAAGAAATGCTGCAAAATGGGAACTATTTAAAAAACAACATGTCCACATTCTTAAGTGTTACTGAGTATTTTCTTTTTTTACATAGAAACTCTTTAAAATTTATTTATTTTTTTATTTGTGAATCTCATGATATTTAGGGTGGTATAAATTATTCATTTATTTATAAATGTATAAACTGCACTTACTCTAAAATTTATTCTTTTTTTGTTATTTGTTTTAATTCCTTTTTTGTCTTTTCTTAAAATTTATTTTTTAATCATTATTCAAGTACCGTTTCTATCCTTTACTCCCATTCCAGCCAACCTACCCATCCATCCCCTCCTCCCTCTCATTTCCAACCCTCCTAGTTTTTGTCCATATGTCCTTTATATTTGTTCCTGTAAATCCTTCCCATTCTCCCCTGAAGTTCCCCTGAAATTCCCTCCCCTCTCCCCTCTGAGTATTTTCTCTTATATTAAGAATAGTATGGAGAAAATAAAACACTGTGTTCAGAAATGTTATCTTGGAATTTCAAAAAGGGAGAGACTAGAAAGATGCACAATTACTTAGATAATCATTTAACACATTTTTAAGCATGAGTTTAAGATATAAAACTACCAGAGAAAAGTAGCAAATAAAGTGAAATGTCTCCTTTGTAACACCAAAGGGGACACTGTTATCTGTATATCTTAGAGAATAATAGTACAATGAGATAAGAATTACTGATGTTGGTCATTAAAAAACAAAGACAACATACAAACAAAATGAAATCAGATTGTTCTCTGAATTGTCTTCCAGTTAACCACTTGACCCATTTAAGTTGAAAACTCAGAACTATGAATTATGGCTCTAGGTTTCATAGAAAGGCCAGAGAAATGCTAAATAAATCTGAATTTTTCTATAGCTTTTATACTAAATTGGTAAATTATATGAAATAATTAGAAGGTGCCATACAAATCACTGTGCCAAATTATATTAAATTAATGGATTTTAAAGGGCTACAAAGTAACTTTGGTGTTCTTGCGTATTCTTGTCTGGTGTTCAGTTATAAGATGAAATGAAACATAAAAGTAATTTTTTTCTTTTTTATCTACCAAGAATTTCTTTCTTCTTCAATTCAGGAGCAAAATCAGAAAGTAATTTTGAATAGACTGTGAAGCTTTCTTAGAAGCAAGTCTCACAGAACATACAGGGTGGGACAAAATAGGTTTATAGTTGTTTATAGGGGAAACACAAGAATAATTTCTGTGTTTTGCATACTTATACCTGTAAACCTTCTTTGCCTACTGTCTAGATAGAAAATATTGGGACCATTTAGAACTATCTATTTGTCTTATATTTGGGCTTCTCCCAAGCCCACAGCAGACTGATCACTGTGTCTAAGGGCTTATCATTTATTGGGAGGAAGCGACCAATAGTCTCCAAACTACTGTTCTCAAGACTTATAATTTTGAAAATATTTTTGAAATGGATTTAGGTAGATCCAACCAAGGTACAGAGACAAGAAAGTGAATGGAGGCCTTGAAATAAAGCTATCATATGTCTCAGGGGAAGAGGCATCTAGTGGGTTAGATTAGGTAAGCATATTGGAAGAGAGAAGAAAGGAGGAGTGTTTCTGATCAAGTCCTGCTGGGGATGATTTGCACCTAGGAGACTGTCTTAAGCAAGAATTAAAACATCAGGTAGTCAGAGTTTTGGTAATACTGCGAGTTCAATCATATGGCCCCAGTGCCCTCCTGTGAGCAGACTTAACCTGAAGAAATGCCCCAGTATTCATGTCTTGTCTCTGCTATGGACCAGTTCTTTCATCTCAGAGACGGCTCCCAGAAATTGTCCTCCATACCTTCCTACACGTGGGATCTGTGAGAGAGCTTATCCTCTGGAGCCTGGCTAGATTGCTGGGAGTCCTTTCCACTCTTTTTCACTGAGAGCCTGGTCAGCCAGCTCTGGGCAGTTGAAGAAACGTAGATGCTGGGAGGAGAAGCTGCCCCGCAGCACACGTGTCAGCTGCTGGAGCAGGGCAATTTTCTTTCGCTACAGTGCTAATTATAGCAACTCTTGGTCCATGATTTGATATTTAATATATCAGAAGCAAGTTATTCATATAAAACAGGAGAAAATATATTAGAATTAAGAAGCACAGGAACAAAAATTGTGTCAGATGAACATTTAATATAAGTGTAACATAAGAGTTTAATCATTTAAAGTTATTCAACTTTGCAAAAGTATAAATAAAACATACTCTAGTAATAAACGAACATTTTAGAATTTTGATATCCTCATACTACAATTTAATTTGTAATAGTTTAATTTTCATTTATACCTTTCAAATATTTATCCCTTAATTTTATACCAGCAATTTGTCAATGTTCCAGAACTCACTGATAACAAAAAATGGTTCATTTTTTTCTTTTGAGAAGAAGGTAAACTGAATTATTTTATTTAAAAAACTTACTTATAGATACTAAACAGGAAATATTAACAATCATAATTTTTGTCTGATGTATATATTTATTAAAATATATTAGTTTATATTAAAAATGAGAAATTTAAATTTTTTTCTTTTTATATGAAGTTTAGAATGTTAGACCTCACTGAAAAAAATGAATACACAGCAAAAATATTTTCACGGCCAGTCATCACATAATTAGCATTTAGCTATAGCAGAGCATGGCATGTCTGCATGATGGCTAAGCTGGGAATGCGTAATCACTGACCTCATGGCGAAATTTTTATTCTCTCAATAAAAATATTAGGCAAAATTAATTCTAAACAATAATAACTACTAAGAAGTGACAAATAAATAATTTAAAAACAGATCACATAAATACATATGTCTATTTTGTAGGTATAATTCTAATCCATAGCATTCACTTTCTTTGTAGACAACTTGCTTGGGTCTGTTCTGTCTTTGAGTCATTTGCTTAGTGTAACTGTTCCTGGGAACAGGTTTGCTGTTACTTTAAGCAGTAGATATGATTGGCCAAATAGGAGAAAAAGTGGGAATCAAAGGTGGATATTTAAATGAACAAATGAGACATAGGCAGGAAAAAAGGAGGATCTTTTTTTTAGTAAGCAAACACCAGTATGTCATTAATTTGAAAGTGTTGGCTCCTTAAAAGTCTTCAATCAAATTAGCTTGGTTAGAATTCATCCATTTGGAATTTTAGTTGGTCAACTATTTCAGTGCTTATTATAATATGCATTTCCCTTGCTCTTTTCCCCCAAAATAATATTACCAAATAATCTGAAATTGACTCATTATCCATTTCAATAATTATTACCATTTTTGTTCCTCTTAGGGATATTTGAATTTTACAGAAATTGAAACCTACACACTAATAGTAACTTGTTGATGCTAGCCTAGTAGATTATTATCATTTTTGAGCAGTGTTCTTTTTTAGCACTGCAGGTAGAATAAGGGATGCATTTTGAATTGTATACAGAGAAGTGGTAATAAATTACCCTGGATCTGTTTCATTTTCTACTCTTTGGTTCCTCTTTCATGTGACTGTATACATGGCTGTGAAGAGCAAAGAGGGAGTTTGTAGGCCACTGTGTAATCGGGTCTCCACTGCAGTGAAAGATCTTGGCCTTGTAAGATGTTTTCTATAGCACCAATCAGATGGACTTAGAGATGAACTGGGACATGGATATTTAGAGAGGTGATGTTCTTCGGAAGCATGGAGTTTCTCAATATTTAGCAGCCAAATGATTGACAGTATCATTCCTACAGTGGAGTCTGTATATAAGGAGGAAATGTTTACTGGTTTAGAATTCAAAGTATAAGTTATGATTCTTATTTCAATGAGAAACATGATGTGAAGCTCAGTTAGCTTCAAGACGTTTTTGGAACATGACACATTGGTGAGATGGAGATAATGATTTCTCATTCAGATTCAAATAGAAATTCGTTAGCAGAAATGACTGCAACTCTTTATATAACCTAGATACAATCATTTCACTTGTTCTTTCAGAAGTATAAAGTTAAATTAAACAATAAACAAATTTTATTAAATCAAATTTTGTCTTTAATTTAAGAAAGTGTTTTCTTGAAAATGTAACTAAAAGAACAAAACCCTTGGCTTTAGTTTGTGTAAGTTTTTTAAGAGTCTGTTATTATTATTATTGTTATTGGCTTTAAAGATAATTAAATAGCAATTAGTGTTTTCAAGTTAATCAAAACAAGAATTTTACATTCTCACCAAACTCCAAAACATTTGGACTGAAACAGTAGAAATGTACATGCTGCAAAAAAGTAATTTGTAATTTACTAAACAATGAATTAGGATGGTGCACTGGATATTTTGGAATTAGGCAGATTTAGAAAAAACCCACTTAAACAAAAAACAAAACTGTGGTAAAACCAAATGCCAAAGGTGAACTTTAATCAGCACCTTTTCCTCTGGTGTGAAATACATTAACCCTTTCTCAGTGCTGAAGTTACAGTTCTGTCCTTACAGGAATCTCATCGAAGATCTTAAACTGGGCTAGAAAAATGGGCTGGAAGGTCAATAAAATGACTAGATGTATAAAGGTATATGGAATAAAATAAAAAGTAAGCCATAAAGTTAAGTGGATTTAAATATAATTGTATATATTGTAAAATAATGTTAATAGGAGGTAATGCTATTAATTTTCAGTTTATCTTCACTTGGTCAACAAGCACTTTTAGAATCTTCTCCAATTTATCAATGTCTGTCTGTATGTGTTTGTGTGTTTGATGATATACATAGTAAAAGTTTAGTTTTCCTTATATTTACATACAGGACATCTCAGGTTTGTTGACTCAAAATACCCCTTTTATCCAGTCAACTGTCCCAAAGAGAAAAACTTGGGTGCTTGAGATGAACACATACATTGGATAGTCTATTTAAACTTAGCACACATGGGTGTTTTCAATCCTGTGCCCATAGATAGATATTTTCCTATGACAACTTCATTTCCACAGCTTTTACTATTATGCCTTGTTACACACTTTCTGGCTTCCCCCATTTTAACAGAGCAAAGAGTGTAATTCTAAGTTCAATGTTTACAAAGTTTACTTGTCTATATCCACATGTCCAGCCCTCAAGCAGGTCCTGACCAGCAGCTACTACTGAAGCCGGAGCTGATAGGTGGACCTGCCACACTGCTGCATAAGGGGACAATGAGCCCAAATGGATTTAGACAGGTTATTACTCACAGCACAGAGGACAGCATGGGCTTTCTGTGTGCATCGATTCGGCTTGTCCTCATGTGCCCAGGCCAGTGGTATGGGCGGGCCCAGATGGATGCTGCACACACAGTGGATTCTTGCTATGCCTGAAAAACACTTTAACAAAGCCCCGGTCTTACAAGGACACTGCCAGCAAATCTGCCTAAATTTCCCTCAGAGACGCTACCTCTTCATTACCTAAAATGTGTCAGGAGATGGGAAGTTAAGCAAGCCTGCCCCCTGGTCAGGAAGAGCTCTGTAAGCATCCTTAAATAAAGTTGTCAGTGACCTTTTCTCAAAAGGTGTGCAGAAATGATAAGTCTCTGAGAACTAACTCCCAACATTATCTTCTTTTCATGTAGAGTTCCTTTGCAGAAAATTTTCTCCTGATAAGCATTTACATTTTTTTTACCTATTACAAAAACAAAATTTTATTAGTTTCTTAATTATCCTACAAGGCAACAATCTTTATGTGCTTTACTACATAGAAATAACTGTATATGTTGGCATTTGAGGAAAATAAATTTTGCAATTAAGGAGAAATAAGTATTTTTTTTCTTGATCAAAACACAACCTTGATTACTTTTTCTTATTGGGACAGTGTGAGTGGAACATTTGACTTGACAAATAGAGATAAATTTGGAACTAGGCTTGCCACTTTGGAAAATGCTAACACGACTTTGAAGAAGCACAGGCATTCATATACCCCTAAAGGAGGATGAGCAAGAGAAAACATATTGTTATGTGAAAGTAACAAACACTACATTACTAGGTACAAAACCATACTTACCTGAACTCAATCTCGGGTTAAGTCAAGCCACTGGTGAGTGTGCTTCTTTGATGAAATATTCTTCCTCTAGCCAGAAGTCTTGAGATGATGAGGCAGCGGACCTCCGTGTCTTGCGTGGTAGAGACAGAAGTTGAAATGTCATGTGTCTAGCTGGTTGCACTCACATGTCAGCTGGCAAAGTTTAGGAAAGTGCTGTTGATTGGACAGTTCCCAAAAACATCTGGCAAAAAACCTGCTCAGATCGGTGCTTTTGCCTTAAAGATTCTCAAGAAGTTTTACAAATGCCTAGTGTATTGCCAGATAGCTCTATAGAAACTCAGAATTAATACTTTATAGAGGAACAAAAAGTCGGGATGTGTTCTTTGTTCCAAATTTGGCTGGGCAGTTGCAGTAAGGGTCTTAGTCCTTGTCAGTGTTAGAAACCTGTTCTTTAGGCATAACGCTTCATTTTTGACTCCATCAAGAAAATGTTTCTTGTTCCATTAAGTAAGCAGTGGCCAGCCAATACAGTATTGTACTCTGGTTCTATCAGGAGGAGGTTCTATCATGCATGCATGATAACCCACCTAGTGCTTCCATTTCTAATAGCAATGGGGTTGGTGTGCACCTCTGCTAAAGGACTAATTCCAGGAAGACTTTGGTGTGCATGTTGGTTGATGAACTGGTTATTGTGATGAAGATCCCAGTGTCTTTGAACTCTTGGAACTTCATGTTAGGTTAGATGTCAAGCCAGAATAATTGTAAATATTAGTTTTCCTAGCTCAGCAACAGCCTCCAAAGGTGTAGAGACATGCACTTATCACTCCCTGACTTTGGGGAAACTCTTCTCTGTTTTGTCATCCCTAAACTTAGGGAATAAAGTTCACTTTTTTCAAAGCTAACCAATGATAAGATTTAATAAGTTCATGAATGAGAAGTGTGGTTTGCAAATATGTAGACCACACTTCTCATCAAAACTGAGGTATATAAATATTAAGTACAATTAATGAGTCAGTCTAATTCTCAATAAAGTTTAGATACTAAATTTAAATATAAATCCTTAATCAGAAATTTTACGTTCAAAATACAGACACACTGCTACACATTCCTGAAAGAACTCTACAGTTAGGCATTACAAAAGGATATTACAGTTAACAAAACACAAGTTCACAAACCCATGTTCTTATAAACAATTGCATTATCAGTCTGGAATATGATATGTGTCAGAACCAGGCAGTTTATAATTCTATGTGGTGCTGATGTTAGGATTTCATCACAGTTAACTCAGGGAAAGAATATTTTGTTTAAGATTATTGACATGTGGTCAGCTTAAAATAAGAGCTTTTCAGTGGCATGGAAATCATGGTTTTCTAATGGGTAACACAATCAGACTAACATAAATTTTTCTAAAACCACACTCTGTAAGGATACTGGTACTTGATTTTTGCTCCTTCTGCACACTGTAATCTTGATTTTTAATGGTTAGTGAGGTTCCACCTATTCTAAAGTAAAGAAGAAGTATGATGGATTTAAGTAACATACATATAATCCAATAGAACACTACTTGATTATCAGAGTACTTGATTATCAGAAATGTATATCGGTATGGCACACATTACCATTATCACAGTGCAAGTATGGACTTATCTCTTTAATTTAAAATAGGAAGCAGCCTGGCGTCCTTCTAGAGAAATTCCCTTGCTGCCTGAATTGTTAGGTTACCACAGAGACACTCAATATCATTCCAGCTTCTCAGTTCCACTTAAAGACAAACTAGAGAGTTGAGTCAGTGCACAAGGGAGACCAGGTGTTCACCTGTTTGCGCTGTTACTGCTGCCATAACCTGTCTCCCCTGCAAGCTGTCCGCATGCAGTCCAGGGTGGGGACAACACGCACAGGCTGGCACAGACCCTACCTGCCTGGAATGTGCAGAAGCTTATGCTTGGGTTTCTCAGATCAGGTTCTGTGGTTAATACTCACATGTTCAGACATTTTCCCAGAGCATGGTTCTCAGCCAGGATGGCCTGTTCAGCCTGGGCTTCCAGCCACAGCCGCTCATTTTCTCAGAGCCAGTCTTGGCGGGCGACTTGAGTCAGCAGGTCTGACCTCCTCTCCCTCATGCCAAAATTCCCTCTGTGGGAACTTTGACATCCTTTTCTGCCACCGTGGATGGAGCAATCTCAGTCTATCAGATGGAGTTCTCATTCTGAATGATATGTTATTAAACCTTGGTGCTCATTCAGGAGCAATAACAAAACCCTCAGCTCTTTACAAAAACGGAATTTTCCATTTAGAAATCTAATTTTTAAGTAGATTAAAGATGTAACCCTAGGATATTTTTATATGTTAAAATCTGTTAAAAATATTTTGAGAGACCAGTGGGGGAGAGAGGAATAGAAGATCGTGAGGAGGACCGATCTTCCAACATGAGAGAAACCATAATCGTACTTTAATCATTAGTGATGTCATTTTCTAAGGGTGGAAAAAGGAAAGATTCTGTTTTAAAATGACAGAAGCCCTGGAAATCTCATCTACGGAACTGGAAATAACTTGCCAGAATTTTTTCCTTTATGCTCTAAATTCATTTTTAGTAACAGAGGAAGCCATTTGAAATGAAATACAAGACTTAAAGCAAATGAAACAAATGAATGCCAGCAGTAAATGGCAAGAATAAATACATTCAGTGGGTTCTTCAGAAACCCTGTCTCTTGGGACCGAAGGCTGAAAATCTGTAATTTTTGTTTAAAAAGTTATAAATCATAAAGCTACCCATTGACACTAAGTGTAGCTCCATTGTGACAAGTCTCTTTGTTCTTTTAACAGCATGAATTTCACCTCAAACAGATACCAGCTTTGATCAAATCCCTTAATTTCTCTGAGATATATTTTCCTTGGATGTAAAGTGAAAAATGATACTTACAGTTTATTTACAAGAATTAGATATAAATGATCTGACACTGAACCTTTCCTATGTGGGAGGCACCCGACACATAACAGCAACCATGATAATTAGCATGACCATTTGTTTTCATCTTTGTGGGGTATGTTGTTTCTAACATCTTTGTGGCAAATGCTTCTAAACAGAGTTTTTAAGTTCAAGTGTCTAAAGTTTTAAAAAACAAAGAGTTTTTCTAATAATATAATCATAATCACAATAAAGAATTCATTGAAAAAAGATTTTCTCTGTCCATGTGATAGACTAGAGCAGGGGTGTTAAACTCATTTTCACCGGGGGCCACATCAGCTTTGCAGTTGCCTTCAAAGGGCCGAATGTAATTTTAGGACTGTATAAATGTAACTAATCCTTAACAGTTACGCCAGAGCTCGGGGCTGCTGCCGGGTAGGAACAAGGTGGAGGGCTGCATAAAACAAGGTGGAGGGCCGGATTTGGCTGTGGGCCTTGTGTTTGCCACCTGTGAACTAGAGGGTGCATTGAAGTGGAATCACTTTGGTGTCAGTGTTTATAATAAAGCCAAGTTTATCATAGAGACATGTTGAGGGAGACCGTGTTTGCTAGGAAAGCACCAATGATTAGGAAGAACTGTGGTGTCTACCTTCTTCTTTAGTTTCTTTGAGATCTCTACTGTCTGTCTTCCACACCACTTCTTTTTTTTTCCTGTAACTAAATCTAAACATTTTTTCAAGTCTATACTCGGTCAATTGTGCTTTCATCTAATGGGCTTCCATTGAATCTCCCCTGTTGTGCATTTTGACAATTTTGTGACTATTTATTTGACACCATCTGTATAGTCAACATTGTTTAGAGTCCTAGGAATACACACACAAATAAAACTTGGTTCCTGATCTCAAAGAAGTTGATCTATTTGAGAGACATCAAGGAAGCAAATGATTTTACTTCAATATAATTTTATGTAACATAATTTCTTAGTATGACATTGATTGGTGGAGGGAGTCATAAATGTTTCCTAGAGGAAAATGAAGTTACGCTGAGACTTTATGAATGAAAAATTTACAGAAAGAACAAATGTACAGCTGAAGTTCCTAGAAGAAGGAACACCATGAGCAAAATTACATTAACAGATGTGTGGATGATGTGTGTGGAAAACTGAAAATAATCTGTAAAATACAGGGTTGAGAGTCACAGAAGTTAAAGCTGGAGAGACACAGATGCCAAATGAGGAGAATCCTGTGTATAAGGCTGAAAAGTACATTAATTTTTGTCTCAAAGACAATGGGAAACTCCTGAAAGGACAGAGTAAGTGAGGAATGGCGTTTCATTTAGTAAGTACATAAGAATTGAGTGGTAGTCCCTTACAATACAAACTTAATTCTGATCTATTACAAAGACACTGAGAGTTCAGGAAGATGTGGACATATACAGAAAGGATTATTCTAATTCTGGATTAAATAAATCACATGTATCTCATCCCAGAGAGAAGAGCCTATGGCAAATACTGATATTAAGGAATGCAAAACCAAGAAAGCAAGGGTAGGCAGAGAAGGAGGGAGAACAGTCTCAGGGTCTGACAGCAAATTGGCCCCTGTTTGCTATCAAATAAAACTGACACTGGATCTTGCTAAAGTGAATCAAAGTGTCCTATGAACCACATTTCAGGTCAGTCCAACCAGGAGGATCAAGGAAGAAGAATTTGTTTATTAACTACCGTCTCCCTTGCACTCCTTCATTTCACATTCGAAGTTAAGACTGCATGGTTTTACATGTGCAGTTCCACAGGGAAGCCCTTGGGCAGGAAGTGGGATGTTGGCATGAGGTAATACACTGCTACGTTGTACTTACACGGAGTTAGCTAGAGCTCAAACAGACTGGATCACTTCTGTTGTGGGCTGGTGGAGGTGGCTGTGGTCAGCATCCCTGGAGACAGTTGAGGTTGAGAGGAATCTGTGGACTCTGACACAGGTGCCCTGTGGTCAGTGAGGATGGGACAGACAATCACAGCGAGGCAGAGATGGGTGGGGAGCACATTTGCCATTGAGGACTAAGCAGAAGTGATTTTGATAATGGAAGGTGGGACTAATAGTATAAACATATCTCTGAGATTTGTATGACCTGCTGGGCTCTTTCACATTGGCTCATTGATGGTAAGGTATCTAGGAGGGATAGTGATGGTCAACTCATAGTGCTCTTTTCTTTTAGTGCATCAGTGCATTTACGGTGCTTCAGTTCTTTTAATACAAGGATCACAACACTCATGAATACAGAGGGGCTTGAGAAGATGGGATCTAGATTATATGGGCTTCTCCCAATATGAGATAAAGCCTCAGTGTGTCCACAGACACAGAACGTTCTGAAGAAGGAAAACAACTGGGCTTTGTTAGGGAATGACCCTACATCATAACAAGAATATTTAGGAAATCGTTTCCTTAGTCTTCTCTACAAGTCCTGTGGTCATTGGCACAGATGATGGGTGGTAGTAGTAGAACTCATAGTGTGGCAAAGTTTTTAAATTTTTACTTAGTAAAGATAATTGGTCAATGACAGGAAAGACAGTAAACTACAGTAAAGGTTTAGATTAGAATATTAAAATCCATACTAACAACAATACTTATGTTTCCTCTTTTTTTGTGTAGAGTATTTGGTGGCCTACATTTAGAAATAGAGTCAGTGCATGCTTTTGAGCTATGGTTGTAATGGAAAACAAAAACAAAAACAAAACATTGGCAAATTCGATAAGGTTCCTTTTAGGGAGAAATTAGGATAATCATCCAGGCTGTGTGAGGAAGGAGGTGATGACAGAAGGGAGCTGGTATAAAAGATCAAAAGAAAGAATAAATTAAAAAAAATCTCTCTCCATATTTTAAAATCCAAACTGTGTTTTGAAGGCAGGCATTTTCCCTTTCATGGCTTGAAGAATTATCCAAAAATCCAGCACTGGTTTTGGTTAATTGACTCAGAGGATTATTCCAGGTGGCTACAACTCTCACCATCTGCTTTGAACACTCTTCAGTCTGGTCTCCCGGATTCCTCTGCTACTGGCATCATTACTTGGAAGCTTTCTCTCTGCCCGGACCAACAGATTGATTACCTATTTGGACAGTCTTCTGTTCTTTGGACAATAGCCATAACATGTGCTGCTTCTCAAATTACCCTGACAGTAACTATGACCAGCAGTGAGTGGTGGCCTGCCTTCCAACATACCTCCCAAGACGCTAACTGTGCCCGCCTGGGGAGTGATGGAGAGAATTCATGGTGTGTTCTTATATTAAACTCATTCCATGTCCAACTTTCTCATGAAAACTAAGACATAATTAAAACTTTAGCAACATTTTACAATACCCAGGACTATATAAGGATAAAATATGAATGCTAGTGGAATAATATTAAATATTTATGATGCTTCATAATTAACACAGTTATTTGCTGATATGAAAATGTAACTCCTTTTTAAGGTGATAACTTATGGGCCTCTAATCTTCTATATTTTAGAAAACATTAGGCTATTTTCTTGAGTTTTTCCATTTATTGAGTCATCATAATGCCTTCTGTAATGTAGGGGTGTGCCTCCTTAAAATCATTATTATTAGGGAGATCTGCTTGTTTTGGGGTAAATTTGAAAATGGGAAACAATTACAATTGACCTCTGTAGCTTCTTGGAGGGATCAGTTGCAGACTCATTTCTGGCTACTTTTTAGGGAAAAAAATAAATGAATTGTATTATCAGAACTTTCAACCAATACAGAAATTCCATGAGTATGTTAGTGCTTAACTTTGTTGCTTGATTCCTACTGTGAATGCCATTCTTCATTTGGCTCAGATGTTTGAATAAGCATTGGTTTATGATGGAAGCAGAACAGCACTTGGAGTCAGCCAGGAACATCTGGAATTTGTTTCTTCTTCTGTTAATAGTCCATGCCATCACCTGGAGAAATTATTTCATTATCAGACCTGTAGTTTCTCTCTCTGTAAATTTGGTCTATTGCTCTTATTCTTAAAGTAGATGTAGTCATTTACATTAAGCTATAGCCTAAAGTTTTCCAATTGACTTTATTTTAGTTTCACAGCAACGTTAAACATACATACAATTTACATAGTAATTCTTCTCCTGTAACTTTTCTTCAATGACATTTAAGCAAAAAGAAACTTCTAATAGCTACATTCATGCCAACATTTCTATTTTAAAGTGCTTTCTGGCTTTTGTTTTGTGTGTAAAAGTGATGAAAATTTTGTGTTACCAGCATGTAGTAGAAGCCAATGGCAGAACAAACTCTGGCACTATCTGTCATAACTTATTAAAAAATGAAGGTTGAACATATAAATCCTCAAACTATATTCTCTCAAATTATATTCAGATGTGGCTATTCCCTCATAAATGAGAGGCCATCTTTCATTAAGTTACTGTTGTTGTTTAATATATTTTAAGACAACTTAACACCTGTTTATTTCCATTTCATCAATATTGTTAGAGAAATGATATCTACAGAAAGACTCACTCAAATGTGCAAAATAATTCTCTTCAGTTAAAATGCTTGCACTTTTTGGGGGAATGTATTTTAGTATGAAGTGAAATAGTACAATGTCCCTTCTTGAACTGCTTTATCCAAGATGAAAATTTTCTAATAAAACACTGATCATTACTATGCTAACCCATAGCATGTGAGGTTCTTTTGGGTGTTCTGATGTTTCTGTGCTGTCTGATAGATTGAAGATAAATCCCCCTTTTAAATTATTACATAATAATGTTTTTGGTTGCACCTCAACAAGAGAAAGACAAACAACACAATTAAAAAATGGGCAAAGGATATGAATAGACCTCACTCCACAGAAGATGCTCAATATCATTAGTCACAAGGGAAATAAAAATTAAAACCACAGTGTGATACCATTTCACATTCACTGAGATGACAAAAATTGAAAAGCCAGAAAAATAACAAATGTTGGCAAAAATGTGAAAAAGTTGGAATCTTTATAAATGCTGATGAAATTTTAAAATGATGCACCCACTTTGGAAACATATTCACAGTTCTTCAAAATGTTTACATTTAACATAGAGTCACTGTATGACCCAGCAATTCCACTCCTATGTACATACCCACGAGCAGTGAAAACACATATTCACAAAAACTTGGGTGTTAGTGACTACAATGGAATTACTCGTAATGACCAAATGGTGAGGGCAACTAAAATATCCATTAAATGATGTGATGAATGAACAAAATGTGGCATACAATAAATTATTATTCAGCACTAAAAAGGAATGATGTCCTGATCTATGTTACCATATGAATGAACATTAAAAATCAGTATCTAAGAAACTGGTCACAAAACACTACATATGATTTTATTTATATGAATAGTACAAGCAAATCTGTAGAGACACAAAGTGGATTAGTGGTCACCAGGGGCAAGGAACAGGGAAGAATGTAGATTTATTACTAATGGCCAATAAATTTCTTTTTGAAGTGATGAAATATTCTCAAATTAGATAATTATGATGTTTGAAGAGTGTTGAGAATATACTAAAAAGTACAAAGATATATATTGTAAAAGGATGCATTTCATGTTTATAAATATTGTTATAAAAAACAATAGGCTAGTAATGAGAGCAAAGGGATCTTAAATCACTCTCCATAACTGTGAGAGAATTGTCAGTGATGAGACAGACTCTCAGAATTCATGGTTAACTTGGAATTTCCATGGTTGTATAATGAGAAGAAATTCAAAGTCATTCCCTGTAATGTTTTGGGTGTCCTGGGAAGATAGAGGGTGATTTTTCAGAAGGAAGAGAAGATAAATTAAATACTAACAAATTTTAATTTTCCATGTGACAGATCTGAGAACACTTAAACAAGGAAATCTGTGGAAAGTGATTTTTAAGTCTATATCTTAAAATAGAAATTTTTAAAATAACTGAATCCTTTCCAGGAGAAATAAAGAAAATACTAATGATTATCTGCCAAACAAGGTAAAAACAGGCAAACTAGTATTAAATGTAATGGATTGTGTATAAGTAGACACAATCTCCTTTCTTTGTCGAAGGGAATAAAGACCCTTTCTGTATCCAGGAAAATTCAGGTTATATATGCGTTGTATATATGCGTGTGTCTGTGTGTATTGGGTTGGAGTGGAGCTAATGGTATATACAGAAGCACATACTAATGTGCATATGAGTGTTAATATTTTGGAGAAATAGATTCAGAATATAGTGCCAGTTCCCAAAATCCTACACAAATCCCTGCCATTGTGTAAAATACATTATGTCGGGAGAGGTATAATGCAAACAAACACATGAACAAAGAATAAATTCATTAAAATTCATAATAAAAATTCATAAAAAATAGTCTATCAAACACTAACACATTTCAAGTAACATTTTGTCTTTGGTCAAGACCAATAGATTAAAAAATATATTGGTTCATCACCTCTTCTGGGAAAAAAAATGACTAAATTTATCTCAGTGTTAGAAATTTATCTACTGTTTGTTCATGTATCCCTGGACTCAGATGTCATTGTTATGCAATGGAGGAAGAAGGAAAAAAGGAAAGTAGCGGGTAGATGGAGAAATGTTTTACTGCTTCAGTGAGTTCCTCTCCCTGGCTATCTACCTAAGCAAAGCATTCTCTAAATACATCTTGAAATAAATTTCTCTAGTTTCAAGGAAATAGAACAGAGAAGGCAACATTGCTAGTCTGGGTATAAAAATATTCTTATTATTTACCCAGTGTTTTTTGTCCAAGGATATCAAGCAATGAAGCAGAGTTACAAATTTCTGGGCTAGGTAAACCTGTAACAACTTAGAATACATTTGTTTGAGGAATATGACTAAATTATTTTGATAAAGTTCTGATAACACTAGGACAAAGCAACCTTTGGATAAATTATATATTTTTATAAGAATAAATAGTAAGAATGAGTTATGCTAATTATATGAGGCTGGATTTTTCTAACTTTGCAAGGTTTTTGTTACAAAAAATGTTAATTTGTGAAATTTTCTGTTCCCTTGAATTTAAATAAAAACTAAACCATGTTCGTGTTTTCCTTCCAGGTAAATAATAAATAGCAAGTGCATGCTGCCTTCTGGTTTCAAACTCATTTAATACTGTTATGCTTCGATACCACCCAGCACATATGACCTCAAATGAACAAAAATGAAAATGGGTCGTTTAGGACATTCAGCAGTGACATGAAGGCATGCTTTATCCACTATCCTTGATTAACTTTATGCAAAGCTTTGTTTTAGAATTGTGGCAAGCCCTTCTAGGAAAGGAAACAATTTCCATTTGAGTCATCAATCAATGAATAAGCAGCTTGGTTCCAATTGGAAAGCTGCTACTGCATTGTCCAATACAGCAGTTATTAACCAGTCTCTGAACAGGATGTGTTATTTTCATTACTTTTCTCTCTCCTGATGAGTAGATAAATGGATAGAAAAAATGAGTTGACCAAAATAGACAGAGCTGAAGATGATGCATTCACCAGGCACGAAGGTGTAAATGAAACTCCTAACAGCTTCCATTGTGTTACACAGTAGAGTAGAATCAAGTCAAAGGAACAGCCTGCTTATGTGTGGGAATAGGGCACAGTTCGTGCTCATTTTGAATTCAGGAAAGCTAAGCACAAGAGAAAAAGAAGACAGATTCTATCCTCAAGGAGCTCATAGCTGTGAAGACACAGACAAAAAGAGTCAACTGAAGGTGAAAGATTGTTGATAGATATAGTGATAAAAGTAAACCCAGGGTGTTCTAAAGTATGTCAGCAAGGAATCCAATCTATATTAGCTCCAGAAAAACTTTTTAGATTGAGTTTTTAAGAATGCATGAGGTTGGGTACATGAATAAGAAGAAACTAATATATTTTGTAGAAAAAAGGGATGAGCAAAATTTTTTTTAAAAAAGTGAGGCAAGAATGTTAACTATTAAGTTGTTTAACATGGTTGGTATGTAGGGTTTGGAAAATTATGATGTAAGAAACAAGGTGGAACATTTAAAGAGGGTTAAGAAGAATTTGTTAGAGGTGGTTAGAATCTCCTGACTGCTATAGGAGGTTCAGATTGATGGTTATTTTATCAGGGTGAACCTGCCTACATATAGGGTGGCAGAGCGTTCAGTGAGGAGGAGAAGAGGAAAGACACAACATTTTGCAAAGCGAGTTCTCAAAATGACTGGACTGCTACCATTTGAGTTTCTGGGTGAAGAATGTGAATGGGGTGTTGAATCCGTAGCTGTGGGAGAAGAAAGTTGAAAAAGTTCTGGACAAATTGCCCCTCTTACCCTAGGACTGTGCTTGTTCACTGGGGACCGTTTTGCCTCCCCAGTGGATAGTTGGTGATATTTGGAGATATTTTTGGTTGTCACAACTTTCAGGGGTGTTTCTACTGTTGTAAGTGAGTAGAGACCTGGGATGCTGCTAAGCACTCTATAACATACAACATCACCCTCACCCCACCTCTATAAAAAAGGATATTTTAGCCCCAAATCTCAAGAGTGCAGAAGTTGAGAACTGTGCTTTATGAGTGAGCAGAGGATTATTTTCAGATTTAGGGACTTGAGGATTATGTAGAAACTTCAAGACAATAGACGAAAATTGGAATAGCTGCTGAGCAGAATGATAGAAGGGCTTAAGATGACCAAGCACTTAAGATGACCTTCCCACAATGGAAAGGTGTGGGCTGAAAATGTACTGTGTCTAGAGCTAACGGACAGAATTGAACTGAACTACAAAAGAATAAGCAAGGAGTTTTGTATTATGGCTACAGAGGGGTGGGCACCAGATTTACTCTCTGGAAGGGTGGCGCCACGTAACGGACAGGATGGGGCTGGGCCATGCCACTGTGTTGCCTGTCTCTACTGGTTCCCCGGCCACTCAGACCCCAGCCCACTTGCAATCTGCCATCTACCATCTGTTCTTAATGAAACTACTTTCGCCTAGGCTGCTCATAACTTTCCTATCCCTCAATTCGAGAGACAGGCTTTGGTGCTCACTTTTCTTGACATTTCAACATCTGTCACTGTCGACCACTTGATTTTAGAAACAAATTCCTATCTTGGCTTTTGTGCTGCCCAGACTTCATGGTTTATTAGCTACTATTTTTTTAGTCTCCCTCCTGGCTTTCATTCTGTATCAGATTATTATTTACATTCCCCCTATTTTTTACTTTTTAGAAGTCTCTGTCTTAGGTCCCCTACTCATCTAGTCAATCTCTGTCTCAGTGTTTCACAAACAACTGAAATGCCGTACATTCGAAACTGAACCCTTTTCCTTTCCCTGAGAAAACTCTTTTTGTATTTCTTAACAACAAGAAATGCGTTAGTTAAGATAATGGATGTGACAGAAAACGCAAACTGATATTGGTTTACCCATCTTAGAGTTTATTCTATCATACACAAGGCCTGGAAGTTAGCAGTTCTGGGCTTGTATGAGAGGTTCATGCATTTTTAGAAATAATTTTATTCCTCTGCCACTCTTATGTTGTTCTCCCAGTTAGCATTGTCACTGATAGCTAGTGATGCTCCCAACAACACATCGTGATACCAGGCTCCAGACAGAAGGAGAAGAAAGAAGACTACATCTGCTCCATTTAAGGATGCTTCCAGTATGTTGCACATACCACTCCTGCTTCTAGACCACTGGCCAGAACTTGATCACATGCCCACAGGAAGTTTCAAAGGAAGCTGGTTAATGTAGTGGCTTTTCTAGGTAGCCATGAGCCAGCTGAACAGATGGCTCCAGAGTCATAGAATGAACACGGGGACACTGGTAGTCCTGCCATGTAGTTCAAGAGCTAGAAGCCTTTGTGCAGGTCTACGTTCTTCTCCTTTCACTTCTCACATGTACTCAGTCACACATTTATTGATTTCAGCTTTCAAAGCTTCAAATATGTTTATTTTTCCTCTGTCCCTTCTGAAGCAGCCTCTTAACCAGTTTGCCTAGCTGTAGACCTGTCTCTAACAAATCTCTCCACAATATTGAAGACAGATTGTTGAAACAAACCACCAAATTCCAAAATTTAGTAAGTTATTCTTTAACAAATTACCATTAACAGCTGGATAATGTCTAAATTTATTAATGTCATTAACCTTTCTTTTTTTTATGATACCTTTGCTCCTTAAAATAAGGAAACTTTGTTCCTAGAAGGATAGGCCATGACTTGTTAAAAGTCTAATACTTTCCTAAGAGGTCAGTGTATTTCCAAAACAGTTAACTTCTCATGACCCACTCTGGCTCAGTGCTTCGGCTCTCTAGTTAGTGGCTCTTTTTGAGAATGGATGATGTTCCATTTTGGTGCTGGATCTAGAGCGGACTCTGCTACTTTCCTTGATTGAGGGATTAAAAGTGTGTACCAAATGTTGGCTGTGTGGTCAATAAACAGAATATCTGATGATACAAGACTGATTAGCACTGTAGCAATATGGAGAGCTTTGAAAGTGAAGACGAGCACTCTTAAACTCGTTTAGCCACTCTACCACGTTACTGAGCCATTCTTCTCCCTCTTTTCTATTTCTCCTTTCACACCTATAATTTCCCTTCCCTTTTTTATTCCTTTAATCCCATTGTATTCTCAATGTAGTTTAGTTTCATCTCATTTATAATCATATATCTGAATGCTCCCTTTCATAGGATGCTTTTTTTCATTTAAAAAATGGTTTCAATATCTCAATATCTTTGAAGATATTAATGATTCTTTCTTTTAAGATTTCTTTTTTCTTCATAGTTCCTGTTTCTTCTTTGTTCTCCACCCCTTGGTATTTTTGTTGTTTGCCTTTAATATTAAGAGATATTATCCTTTCCTTGGATAATTTATAAAGTTTGTTTTCTATCATTTATAAAAGGTTTTCCTCAAATAGTTGGCAATTTTTAGTTTTCTACTTATTTCAATAATGAGGGGACTACAAAGACACTTGGAGACACTGTTGTTTCCCCTGCTCTCTTTCTTCTTCTTTTCTATTCACCGAGTCAACTCCTGCTCATCCTTGACTTCTCATCTGAAGCGCCAACTTTCAAGAGTCAACTTCTCTAAACCTCCAGATTAGGTAAAGTGTACTTAGTAAAGAATCCAGTAACATTTTTTATTTCTTGTCAAAATCATCATACTTTTAATTACACGCAGTACCCAATACCTTATTTGGACACACTGGGAACTGAGAGTGAAGAAAACAAACTCGAGTGGACATTGTGGACCTGTCACTGTGAGGTCACTGCCCCTTAGCCCTTCTTCAAAGAAACCAAGACAGCAGGTCTTCCTGAAGAAAGCATGGGAGGAAATGGTGTGCTGTACAGGCTGAAACTGATCCAGAATATAAAGAGAAGGAAGCGGTGAGTTTATCTGTAATATGATTTTAAGGGGCAAAGTAAAAAGAGCTAGTCAAAAATCAGCTATAGAAAGGGTGTTCTGATGGAGATAGGAAAGCCTTATACTGGGAATGATGAAATTTCACTCCTTCTGTCTCTTTCAACATATACCGCCATGCCAAGTTTTGTCCAGAGTGGGCAAATAAACCCTGGTTTTCATCAATCATGATAGTCTAACACACCATGCCCTGTTTTAGCCCCTTTGACTCTAATTCCCTAGGTGTGGCTTATTTCTCTCAAATTATGATTTGGAAGGTCCTTCATTGGTAAACCATCCAGATTCCTTCCTCTAGCATGCTCACCTCAGCTTCTAGACCATGTCTATAGTTTTCACCCTTCTAGAACTTACTCAGCTATAATAAGAAACTTACTCTCCTTATTCCATGCCAGTTGAAATTTCTGAATGTCTCTCTGACAAGCTTAATGCCCATCCTTTGTTTGCTGCACTCATGTAGAGAGGGCATCAATGATTTGAGAAATTGAATGAGTTACACATTAGCATTAGGAGTAAAAGTAAGCACTAGTTTAGCAAGACTTTATTTTAAATGTTGGAGAAATTGTGGACTCCGAGATTCATGAAGATACTCAGACATTTTGATGCTTTAAACTTATTCTCATCACACTACTTTCCATCTACCAGTATAAAAAATGTTCTATAACTTATTTTTCTTTCTTTCTTTCTTTATTTTTATTATTATTTTTTTAGTCAGTACAGTTTCCATCCTTTATTCCCATTCCAGCCCACCCACCCATTCCTCCCCTCCTCCCTCCCCTTTCCAACACCCCTAGTTTTGTCCATGTGTCCTCAATATTTGTTCCTGTAA
>CM052540.1:172595919-172619706 GCA_028533065.1 Trachops cirrhosus
TCTTCGGATATAGTCCCAACAGTGGAATTGCTGGGTCAAAAAGCAGATCCATTTTTAGTTTACTGAGGAAGTTCCATACTGTTTTCCATAGTGGTCGGCACTTGTTGTTTGTTGTTTTGTTTATGATGGCCATTCTGACCGGTGTGAAGTGGTATCTCATTGTGGTTTTAATTTGCATCTCTCTGATAGCTAGTGATACTGAGCATCTTTTCATGTGTCTCTGGATCCTCTGTATGTCCTCCTTAGTGAAGTGTCTATTCAAGTCCTTTGCCCATTTTTTGATTGGGTTATTTGTTTTCTTAGAGTGGAGTTGTGTAAGTTTTTTATATATTTTGGAGATTAAACCCTTGTCTGAGGTATTATTGGCAAATATGTTTTCCCATACAGTTGGTTCTCTTTTTATTTTTCTGATAACTGGGGAATTAGTGCCTACTTGTTATTGTATTCTTTCAAGATTTCTTTTTGTTCTTCACATGTTCTTTCTTTTTTTTTAATTTTTTTATTTTAGTTTATTCAGTATAGTTTCTATCCTTTATTCCCATTCCAGCCTGCCCACCCATTCCTCCCCTTCTCCCTCCCCTTTCCAACCCCCCTAGTTTTGTCCATGTGTCCCCTATATGTGTTCCTGTAAACCCTTCCCTTCTCCCCTGAAATTCCCTCCCAAGATTTTGAATCCTGTATAAGAAGCTTTTGAAACTATATGGCACCAATATTCTGGCCAACAGTCTTGGCTCTAAACTGCTTGGTTATTAATATGGACAATGGGTATGTTTCTTACAAATTGTTACTAAGAATCTAAGACCTTAGGAATTTGTACTAGTATAGTTTTAAGAAAGTGATAAAATTGCTTTATATATTATTTGAGAATCTGATTATCTAGCATATCTTTGCTGAATGGTATCATTTCTCTGAACCCTATAAAGCATCCAGAAAAGATTTAGTGTAGTCAGCAACTATGGTTTTAATGATTTCAATTAAAATAACAAATTGTTTTATATTCTTAAGTGGCTATACAGTTCTTGGCTATATAAAGTCTCACATTCATTTCCATATTTTAAAAATAGCTTTAAAAATTAAAACAAGATGAAAAACTTTAGAAAGGTTTTGTCATTCATGTTTATATTTTAAAAAACTATTTGGCATCTTGTATGCATAAAATATGGAAAATATTTAATGAGAGAATAAGCAACAGTATTTTATGAGAAACAGAGGTAAAAAAGCAAAATCCACAAATACAATGATTAACTTCTTCAAAGCAACATATTATAAGTTTGCCAAACTAGAATTTTCTATCAATCTTTTTTCCTCAGTTACTCCTTTTGTATAATCGGTCCATTCCCAGCCCTTTATTGCTTTCATAGTGGTTTGAGGGCAGTCTCCCCTCTCTGTCATAGACCTGATTTTAAGGAATTGTAGTTATTTGCAATAATAGAGAGAAAATATCTGTTTCTGTATTTCAGAGGGAAAAAATTAAATTCATTGAAAATAAAATAATTCTGAATTAGCTAGAAAAGCACTTAATTTTTTTAAAGATTGCCTTTAAAAATGTACACTATTATTGTACAATAGTCTCCAATCTATACAGTTAAATTGGTTATTCATTTTACCAAGAAAAATTGAAATGGGTTACTGATGTTTTGTAAAGGTTGAAAGTCAAGTATAACTATATATAACTAATATATGTATATGTATGATATATGTTTGTTCTAAGACTAAGACTAATTTTATTTTATGAGTAGCAAATTTCAAAACTGGACTTGATAATCTCTGAGATAAAGTCTAGTCCAGTTTTGCTAATTAGATTGCAGATAGCCTAGTTTATTTGAAATTTAACTTATTTATATTTCTATCAGTGTCTACATCATTCTCTGGTTTGCTGACTTGTCCAGTCTCTGTCTCTATCATTTTAAATCCCTTTTTCTATTGTGGGCGTATTTATTAGAAGTATTCTATATTAATAATGGGATTCAGCAGTTTCTCTTTTCTTTCCTCCCCCCTTCATTTGGCCATACCACATACCAAAATCTACGTTATTATTTGGAAGCAGAAGTGGTTAGAACGAGAATGCCAATGTTTAATGAAAGACACCGTGAGGTCACGGGAAAACAGCTTAGAGTCTCCCAACTTTCAAACGAGATGACAAGGTGGTTCCAGTCACTGTGGTTTGAGTTCCTAAGGTTATTTTACATTGTTATGTTTTCTAATTGAAAAGTTCAAGTGAATTCGGATTACTCATTTCTCTTTAATTACTATGGAATATCATAACACCATTAATTAGGAAATTGTGTACAATGATTGGGGACAAAAATCTCTTCTGAATATTTAGCACACAGAATAGCATTTATATATGTGTAGCGTGGGACAAAAGTAGGTTTGCAGTTTTAAGTACACAGAGTTTATTCCTGTATTATTATTTAGTAATTATTGTATTGTTTTTCCATAGAAACAACTATAAACATACTTTTGCCCCACCCTGTATATGACTTTACTGAGTTTATAGTATGCAGACATTATATGGATTATTTCTTTCTATGTAATAAATAGATGCATTTGGATAATTTTTCCCTCTCCATAGCTGTGCAGCTATATTTTAAAGAGTAAATATGTTTTTAAAAGGTTTTTAAAAATAATGTGGAAAAATAGTTTATAATCTTAGGCTTGATTATCATTTTGTTTTTTAAATGTTCTGGGTGCACGACAAGCCCTGTGTGATGTCCTTAGACACATCCTTGGCCGTGTCTGGAATTAGTTTTTTAACCATTTCATTCTTGATTTTTTTTTAACATAAGGCAGTGAGGATGGTGGAAAATAAAAACTAAAAAAAATGATTTTGAGGATGAAAAATAGGAGGTAAATGAAGGCTTATTAAGAATACTATTCCAAGGATGATAAAACATGTAAAATGTTATAGTATGTTATAACATTTGAGAATGCCCAAATGAAATGTCTTAATGTGATACTGCACTTCTAGCATGTACATCAGCTCCCCAAGGGCAGTGGCAAGTGTTACTGTCACCCAGCACAGCAGTGGCACCAAGTGTATAGCATGTGTTATGATTGCATAAATGGATGAATATTGCCTGAGAAGAATAACAAAATCACTATCATAAGTAGAAATTATATTTAAATTACTATGGAGTTATTTGTAAGTAAATATGATTATTTATCATTTATCAGAGGTTGCCTTATTAATGGTAAAATAATATGTCAATTTGAGATAAAATATACACCAACAAAGAAATTATACTTTAAAATTAATTTTGAGAGGAATGATCATGGACTCTGAAAGTTATTTTGAGGTATTTTTATTTTTAGACTTGACTTGTCTGGTAAAGCATTGGAAGTTTTACAACGGACTCTGCAGTTGTAAATGAATCCTGGTTACAAAAGGTTAACAGTGTTAGAGACTTTTCATACTTTCTGGGCACTGGCTTTGGATTACTATAGTCACAAGAATGTCTGGTCAGAGAATAGATTTGGATTTCCTAAATATTTGCTTTTAAGTGATGACATTACTTCCAGGTCATGTCTCATTCATATTATTTTCATTGTAATTAAATTAATCTAAGAACTAACTAAACATACGCATTCCAGGTTATTTTCTGATGTATTTACCAGATTCCTTCAAAATATTTATCCAATTTGGGGAGATAAACATGCATTTTTATAATAAAATTAAATACGGGCCAGTTAAGTTTGAATGTTAAAGTGGATATTTATTGTTTGATCTTATATCTTCACAATACCTAAAAATACTTAAAAATGTGTAGCTATAGAGTGCCCTATCATTTGTTCCCATGGGTGTGATGTCAAGCTGGATTTATTAACTATATATTTTTATATAATGTTATACACTTAAAAGGGAACTAGTCCTTGTTTTTGAAGTTTATAATCTGGACTCCATATGGTCAAAAGGCAGTTTTGTTTACAATATTGGTTTAATGAAACCAGTATTGCAAAAACAATTAGTTCTATTGTAAATTGTAATTTTATAGCATTTTTTTCATGTGGTCCCCTCAACAACCATATAGTGCAGGCAAAGTATTGGTTAACTTAAAAAGACTAAAACTTAGAGAAGTTTAATTACCACTGAAGTTCACAAAATTAGTAAAACCAAAACCCAGACTTCCAAATTTAATTCTATCTCATTTTCTGCATGACTTGTAATCACTGGGAATGTGCAGTCCGTTCAGCTCTTAGCTTCCTTAGGACAGAGACGGAATGGAATGCCAGCTTGGCATGGTTAATAGTTCAAGCTTTCCTCTTCCCGTCACATTTAAAAAATTCTGCAAAAGTGATTTTCCTGAAGAACAGTTCATTCATTCACTTATTGCTCAAAATCAATCCTAATCCTAAAACTCCAAGGCGTTCCGGAGTCTGGTATCAACATTTTATTACTCTGGCTTTCCTCCTGCTATTCTAGCCAGCCAGGAGTAATTCCTTCTTACACACACTTTCCTGATTGTTTATCTTGCTTCAGTCTTTAATCTTAAGTCCATTGCTTATTGTTTTATTCTGTTGATGTCCTTATAAGTTGAAGCATAACTGAAACATCACTTCCTAAATCAAAGCTTGTTCTGATTTTCCAAGTCCTGTCCTTTTCCACCCCTCACCCAAGTAATCTTTTCACACCGCGAACTCTGGTAAATTTTGATCTACAGTCTTCTTATGACACTTCTTGATTTCTAAATAATAGGCACCTACTTTGCGGCACTCATTTTCTTTTAACCTAGTGTGGGTGTAGGGAGAGGAGAATACAATTTTGATCTCTGAATTTAAGATGATTTAGGTCATTAGGGAAGAATGACAAGTAAATAAAAGACTGGCATGCAATATGGTACAAGCAGTGTGATGCTAATAGTAAGAAATGTGATGGCAGACAATTAGATATTGAAATATGGAATGCAAAAGAGAGAAAGTTGGGGATGCAGGGCATGAGAAGGAAGAAGGGTCAGTTCCAAGCTGCTGATGGGCTACATGTGCGCTGATGGGGAGTTTGGAAGTTTTCCAGACTCTCCCCTACACATCTTACTATGACCACAATTTATTAGTGCCATTTAAAGAAGTTTCTCCCTTCTACTTTGAGAGCAGTATTCCTGTGTAATGGATTCTCTACTGTATTTAATTCTTAATTAGACTAACTTAAAAAAATTAAAATGTGCTTAAAGTTTTCACATACTGTAATACGGAATACAATTTGAAAGAACAGGAGCATTTTCCGACTCTAAAGTTTATAATTATAGTGAGATAGAAGCAGATGAGACAGAAAAATGAACCCAGATTACGTATGTTATCACACTATCTAGGAAGCTTCTTGGTATTGGCTGAGACTGTGGGAAACAATTTTGATTTTTAGCACTGATGCAAACTTGTTAGAAGTCAAAGAATTTCAATGTTTTTTTTTCCAACTGGCAATTATATTCTGTGCTAAATAAAACTTCCTCCTGTCACTTCTCTGGGTACCACATCCAGGAAAAACTTAAAGAATAGATTTCATGAAATTAATATAGTTGTAATATTTTCCTCACAGTAATATTTAAAGTTATAATATTTAAAGAAGTCACAGATTCAGCATATAAGATGATGATTAAGGCTACTTGTGGGATGAAGCCTGACAAAATGCAGAATTCTGCAGGAAGTGTAAGTCAAATAATATATATAAGACATTAAAAATATACCAATGAGACATTTCTTTAAACCTCTAGTTAAAATTATACATAAGGAACTGGAAATTTAGAAAAAAAACAAACTTGATTCTAGTTATTCTTTGCTCATCAGATTTATTTAACTATCTGGACCAGTGTTCTTATCTATATAATAAGAGGACCGAACCAGGTAGGTAGGTGGTTCTTAAAAAACACCCAAATGTGTATATGTATATAGTCTATTGTTTCCATTTGGAAATAGGCCATATCTCTGTTAGAACTATAAACCCAAGCACGGCATTAAGTTCCAGACTTTCCCTGGTCTAGTTGAGGAAATCTACCACGTCTCTTCCATCTCCTTCTTTCAGTTTCTATAGTTTTATAAATTAGGGCACAACATTTTGCAGATTTTAGATTGTATGAGGACTTTTTGAACATTTTATAATTTTCTTACTTTTTGAATAAATAGCATATATTTGCCTTTAATTAGTGAACTCAAATAATTAAATAGTGATTTCCTAGGAATTTGGGGACTAATTCCAAATGCTCTCTAAATTCAAGCTCTATAAAATACTGAGTCTTACTAGTGGCAAAGAATTAACTTTTATGATGTCTCATGGAAGAACCAGAAAATATTTCTTAGCTACCTACCATATTACCATCATAGAACTAGATACTTAACCTATGAAACAATTTTGACAAGGAAAGGAATTTTTCAGCTTCTATTGTACAAGTATACCCAGTCCTAGGAAATTAGCTGTTGTCCAAAGTTTTACTCACTGCATATAGTGGGATTTGCAGCTCTAAAGCAGCTATATTATCCTTTAAAAACTGCCATTGATTCAAAGATATGGCAATATCCAAACTGCTGTATATAAAGAAAATTAAATAATTTAGCTCTTAGAGAACAAATGAAAAAAAACACAAACATTAATCTCATAAAAACTAAAAGCCATAAATGAACCTATAAGCCATTACCTTAGTTTCAAATGTATAAATTATTACATATAATAAAGGACCAATCCAGATTACTGATTGGCTATTCTATAGTGCAAAACATTAAGAATCACATCATTTCATTTTTCCTAAAAGAAGGTATGTTTAAAAATCAATGTAAATATATAGGGTAAAATTCTTCAAAATCAAATTTGGTTACCGAAATGAAAATGCTTGTCTGTACAAGCAATACCAACTATTACAACATTAATTCAAGTAAATTGCATACTAATGACCAATTGATATAAAAATTAAATGTCAATTTTCAAAGCATATGGCCTTTAAAAGGCAACTTAACGTGTTGGTTTGAAGCAGCCTGTAGGGCAAGTCAGGCTGGGTTTGAATCCTGGCTTTGACTGCTGAGACACTAGCTAGCTGTGTGGTCTTGGCAAGTCACTTGAAGTCTCATGCCTTCATCTGTAAAAGGGAATGGTGATAGAACCAAGTCCCTAAGTTTATTGCAAATGGTAGATGGGATGATACATATAAAACCCTTAGAATATTATTTGATATAAAATATTAGGTCTATCCAGAAGGTATCCAGCCATGTAGTATGAAAAAATAGACATTTATTGAAGAAGATACAAGATACAAGAAACATTGTACATAGGACAATGACACCTCAGTCCCTTTCAAAGCAGGCACCTTGGGACTTCACACATTGTTATCAGCTACCCATATCATATCTTCCTGAATCTCTTCCATTTCAAAGATAATTTTAGTTTTGGGCTGGGCTGTAGTGTGGGCTGAGTCACTGGGTGATTTGATGTTTTGCCAAAAAAATCTGTACGAGACATTATGCATAAGCAGGTGCATTGTTGTGATGAAGCTGCCAGTCACCAGTTGCCCATATCTGTAGCCTTATGAATCATCCAAACAGCTCCCATGGAACAATGTTCAAGCTTGAATTTGATGCAGACTTGTTGCTTTACTTGCTCAGTCATTTTGAATGTGATGGCCACACAGTACACATGCTCACTCAAAGACATCTACCACCCTGTTGACTAGTACAGGGAAGTTGTCATTGTTCATGCATGCACATTCCAGTCCACTGTCCCTTGGCTGCCAGGTTACCTCAATGTTGTGCAAACCATACACTATATTAACAGTGCCTGGACTTTTTCCAGACACACCTTGTATTTACTATCATCATCATCATCCTTATTATATTGACTAATGAATAGGTTCAAATTTATATTTAAACCATACTTACAATTTAGTTAATACTCCAACTTTCTTTAGCACGAAGGCATAAATTGCTGATTGTTACAAATAAAAATGAGGTTTGAAGTGGTTTCTCATTTTGTTATTAGCAAATGCCAATTGCCTTGCATAGTGGTTTGCATTTTTTTTAGGTCACAGAGGGCTCTAAGATAAATAAAATTTATTGGTATCTTTTTACAACCAGAAAAACTTGTAATTATATACATAACCTTCAATCTATTTTAAAGGATTTACAGGGACTAGGTTAACAAACTCTTGATTTTAAATAGGCAAATTATTTTATTGTTTGCATTTTTAAATTGTAATTTTTAATTACAATTTATATTTAATATTACTCTGTATTTCAGACATACAACATAGTGGTTAGATAATCATGTACTATACAGAATGGTCCCCCTGATATTTTAAGTGCCCACCTGGCCTCAAAAATAGTTATTATACTATTAACCATATTTCCTATGCCCTAACTTACATCTCTATGACTGTCCTGTAACTACCAATTTATACTTTTTAATTCCTCCACCTTTTCACCCAGCCCCCCAATCACATGCTCCCATCAACCATCAGTCTATTCTCTGATCTGTAAGTCTCTTTATTTTTTATTTGTTTGTTCATTTTTTCTTTAGAATTGTTGGGTTAAATATTTTACAAATATTAGGACAAATTGGTTGATAATGTTGTTTAAGCCTTTTATAACTATATCAGTCAGAGTTCAACTAGAGAAGCAAAATCAATAGGCAATAGAAGGATAGACTGATAGACAAACTGACAGATTTATTCCCAGGAATTCACCTCACACAACTGTGAGGTCTGGTTGAACAGTCTCTGTAAGTCTTGTGTGTTCACATTTGATGTTGGAACTTAAAGTCCCCTGGCAAGGACATCAGAAAGAAAGATAAATTTAAGGCTGCAGAGATCCAGGGCATGGTGGAACCCACCAGCATGGCCTGGAACTCCACAAGGCCAGACTAAGTTTTATTCTTTCTGACCTTAGGTAAGAGTATTTTACCTAAGTGGGCCTCTTCCTCGCAGAGCTAAAAATGCATACCTGGTTCAGATGTCAGAGAAGTTAGAGGAGGATCCAGGAAAATGCATAGCAGTTACAGACCCAGCTGCTGCTTTATGCAAATGAAGTAGTTAACAGATCAGCAGTGATGGTGAATGGGCTTCAAAAGAGCTGCATCTCCCCTTCCATCCTTCAGCCACCACGAATGTCTTCTCCGTGGCCCACAGGAACTGGAAGCATGAAAGAAAGAAAATACTGGGAGATGAAGTTCAGCCTAGAGAAGATGACATATTTCAAAGCCATTACAATATCCGTGTTGATTTTCTCTGCTTGTTCTGTCTATAACTGAGAGAAGTGTTAAAATCTCCAGGTGTAATTATTTATTTCTCCTTTCAGGCTAGTCCATTTTGCTTTTTGTGTTTTGAAGCTTCTTCATCAAATGCATTTATTTTTGAAATTCTTCACTTTTCTTGATGAAGTGACCATTTTATTCCTATGAAACGCTCTTCTTTATTCTTTTAATAGTCCTTCTTCTAAAGTTCACTTTGATGTAAGCCTCCCTAGTTTTCTCTGATTAGAGTCTGAATGCTATGACTTTCTCTATTCTTTTACCTTCACATCCTCATGTCTTCATATGTAAAATGAGTTTCTTTTGGATAGCTTATATTGCACTCTTGCTTTAAAAAATTAATCTGACAACCTGTGTCTATTAATTGGAGTGTTTAGTCTATTTACAATTAATACAATCATCAGTATGGTTGGATCTAATTCTACCATCTGATTTGTTTTCTACTCATATCATGCGTTCTTTGCTCCCCTTTCCCCGTCTTGCTGTCATATTTTGAATTAATTTTTTGGGAGATTTTATTTTTTCTTCTATCATCTTATATCTATACTGCTTTGTTTTACTTTTTTTCAGTGATTAGAGTCTACAATATGCATTATTTACTAATCACTGCTTACCTTAATAACATATATACAATGCAGTGTAATAATATTGCTGAAGTATACTTTTATTTTCCACATTTCATTTTTGTTATTGTTGTCATCCATTTTACTTTAGATGTTATAAACCTCACAGTTTTATTAGTGTTAGTTTATTTTTTATTATTTTTCTTTTATAGTCAATGCTCTTTCTAAAAACTTAAGAAATGAAAACAAAGGAACAAAAAACCCTTTTATATTTACTGACATATATTACTATATTCCTGAACCTGTTTATTCTTTTAAATGTTCAAATTACTCTCTGGCATAATTTTCTTCTTACTCTGAGATGTATCTTTAACATTTCTGGTTGCCCATTTCTTTTGGAAATAAATTCACTTAGCTTTTTGTAAGCTAGGCAGTACAGAGATTATTTACCTATATTTCTTCACTTACTCTTCACAATAAAACTGCAAGATAGATTTTGCTCACCCATTTCACAGAGGAGGGGATCAATGATGAGAAGTTAAATAATTGGCTCAGGCAAATCAAAACTCTTTGGGCCAGAGTGAGAACTGAAACCAAAGTCTTCTCTAACTCAAAAAGCCTCGACTCACCCTGGGTGGTGTGGCTCACTGGATTGAGCACCGGCCTGTGAACCAAAGAGTCCTTGGTTCGATTCCTGGTTAGGGCATATGCCAGAGTTGCAGGCCAGGTCCCCAGGAGGGGGCACACAAGAGGCAACAACACACTGATGTCTCTCTCCATTTCTTTTTCCTTCTTTTCCCTTCTCCAAAATAAATAAATAAAATCTTTAAAAAATAGCTTCAATTTAGTTGACTGTAAAAGGAAGACTTGCTTAGCATTAATCCTTTGAATGCAAAACATGCTTGATTTATTAATTGGAAATCTCCTTCATTATGCTAATTAAATATGCCAATATTCTTCACATTACAATACAATGTTGTTTACATTTATTCATTTAAAAATAGACAGCTGGAAAGTTTTTAAATTTCAGTTTTGCTCTTGTAAAATGTTCAAGTGTGGAATTTTATATCTATTTTTATTAAATTTGCTATACTTAAATAGTACAGCAATATTTTATTGAGTGAGGAGGTGGTTAATTTTTTAAAAAAATTGCTAAGTATTGAATTTTTATGTAATTTTTAGCTGATTATAAGGCAACTTGATCTATTTGTTGCTGTTTGATTAAATCTTACCATGTGATTTTAGCAATAAATCAATAGTTAATAGACTAATTAACATATAGTTGATATTTTGCTAAATCTTTTTGTAAGAGCCTTGTTAATTATTACTTTAAATAGATCTACTACTGGCTTTGGTGTAGTATATCCATTTCTGAGAAGAGAAGATTTGTTGAAACTAGTGTTTTTTAGGGAATCTATATATTTTGGTATATTTAGGACTTTGGGTGAACCGATTTCAAGAATCTCAAAATGCATTCTGTCTGCATTTATTACTGTGACAAAAACAAGCAGAGGCATCAAAGAAGAATGGCCGTGTTGAGAAATTGTGGAGGGATTAACAGCTCACTGATGAAATGGATCTATTCATCCGTCTGTCTGTTCATACTCGTAGGGAGCAATGTTGCAGACTAACCTGGGTGAAGAGACCCTGGTTCTGCACTCCTGGCAAGCACTGGCTGTGTTTGCATAGTGCACAGGCAGGCAGAGGATGACAACGGGCTATGGCTGGGTGTTTTCCAGAAACGGGACTCAGTCTTTATTGTAGAGGATAAGAACTACACCAAAATGTATGTGTATGCGTGTATGTGTGTTTTAATAGGTGTTTTTAACTTTCCAGTTGGTAAACAATATTGCTGTTTTGTTGATTACTGACCACAATCTCATCAAAGTTATGCTGGTGACTTATGCCTAAATATTTAAGCATTTTTGTAAATACAATGATAAATAAATATACTAATATTTCTGACTGTAAATTTTAGCTTTTAAGAGAAAATGGTATAAGGTTATGTTCTTTATATGTGAGAACATGTTTAATTTTCTAGAAACTGTACTGAATAAACTAAAATAAAAATTTAAAAAATAAATAAATAAATAAATTTAACCAAAACCTAAAAAAAAAAAAAAAAAAAAAAAAAAATAATTTTCTATAATATTGGCATTTTAAGAGAGGACTTAAAAATAAACAGAAATGTGAAAGGTATAGATATTTGGTTTTCTCATCACTGTATCTGTCATGTTTATTAAGGAAGGAGTGTCTGTGTGCACACATAGATGTATGTATATTTGAACATGCAAGAGAAGGAGTTCATGCGAATGAGTGGGAGGAAGTACAGGTTTTATACTAGGTAGGTAGGATTGATGTTCATCCATCTAGCCACTGACTTGATGGGCTCTCAGCAGCCTCTCTTCCTGTCTCCTGGGCTGGAGCTCATTTAACCTAAAGTATGATGAAGACAGCAAAAAGGGACCAGCTGAGCCTTAGAGCCTTTGTTTAGCCTAATAGACCAGGTTTGCGTTTTGCAGATGTTGGGTTTCCAAATCAATAATCCTGTTGACGGTGTCTCCCAGCAGTAGCTATTAGATGATGTAATTGGGAATTTGATTTGCTTCTTAGGTTAAGACAAACAAATCTCATTTGCAGTGTAAAATATCTAACATCATGAAAATAATGCCTTCTGTTTTCCTTTCTCACCCAAGGGCATTTTACAGAATAGAAGTCAAGGTTATTATGACAGCCTTTGCACTGCAGAAAACTGCAACCATTGACTACATTTTGGAAACCCGCTTTTCTCATTTATTAGGTTATCACAAGCAATAGCCATGCTAGTAGAGGTATCTGTAGCTTTGTATTGCGTTAGGAGAAATAGAATCCCTTGATATTGCAGCTGCACTTTTGATTTGTCATTTAGTATTTGGAATAAATAGAGAGTGGTATGGCAGTTGCTATGGAGACTAGTTTTACTTTGGAGCAATGGAAGACTTTTAAGCACGTTTGAGATTGCTTCCTTCTTATATGTTTCTGCACCGAAGAAGGTGTAATGTGCAATTAAATAGAATGAAGGTTTAATTAAAAAATTAAATTACATGTTCTGGGCAGTCCTTTTTGTACAATAAGCTTAAGAGAGAAAGAGCATGGTTACCTGCAAGGCTGACTAGACATGTATTTTGGAAAGAGGAAAGGATCATTTTCTTTTTTTTACTGCTTGCTGTTGTGAGTGAGTGAATGTGTGTGGTTAAGAGAAAAAGAGAGAGTGGCAATGATCCCTTTCATAGAAGTTTATTACAAAAATGTAAGTTCCATCTAGAACATTCTGGAAATCTTGGTGAATGTATAAAAGATTATAAAAATATATGTTTGGATTTGTTTGTAGGGATATAATTCAAGAGCATTAAGTATTATGCTGAGACAAAGAGACATAGATTATGCAGATTTTAAAAAAGAATCTTCTAAGTGTACTCATATTTTATGAATAAGAAGTGATACTCCTTAGCTTCTGAAGTTGAAAAAAATGTTGAAAATGTTGATTTAGTCTTATGTAACAATTATGTAAGTTGTCCTAGAAATACAAATGTAGATTATTTAAGGTGATTGCCTTAGTTATAGCCATATGTTAAAACCTTACTTTTTAATAGCTCTTTACAGTATATAAAAGGCTTCCACATTATTTCATGTGCTCTCTCAGCACTCTGTGGTAACAACAGCTATTATCTCCAGTAACATAGAAATGACTTGCTTAAAGCCATCCAGGTAATCAATGAAATACTGCCTGAAAATCAATGTTTCCTGATTTCTAGTCCTATGATCTTTCCATTTCTGGGATATTTTATTTTCCACTAACTGTACAAAACCTGTTGTTTTCTCATGATTCACTGAGGAAGAAGGTATCATAAAATATTTAGGGATACAATTTAAATACTCTTCAGAGTTACAGAAAGTGTGTGATGCAGTGTGCTTTAAAATTAAGATTTTGTGTTCTTCTAAGCATGCTAATAGGTACATTTATTTTTTACATGCTTAAAATGAGTTTTCTGGTCAGTTCACATTGTTCAGGCATGTTGGCCGTGCTTTGATTTGTGATTGAGCAATTGCTGCTGTATCGATATCTAGGATGACTATTGTTGCATGTACAATGTGTCCACCTAACTACTGCTATTTATGTTCGGCAGCTGTCAGCTCAAACAGTCCCTGACTGGTGATGAGCCCTTGTGGCAATGGAGCCCCATGCTATAAAAAGATTGTATGGCGACCAGGAAAAGAGTGCTCTACAGTAACAGGAGCATCGCTGGTGGTGAGCAGCTGTTGGCTCAGCAGTCCTGGGACTTGCGTGAGGCTGATATGAATGTGTTCACAGCATGCAGAGGCTGGCCCCACGCTGCTCGAGTCCTGCCTCGCCAAAATCTGTCCGGAGAGTGCTGGCTTCATCTGACTTAACACAGGACGTTTCTTAAAGGAGGTAGATACTTTACCCTTGAGTGAAATAAAAATTATGCTGTTCCATGTGTAATCAATGCTTTCATAATACCCCCCATGGAAATCAGCACTTGGGAAATACTACATGCTTTTCTGTGGTTGTGAGGTTCTCCTTTATCACAAATCACTGGCTAAGAAGTTAGATTTCAAAAGGGAACAAAATGGGATCTGTCGTTAAATTATTTCAAGGCCTATTGTCTAAGTTTTGGAATGCACAGATATAATAAAACATTAGTTTGTGATTGAGACGACAGTCATGTCAAATGTCAACAAGCTGGAGTGTAGAGGGCAGGCCATTGTCTGGCGAAGGGAGCCTGACCGAAGCAGCCACCACCCAGGGCAGTGCACTCTGGCATCGACCTCACGCTCCTCCATTCTCAAAGCTGGTACGCTGGCCTCAAATGGCCACAGCATCTCCTCAAAGTTTTTGCACTGATACTAAAATAATTACCAAGGAAGCCAATATAGAAATCTAAATAAATTGCACTCATTTTTTATAGTGAGATTTTAATAGTGTAAGCTGTTTACAGAAACATGCGCAAATAATAATGTATAGTCCAGTGAATCTTATAAAGCGGCTAACTTGCATGACCAGCACCATGTACAACACAAAATATTACCATTACTCCATAGGCTCTCCTGGAACCCCAGCCTGGTCACTATTAACCCCAAAGGTAGCCAATGTGCTATCTTCTAGCAAAATAATTTGACAGATTTTGAACTTTATATAATTGAAGCCATACAGTACACACTTAATGTGTGTGTTTGGCTTTTTTCACTCAGTGCTACATTAATGAGATTCTTCCATGTTTTTGTGACTAGCTGCAGTTTGTTCATTTTTATTACTGATTAGTGTGTGAGTATATATTCCAATTTATTTAGTCATTCTACTGTAGATGGCTGTTGCTGTTTCCCGTTTGGGGATGTAATGAACATTCTACCTTGTGGTGAACATATTTACTTATTTTGAGGGTACATATCTATTGGATTGACAGGTTTAGCCTTAACAGATGTTGAATTGTTCTCCAAATAGGTTAAAAAAATTTACACTCTCATCAGTGGTATACAAGAATGTAATTGCTTCACATCTTGTCAAAATGTGATTTTGACTGCCCATTAATTTTAGCCATTTGAATGGATATACAATATATGTTATTGTAGCTTTAGTTGGAATTTTCCTCATCACTAATAAAAAATTTGTTTCATATGTGTGTTGGCCATTCAGAGTTTTTTGAAGTCTGTTGAAATATTTTCTATTGCGATTGCCTTTGTCTTATTGTTTTGTAAACATTATTTTTATAATCTCACTTTGTTTTCTAATGTATGTTTTGTTAATATTTTTTTCCACTAGAAAGCCTGCTTTTTTCCTTTAATAATGTGGTCTTTTCATTTATGCCTACCTATTTTGAAACTTCTATTTAAGAGATCTTTAACATTTTTTTGTTTTTAATTTTGCTGAAGTCTAATTTATCTATTTTCCTTTTTTGCTATGCTTTTCATCTTTAACATTATTTAAGAAAACCACCCTATTTTTTTCTAAAAGATTTATTGTTTTAACCTTTTACTCTTAGATCTATAATTCATCTGGAATTGATTTAGGGTAAGTGGTTTGGTAAAAAAAATTGCAGAAGGTTTTCCACTGCATTGTAGCATCATCTTTGTCATAAATTGAACCATCATGCATGTGTGGGTTTGTTTCTGTGCTATCTGTTTGGTCCTAATGGACTATTTGTCATTTCAGCAATACCATCCTGCATTTGTTACTATGAATCTTTTATGGGTATTTCTATGTGGTAGTGTCAGTCTTCTAAATTGGTTCTTTTTTAAGATTGTCTGGAGTATTTTGGCTCTTTTCATTTTCATACAAATTTTAGGTTTAGATTATCAATTTCTACAAACAATCATTATTTAAATGGTGGTACACCAAAGGATAATTTTTTAAAATAAATGATATTATGTTAAATGGATAACCATATGGATAAAAGTGAACATTTACTTCTATGCATTATAGTCTTGTAATACATTAAAGATGATCCTAATTGCATTATATATCTGAATGTTCAAAGTGAAGAAATAAGCATCTCTAAAATAGTATCAGGGACTGTATTTATGACCTTGAGATAAAAAGTTGAGTACAAGAATATTTCTTAAATATGACACTGAAAATACTAAATACAACTGAAAAGCAATGACTGTTACATGTGATGACGCAGATGAATATGACAAATATAATGTTGAAAGAAAGTAATAGCATCCAAAAGAATAATGCTGTATTAACTTGATTTATATTAAGTTAAGATCAGGCAAAACTAATGTATTATTTAAGAAATCTGTGTAGCCATGTAGTTAAGATAGTTAAGAGGCAAGAGAAGAGCTCCTCAATGTAACTGTTGTTTAATTTCTTGATCAGGGTCAAGGATGACACAGTTGTGTTCACTCAGTAATAATCCATTGAACTGTATATTTATGATTTGTGTGCTTTTCTGAATGAGTTTTAGATCTCTTTAAAGAGGGAAACATATGTTTACACATTTATTGTATAAAACTATATATAACATACTTGTTTATATACTTCATATATTGCTCCATCTTATGTGTGAGCATGTGACATTAAACAAAATAGGTCTCTATCTTTTGAAAATATACTTTTTATGTGTTATTGAGATGTAATTGACATATAAATTGTGTAAGTGTAAAGTGTACAATATGTTGATTTGATACACTTACGTACTGTAGAATGATGATCATCACAGCATTAACTCACACCTCCATCATGTCACATAATTGCCAGTTCATTTTTGTGGAGAGAATACCTAAGAATTACCTACGTTCTTAGCATCTTTAAAGTATATAATGCACTATTATTAAATATGATCATGCTATACATTAGATGTTCAGAACTTACTCATTTTATAACTGGAAGTTTGTATCATTAGAATTTGATGTGGATAAGCAAATATCTAACATAAATAGATATGTAGAGGTAGAAGATACAACAACTTCAGTGTAGTGACTGACTGAAAAAAGTTAAAAGGATTGAATTAGAGAGGGAAATAAAAGGGGACTTCTATCACAGATCAAATATCTCATATTGCAAAATGTTAATTTTATTGATCTGAAAATTTGTTAATTTATACTGGAAGGTACACATTTATCTATAATTATGTTCTACTAAATTTTGCATCAATGCAAAAATTTTATGTAAAAGATTAAAAATACAGAAAAGGTTTAACAACATAAAAAAGTATTTATTTTTCTAGACACTGGGAGGACATACAGAACAACAACAAAAAAATAAAATCAACCAAAACACAATATCTTAAAGGGCAATTGGAATAGAGAAGAGATCCTGACAAAATTCATTGCCTCCACTCTACTCTAATCATTCAGTTTCAAAGCCTAAATAGAATAAAATTCTAAACCAAAAAAGTTCTCAAGCTGATGGGATTCAAGAGATATTATTGAATATAATTGTATTAGTTCCATTTCACATAATAATAGATAATTAATGAAGAGAAAAATTGTTTTATTAACACTGATCTCTGTGGCTCTTGGTTTATATACCTGTAAAAGGGATGTGATATCTGAGGGCTGTGGGGAAGAAAATGCCCCTATTTGATTAACTTAATTGCGTTTTTCAATCCATTTTCAATTTCAGCTTGCCTGGTCAGTTTCATGAAGGAAATATTTCTAAGCCCTCAATTTCCATATTATCTTCAAAAATTTCAAAGCTTGTGTTGGTCCCTCCCACCTTGGGCCATCCTCCCCTCCCATACACACACCTAGTAAAGAGGGAAAAGTCTTCTTGTTCAGGTTACTTTCATTGGACAATATTAACAGTCCTAAACATAGAAGTCAAAAATTTTTAAGGGTTTGGACTTTCTGAATAATTGCATCTTCAGTGACTTCTACAGTTTATTCCCACTTTTTGAAAAAATGAAAGACTTGTGCCATAACACTTGTTACCGCTTGCAGGTATTTCATTTGACCTCACATTAGACAAGGTAACTATCCAAATGAGCTATATTTAAAAATGTGGAAGTCAATGTGCAATAAAGCATGTATCTTATTGAACAAAACTTGTTTATTTAATATAAAAATAATTTAATTAAGATTCAATTAAAGCACTTTTGAAATTATTGTCATATTTATATCAGTAATACATGTTCAATGGGCTGTTAAAAAATTTGCAATCTTACTTCCCTCCAGCACACAGTATTTCCCCACATGACTATCGGTTATAATTTATCCATTTACCTCTATCCATCTATCTTCAGGCACCACATAAAATGTGACCTATTGAAATAAAGTAATATAATGGATAACCTTAATAATATATGATATATTCTATGGAACCACTTCAAATATTATCTATTTTTTACAACAAGTCCAAGTAAACAAGTGCACAAATGAAGAGATTATTTAAATATGGAAGAATATTGTAAGATCACAGAATTGTCCTTATGGAAAAGTATACAAAGCCATCTATCATGATGTTGGTAATAACTGAACACTAGGTAAATATTTATGTTTTATATATATATTTGTTTTTAGTAATATTGAAAAGTAAGCTTTAATTTATTTTTATATTTAGAAGTGCATCACAGGAAATATTATTTACTGATATTCCCCAATCCATGTACTCAGCTTCCAGATATTAAGATTGGTTTAAGCCAACAAGGGAGTTCCATTATCCTTTGCAGAATACTTATTTTTCTAGTTAATAAAACTTTACACAAGTGAATATAATTTAGGAGTTAAATTGGATGATTGAGAAGTTATTCATATCCATATATTTTAGTTTTTTACTTATTTTTAATTAAAATATTTATTTTAAGTAACTGACTTTTAAGCTGTAACTCTCCTTAAAGTTGGCCTTACATACTGAAAGCCTCATTTCTTTTCAGTTTTCCAAAGACTTTATGTCTCTAAAATGATCAACTGAAGAATCCAGATGGGTGGTAGGAATTAGTCATTATTTTATGTGTCGCACACTTAATTTTGCTTATTACAATTTTACCCTTTTATATAGAACAGTAAGAAAAGACATATGGGCACCATTTTGACCAAATAGTTGAATGACTAACCAAGATTTCACTTGTCAATTTCATCAAAATAATGTTTTTAAATTACACATTCAGTAACAGCCTTAGACATCCTTTAAAATGTATCAAGCTCTTACTTTTAGATATAATAATTTGTAGTAGCCTTCATTGGTTAACAACCCAGCATACAGTTCATTCCACCTAACAGAAGTGTAATTTTGTTTGGGACCCACCCCACATGGTCTAGATCTTGTGGTAATAAAAAACATGAGTTTAATAGCTATGTTACAGAGCCCTATGAATGTCAGGTCAGTTTCATGCACTTTACATGTACTCATTCCTCACAAAACTCTACAAGATGCTCTCCTTACCATGAATTTACTGAGAAGTTGAATAACCTGCCATAGATTCACAGATAGCAAGTGTCCAAGCTGGGATTCTAACCCCAGTAGAACCAGGGTTAAGGTGATTGATGCCCACTTCAGCTGCAAAGATGTATTCTAATTTTCTAAGCCAATTATAGTAAGGATTTCTAAAAACTGGAAAAGAAATTCAGTTTTAAGCCATTAAGGATAAAGCACTCCAATGTACATGCATGCAGGTTCATTTATACACACATGTATCTGGCTATTTCACATTTATTCACTTAACACTATGACATTCATGTTGTACTTATTTAACTTAATAATCTAATATGTATATATGTAAAAACAAGAATAACATAACATTAATTGATTAATGTATATTTATATATTATTAACAAAAAACAATATATGTTAATACATTGATATATTATACTGTTAAATAGTTTTCTGTTACCAAATACTCAAGAAGAAATATTTTTAAGAGATACTCAGTATACCAATGTATGCATGAGGGTTCATTTAGTTTTGCTCTAATGGTCAGTAATATATAAATTATGCTTAAATTAATAAATGTACATAGTTCTTTTTATTTCACATATCTGCAATTGCTTCCTTAGGACTAAGAAGTATACACATTTAAAAATCTTGATGTTAATTACATTTGTCAAGTATGTGAGAAAGTGTATGTCCTCATACCTGTCCATCACTTTCCTATATTTTTCCTATTCATTTTCATTGAAATAAAATTTATACATGATGAAATGCACATATTAATTATGTCATTCCATGAATTTGAATGAGTATATATACTCCCAACAAACACCACCCCAATTAAGTTATAGCACCTTACATCATCCCAGAATGTTCCCTCACACCTTCTTCCCATCAACCGTCACCCAGGATTGACCCTACATTTGATTTACATCAGAACAGAATAGTCTTTCTGTTTTACTTCAGCTCTACAGCATCACATACTACGCTCTTTGTGTCTGATTTCCTTCACCCAACATGATTTTTTTTTTGAGATTTATCCAGGTTGTGTATCACTAAGTTGCTCTTACTTACTGCTAATAAATATTTTATTATATGAAAATGCCTCAAATGATCTTTCTATTCTCATGTTCATGTATGGACATTTGTGATTTTTCAATTGTAAGTCACTTAAAAAGTTGCTGTGAACATTCTTGCATAAGTTTCTTTGTGGAAATATTCTCATACATTTTACGTAAATATCCAGAAGTAGAATTGCTGGGCTCTGTGGTACGTAAGTGTTTAACTCTAAAATAATTGCCAAATCACTTGTCAAAGTGGCTGCAACCAGTCATTTATGATAGTTCCATCCCTTCATTTCCAATAGCAACACAAAATTTAGATATACACTGTTAAAGCGATTTTAAATTTTAAATGTGAGAGCAATTAAATGAATATTCTTGATCTGGACATCTTTAAATATATTAGACTAGACCACAAAAAGGGCACATATGCATTTCAGTGAAAACGCATGCTGACTTAAGTGCTAAGATGAATATTATTAGAAGATTTTTGAAAAAGCATTTATAAGATTTTATGTCATCTCATAATTTTAAAGTTGGTTCATTTGCTCTTGCTTTGAGACTATGTTTGCCATATGTTTATTTTTAGGCAATGTTTGCTGTATTTTTATTTTCAGGCAATATGTGTGGCTGAGTTAGTCAAATTTACCCTAAGCTCATATAAACTTTATATGTAAATGTGCTCCAAGTACAAAATAAATCACAAACAGTACAAGTAAAATAAAACAAGTGCATCATGATTTTTTTTGTCTTCATAATAAGTAATTGAAAATATCTTTATTATTTTAAAAACTTAAATTGTAGAACTTGGTGAAACTTTAAGATCTTTTTGATAAACCAGAAACTTATTCCAGAATGTATGAGTGACAAGTCAAATACATATTATAATGTGAAAAATATACGAAAAAACAAATGATTATTAGTCACCAGAAGAAATATAATGTGTTTGAAGCATTGGTTGGTGCCACTTTTTTCCGAAGCTTTGTTCTTCCGCAGGGGCATAGTGAGACCAGTGTTCATTATCCACATGGAAGCTGTTACACTTTATTCTTGTGAGAGACTCCGCTCTTAGAAACCCAACAATTTAACTCTGAACTCTTGACTAAGATTGTCATGAGATTTTCCAGACAACCCTGCAATATTGATGCCTTGCTGACCTTTTCAGGGATATGTAATTGGACTATGTAGATGCTTTTCCTTTCGGATTTCTTAGTGTTGACAGATACATAAAAAGATGATAGAATCTTGTAAAGGTTACAGAGATTTTAATTGGTAGATAATGGGGTAACACAAGCAAAATATTTTACTTATAATAATGATCAGTGTGGATCACTAAGAAGTGGTTTTTTATAATAAGGAGGAAAAAAACTTTTGGCTACCACCTTTGACTGTTACCATGAAGAATTTAGTTCTGAATGTTTGCATTATTATAACAATTGCCTGGAAATTCTTTATTTATAATTATATACACCTGGAATAAAATACAAGTGTGATAGATTTCCTAAAAATGTTATTCTGTAGAGTGCATAACCATTCTAGTTTTGAATGGGTATATCATATGACTCTCTTTTTTTGTTCTTTGTAATATAATCTTCAAATTAGACCAGATATATTTAACGTTTTTAATGAAACTTTCAAATGGAGTATAGGTGAGTTTTCTAAATTAGAGCAGAGGTAGAATAAGAATCTCAGATATTCTAATTCTGAACTCTTTCCCTTTTACCCATTTTCTATACTGTCATATAGCAGTAATCAAAATTAGTATGTTGGGTTTAAAGGAAGATGTGAGTATTGAAGACTACTTAAGAATTTGTTGGGGCTTAAAATTATGTGAACATATCATTTTCCTAAGACATTTGTTTCTGAGTAAATAAATAGACATTATTGTATTAACCTATGCGGTCTATCAATACTTTTTATAATGTGCATGTGTATTCTTGCACTAACATTGGACAGCCAGCCATGATTCTATGTAGCACAAGACTACTCAAATTTGTAAATTCCATTACGCTAGGGTCATTGTAGGTCATTTTGAGGAAGAACATTATAGATTGCCCTCTGAGCACTGATGATTCACATTCCTCCCACATTGAAAATACTCTCATCTTCCTCCGAGGCTCCTAAAAGTCTCATCTTATTATAGCGGCAGCTCTAAGTCTAGGATCTCATCATCTAAACTAGATCACGGCATCGAAGTATGTCCCTTAGAGTATAGTTTCTCAAGATTGCTCCTTTAGGTGGAAGGACCTATACATTAAGAAGGTGTTATCTGCCTTCCCCTGTGTCATGCACCCAACACACAAAGGTGGTACAAAACTGGGATCATTACTATAGATATTCTCATTCAAAAAGGGAAAAGCAAAAAGTACACATGAGTTGCTGTTCTGTAGCAATCATGAAGCCTCCTGGACATCTGTTGGCAGCTCCTTGATTGTGGCTCAGTCCCACTAGTCCCCAGTAACAATTCATAATAGCTCTTGGTTCTACGCTTTAGGGTTAAACCTCCCAAATCTTAGGTTATTATTCTTTTTCCATAAAAGATAGCTCCTGTTTACAGATGACCAAGTCTCTTAGTCTGTTCAGATGTTATAATAATGTGCCACAGACTGGACTGCTTATCAACAACAGAAATTTATTTCTTACAGTTTTGGAGGCCAGGAAGTCCAAGAGCAAGTCAGTGTCTGGTGAAGACATGCTTCCTTGTTCATAGATGGCCATCGTCCGGAACTGCTGTCACATCATGGAGAGGGCAAGGCAGTTTTCTGCCATCTTTTTGATGAGGACACTAATCCTATTCATGACCTAATAACCTCCCAAAGGCTCCACCTCCAAGTACCATCGTGTTAGGGATTAAGTTTCAACATATGAATTTTGGGGGGACATAAATCAATCTATAACAATAGGTTACTTAGTATGATTCCTGTCTGGAGAAGTTTGGAGTTCTAAGACCTATTTTTATTTGAACTGTTTCAACTTTTTTTAGTCCTAGCCAATGCCATTCTTTCATAGCATTTGTAGGTTTCCATTGATGATTTTGACTAGACAAAATGTAACTTTAACAAATGCCTCCAG
>CM052540.1:172620206-172637179 GCA_028533065.1 Trachops cirrhosus
TTCTGTTTTGGCCTTGCCCAAGACACTGTTGGACTCCTTCCATAGCAGGATGGACAGAGGGGGCATACAGGGGCAACCTTTCACACTGACAAACCACCTTACCACACCACGATCTCCTGTGCGTGGGTCCTTGAAAGGCTTTCCTTAAGATCCTGTGGAAGAGCCTGATTTCCACCAACAACACTCTGACCCATCTCAGCCAGGAAAATGAATGAGAAAACCTATTTATGTAGGCAATTCTATTAATAAAAGTATTTTTAAAAACTCATTATCTAGAGTAGAACAAATATTCTTAGAATATTAGTTGGAATAGATGACATTCTTTACATTTCCAGGGCAACAAGTTTTCTCCTTGCTCTGTATTAAATGGGAACCTAAGGTATTTTTCTGATAGTATCTCTCACTAGTGTTGTCTTTATTTGCTTAGTAATACATAGTTAAAATCACTATAAGTTTTACGTTGCTTGATATTTCTCGGCATTGATCTAGGTATTTAAAAATTTTTTAAACTACACAATGACCTCATTTTGAGGGAATTTAAAATGAGGTAATTGCCCAGGTTTTCACAAGCAAACCACTGCAGAGCTGGATTTGGGATTAAGACTGAACCCAAAACAATTAGGATGGCTCCAGGTTTAGTGAAACCTGAAGCTGAGAGAATTTTGAGGGCCACCTACTGAAAAAGGAGACTACAAAATTAAAAATGCTGAATTAACTATGTCACAATGCACATTGTGGCTTCTGGCCCTGCACTCTCAGGTCATGATTCTGGGTAAGTTGGCACAACGTGCAGCAGGAGTATTACTAGAAGTCACAATTCCTTTGGGATGACCAGCAATTACTTAGGCATTCAAAGAAGTAACTGCAAATCATCTCCACATGAGGTCTGTCCAGAAGGTATCTCATCAGGTAATATGAAAAATATAGATATTTATTGAAGAAGATACAAGATACAAGAAACATTGTGCATAGGACAATGACACCTCAGTCCCCTTCAAAGTAGGCACCTTGAGACCTCACACAGTTCTCCCAATCACCATCAGCTGTCCCATTGTATTTTCCTGACTCTCATTGAAAATCTGAAATCTTGTCCCTCTCAAAGGTGATTTTAGTTTTCCAGAAAAGCCAGAAGTCACAAGGTACCAAATTTGGGCTGTATGGGGACTGCGTCACCTGGGTGATTTGATGTTCCAACAAAAATCTGCATGAGATGTGATGCACAAGTGGACACATTGTCATGATGAAGCCACCGATCACCAGTCACCCAAAGCTGTGGCCTCTTGAATCATCCAAATAGTTTCCAAGGAGGAATGTTCAAGCTTAAAGCAAAATTTAATGCAGATTCATTGCTCTACTTGCTCAGTCATTTTTTAATGTAATGATCACACAGTACATATACTTACTCAAGGGCAACTGTTGCCCCTACTGACTAGTATACTGAAGTCATCATTGTTCACACGTGTGCATTCCAGTCCGCTCTCCTTGGCTGCCAGGTTATATTGATGTTGCACAAACCATTCTCATATTAACAATGGCTGAAGTTTTTCCAGACAGACTTCATGTATTCTACTGTACCTTGAATAATGACATACACTGGTATGTCCTGGATAATCCTTGACTTCATATACTGTTCCATTATGTGTATTCATTATGCCCACCTTAATAATCAAATATCTGTAAATTTGAATAATAAACCAAACAATCCCCCAACTAAAATGAACTAAACCAACTCTAATTCAAACATTAGCTGGGGAGAAAATTCCTTCCAACCATAATAAATATACAATAATTGATCACAACCTGTGTTGACTTCAAATGCTTTATTTTCTTAAAAATATTTGATTTCTACCAAAAGGCTAAAGAGCAATGACCCTATTCATTATTTCTGGACTTAATGGAAGAACAACAAAAACACATAGCTAAATCTAGAAATCAAAAATAAAAGAAAATGCACAAACAATATAAAAATAAAAGAAGAAATGAGGCATCTTCAGTCTTCAGGACATACACTCTGAAAAGTAGCAGTCAGGGAAAACAAAACAAAATATTCAAGTATGGTATGGCATAACTCATTCTATCTCCAACTTCCAGAGGAGATAGTAAATGAAGTCATTAATTGACAAAATTCAAACTGTTGTTTCTCAAACCTTCAAATTTGGACAGAGGCAAGCTGGAGGTGAAAGAGGCAGCCAGTGGCATAGCCTAGTGAAATTTTTTAGAGTACAAGTTTATAAGAGCATCACAATTCTCTAAGAATAGAAGGAACTGTGAGGGGATTATAACTTCCCAGCACTTCCTATAAATTGAAGTCTAAATATATTTCAACATGGAAGAAACAGAGAACTCTGTTTAGGAAATATGAGCACATCACACAACATTTCAGAAGTGAGTATAAATTCAACACTCATTAAAGGTTGCCTGGTACTTAATGCAACCATCCAACTATCTTTCTCCTCACACTATGCACACACTGGGTTTAAAATGAGGAGAATATCTCCTGAAACCAATCATAGCCTTTAACTAAAGGGCACGACAAGTAGGTTACAACTAGTAAGAAGTATGTCAAAGATATTCATGCATGTGGCACCTGCGAGCAATGCTCATGTGAGTGATGTTTGAACAACAGTGAACAGCAGGGTGATTGTGTGATTGCATAGCTGCAGAAAAGCAACAAGAAAAGAAAAGAAATAGCATGCAGAAGGGAGGTAAAGAATCTAATTTTTAAATTAATTTACATTTTATTAAAATAGAGGCATGGTTTTTAAAGTGTTCATTTATAGAATTCTAAATTCTGATTCTTATAAGAAAATACTTTAAACATATTTAATCTTCTTTTCTTGATATTTAACTTCATCTTTCAAAATATTACATATACAGTACGATATTCAGATTTCTGATTGTGAACATTGTTGACTTCTGATAGTAGATAAGGGTTTCAAAACAGATGAGGGTTCTGATGTATGTAATCTTTTCTCCCAATAAATTTATATGTTTGCTTAATATTAAAATATTGCTCATTAACTTCATTATCATGATAAGGTAAAAGTAGTATATTGTATATTTTATTTTTGAACTTTTTGTTATTAGAAAACTTGTCAATTTTCTTAATTCTTGAGATAAGTCTTTCTACTCTTTCTATCACCTGTGTATTCTGATCCTCAATAAAATTTTTGCAATAATTTGCCTGAAAAAGTATTTGATCCTTTTTATTGCCTTGCACTATCTCCCCATTTATCCATTATCTTCATGCTTTGATTCTATCCTAGCGTTGACTGCTCTCAAGGCTGGCTACAAGGATGACATGCTGGAGAGTTCTTTCATTTCAGTCTCATATTAGATCCCTAGTTTTGCAGATTCTATTTATTCCTGCTTCAGTTTTAAGGAAGTGACTTCTGCAGGTTGTTTAAAAAATAGTATTTGACTATAAGCCTCTTATAAATCACTCAAAATAATTTGGAAACAGATACTGTTAAAAACACACATATTTCTTCTGAGGGCTTTATGGAATAAAGGGGATATTCAGGGAAAAGATTTGATTAGCTAATTCCCAGGAAAACAAAAGTAAAAATGTTATTTTTTATTGTTTATGAAAATTAGTTACATAGATTTATGGGAATGTAATATAAATTACACTATAAATTGTGTAAATTGCATAATTATTTGGTGCAGTATAACTGTTGAACATTAAAGTTAGCTCTCACAGAACCCCCACAAACCATAGAGAACTAAATACATAGCAGATTATTTTTCTCATTTAATAAGTCTATCCTAACCCTATATCAAATAGATCATTTAAGTAGACACAAAATTAAATTAGTAATATTTGATCACATTACTGTAATTTTACATCTTTAGAACATAATCTTAAGAACAAAAAAACTGTGAATAAATCTTGAATTATTAGTAGGTGTGAGGTGTGGGTGTTATTTAGCTAAAAGTTATAAGAGAGGTTTCCATATGATGTAGATAGAGAAAATGAACAGACGCTCTTACGTTGTTTGGAATTAGTATTATTACTGCGGGAGAAGCGTGTGTGCACAGGAAGAGAGTGAAGGTGAAGAACCCTGTGGTGTTGGATTTCGGTTGGAGATATCAATGTAACTGCACAGATTTTAGAACAATATGTGTCTCATCTTTGTTCCCTGAAAGAGGCTACAAGTGATAACCATAGTAGCAAAGCTCAACTAGGGCAGGCTGTTTTCTAAGACCCTTGTTTCTCTAAGGGAACCAGTCACCTTAGAGAAATATCTGATTCCAGATATAGAGCATATCAGTGATGAAGGGAGCCTAAGATACCTTGTCATGACAGAAAACAGGATGTGTTCACAGAATGATAGGCACATGTTAAAAACAACAACACAGATTTGGTTTAGAAGAGTTTCCACACTGAGCACCTAATTTGAGCATCAAAGAGAATAATGATGGTAATGAATTTGAACACATTTAAGACAAAGAATCCATATATCCTACTTGGTACTCAAAAAGGGAGATGGGTGAGGAGAAAGAGCTAACTAATATATGTAGAAGGAATGATAGGTTTAGAAAAATTACCATCTTGCTAACATTGTATTAATTGATTCAGGTGAAGTTCTTCAGAGGATACTAACACCAAAGGATGAAAGGTTGATAGGGAACAGGGTATTAACAGAGCCTAAAATATCACCTCACAGATTATTCAATAATTACAATGTGAAAGGGAGCTTTACGAAAGAGAAAATTGGGAGGGACTGTCTTAAACAAGTCATTAAACTTAGCATCACAGTATGCAACCTGCCGATCATGGTAAGTTAATGGAATGAAGCAAGATAAAGTCTCATGTCCAGTGTGATCTGCCAAAAAGGTTTAACCTGAGTCACTTTATGCGGAATGACCTTAGAATATGAGCTCTCCTGCCATAGTGATTGCCTGGGCTCATTAAATAGCAACCTACTCCAGGTCAAGGAGATTAAACATGAAAGCTAAATGTAACGTGATCCTTGTTCAGGTGTTGGGTGGGTAAAAAGCTGAACAGGAGAAATTTGGGGATAAATGAAGAAATTTGGTTGTGAGTTGTTTTTATAATATTATTTCTAAAATATTCAACATTTATTTAATATCATTGTTGAATTAAAATTAAATGTCTTGACAATAATGATATATATATAGTAATTACGTAGAAGAATATCCCAGTTTAGGGATACATGCTAAAATATTTATAGATGAAGTGTCAAGATGTTTTATCTCTTACTTTCAAATATTTGAGCAGAAAAAGAAGTGTGTGTGACTGTGTATATACATATTTCTTCTTGATAATTTACATTTTTCAAGAAAAATTTTTCTGGCTGGTCTCTTTCCCTTTCATCCAGGACTGCTGGTTTGATTCTGCCCTTTGTGGGTTATTAGCTTAGCTCTTCAGTCTTCCTTTCCATGCAAGTTCAAGTTATATAGCATATGTATTAAAAAGATATCGGCCATGTTTTTGTGGTGGGCTGCTACCTCTTGTACAAACTTTCTCTTAAACACCATGAGGATGTGGGGTATTTTACTTTCCCTTTTAAAAACCTTTCACCTTTCTTCACTCTTCCCTTTTTCCTAGGAATCAGCATGTGACCTGTAAAGAAAACTGGCTATTTTCCAGAGTTCTTTTAGCTTCCAGTGTGTCGTGTCTGCCCCATGAGACAACAAATAGCTCTGTTGGCTTCTCTTTTCCCCTGTTAGTGATTCCCTACCTGGGCTAAGCTTGATCCTCCCCCGTGACCCAAACCACTCTAGGCTTCCAAGGATGAAAACAGCCAGTGATCATCAGCTCACTTAGGAAGGCTCTTCCTCGCACAGAATCTTAGTTTATCTCACTCTTCTTGCTTCTCAAGCCTCTGACATCTCTAAACTATGATTTTTCAAGTTTTATCTATTTCTTTCTAATGATTGCTTCAGAAAGATTGGCTTTATGTTATTTACTATATGTTACTTAGGAATGGAAATACTCCTTTCCAGAATTTGTTTATACTTATTCTCTTAGTTAGCTTTATGTTTATTACATATATTAGTAATCCTAATTCTTTTTTAGTTTGTGTTCTAGAGTATTACATGTAAAATTAAATCAAGCTCTGTTATACTATTGTTTGTTTTGTTCAACTTCATGCTAGTGAAAAATACCTGTATTTACCTAAAATTGCAGAAAGATACCAAAGGACCTCATTATATCTTACAACTTTGATCAACAAAATATAACTCAAAGTAATTTATCAATATCATGATTGAGCTGCCCCCAAAGAAAATGTGAAGTGGCTACACTAATTTTGGAGAATTCAAGAGATCTCCCATGAGGCCACCTATTAAAGGCAACTGGGGAAAAGGCAACAATGGACCAGTATATTCCCTGTAAATACCTACCGTAGGAATAGGTGAAAAGTTCGTAGAGTAGGAAAATACATGCTTTTTGGAATCTTAACGTCATAGTTTCTTTCCCTGAATAGTGTCTCCAATATTTTTTTTCATTTTCTATGGCATTGAGGGCACAAGTTCTTAGACGATGTTTTTATTTACTATGAACTCAGGATAAGAGCGTCAACTTGAAATGCTGATTCGAGCAATACATAACATGTATGTAAAATTGTAGTACAATGACTGACCACAAATATTAATTTTTCTTGATTGCCTTTGAAATTGTTTCTGCAATTTTGGCTTCCAAATATTTCTGATGTTTATACCCTAACTTATAGTGATCACTAACAAAGCTCATAAAGTAAAACGGAAAAACTATGAAAGGGAAGTATTTTAGAATCTGTTTTGATGACAGCACAGGCTAAGCTGTTGTTACCGCAGAGAGTCAAGAATAGTCTCGGACAGGTGGATGATTCAATGAGGGACTGAGCACCCCCTGGGAGATGGCCCTTGGTCTTGGTCACATGGATGGAGAGTGCTTTCCAGAACCATACCAAGGCTTAATCTGTGGACAAAAAAGAAATGTGATCTAAAATGTGTATACACCCTTTCAGCCCTCATTCCATAATCCAGAACTAAGTGATAAGGCCAGAAGAGCAGAATTGGTAAAGACTGGCTAGGAGACACAAAATTAAAAAAAAATTAAAGAGGGAAAGCTTACATTTAAAACACAACTTTGTAAATGCTGTGATAAAGGGATGAGTAAATTGCAATGAGAACATGGATGAAGGAGCAACTAAGTCAGCATTATGAAGTAAGAAATAGCTTTTCTCAGCCTTTGTTTTTATTGAGTTCTATTAGTATTTCATTAAGGTGACAAAATACACATAAACTTTTATTGATGTGAGTGTACTTTTTGTGTGATATTAAGATATCTGTGCTGTTTTTTCTAATTTTTAAAAATCTTACTCCATGAAGGGTATTTCCTCAGAGTTTGCACTTGGTTCTAGCCTGCTGGAATAATCATAACGGTAGAAGTGTGTTTTTCAAGTCATTTGATTTAAGATGGTATATTTATCTGAATATACCATCTCCTTCATTTCCTCACCGAAATGGTAATTAAATATATGAGCAGATGTTTGAAAAATCAATATAATTGAAGACTGGAGAAAAGAGAAAGCTGATGAAGTAGGTGGCATCCAGTCCTGGGAGGAATAGGAAGTCGTCTCAGCATTCAAATGAAGATGCTGAATTGAGGTGAGGGAGAAGTCACGTGAGAAATTAGGATGCCAAAGATGGGCCACAGTGTGCTCTATAATGGAGTGTTCTTTGGCATATGTTCAGTTGAATGATGATTCCAATGAACAAGACTTAGGAAAGGTCCTCCCTTCAAACCTCTGAAGTATTTGCATTATCGTACTGTGTCCTCGGTCCACTTAATCCTAGTTAATATGAAATAAGAATGCTAAATTAATAAAAGTTATTTCTTCTTTTCTGATTCAGCTATTCGAGGTGTTTTGCATGCTTGAGTCCAAGTTTCAGGAAGCTTTTAGTAACACATTTAGGAAACATTAATTGACATGAAGTGTATGTCCTTCACCACCATAGAAAGAAATATACTACCTGCAGAGGTAAAAAGATCAAAAGCACTCAAAGTCAGTTGGACAGACAAACACGGATGGAAACTAAATCTGATGTCTGGCTAATGTTGTAGTGGAGGTACATGTAAAATGATATAGAAAGTCATGAAACTGGTTTGCATTCCGAGGATTGTGAAAGCACACTCAGAGGATGTTCGTGGAAATAACAAAAGAGTGAAATTCTGGGGCCTTCCATCCCTCCCCCACGTCCTCTTTTCAGTGGTTCAATCACAGCACATTGTGCTGTCTATCAGTTTCTCCATTCAAATTCTACGTTCCTTTTGTTTGAAGAAATAACTCAATATAACAGGAATTGAAATCCTATTGTTTCAAGACCATGCAGCTAGAAGAAGCCATTAATTCTGACTGAGTGTTATGGATGTAGATCATGAAATGTTTCTCTGGTTAATTATATGTTTTAATATTTATTGTAAACATATTTAATGAGTAAATATTAATACAAAATGCTATATGAAGTACCAATGTACCAATGACCCAGTTTAAGGGAGAAGATGCTGGCATCATAGGTTGAGACCTCTGTGTACCCTTTTGATCTTATTCTTGTCCTTCTCAGAGGTGACTGTCAAACTGAATTTGGAGACTGTCACTCCCATGTGTATCTGTCCAACAACATTATGCAGTTTTACTGAATTTTAACTTTATATAACCCATATCACTTTTTGATTGGTTTATTTTATGGGGTACATTCATGTTAAGAATTATAACTCTATTTCATTTATTTTCAGTATTGAATAATATTTCATTGTATGAATCTATCATAATTAATTATTCTTTTTTAAAAATTTATTTTAATTATTGTTCAAATACAGTTTTCTATCTTTTGCTCCTATCCCAGCCCACCCACCCAGCCCTCCCCATAATTATTCATTCTTATGTTTGTTTGTCTCATATATTTTTTCTATTTTTCATAAAGCAGTGTGATAGGCAGACATCTGAGGTGGCCCAAAGACCTCCAACCCCTGGTGTATACAGCTTGGATAATTCCTTATTAGTGATCGTAGGTCGGACCATGTGTATAATAGATTCCCTCCTCTGATTAGTTTAAATTATAAGACAAAGGTAAAGAGATTTTGGATTGTGCTTAAGTTGAAAATCCTGGGTGGGGGGGAGGGAGGTATAGGGGCCTAAATGGTAATGGAAAAATATACAATAAAGATTAAATTAAAAATAAAATAAAATAAAATAAAATAAAATAAAAAAAGAAAACCAATGGACCTTGAGCTAATCAAAAGAAAGATCATGATAAGTGGGTTTTACCTAATCAGAAGGGTCACCGGATCCTTCCTAGAGGAAGAAATTCAAAACATGAAAAATATTCTCTTGGGGGCCTTAAATAAGCAGATATCCATGTTATGAACAGCCTATGCGGAGGAGCACTCTGTAGTTTCTTCCAGTCAACAATCAGAAGAAACTGAATTTATCTCACAGGAGGAATAAGCATGGGAGAAGGATCCTAGCCTCACACCAGAATTTAGTCTTGGCTAACACAGATTTCAGCTTTGGAAGACCCTGAGCCGAGGGTCCTGGTTTTGGCCCACATGAAAACTGCAAGATAATCAATCTGTGTTAACTTAAGCTACTAAATTTATGGTAAGTAGTTACACAAAAATAGCAGACAGATGCAACCAAAAATATTGCTATGTATTTTCTTGTGCACTTGCATGACCATTTCTCTGGGACAGGTACGTGGGGCTGCATTTGCTGGGTTGCGGGTTGTAGATTTTACACGTCCTTAACTTGAGCAAATATTGCTGAAGGGCTCTCAGCAGAGCGAATCCTCTTTACTACCAACTGTGTATAAAATAATAGCTGACTTTCCTAGGAGAAGAACTAATTACCAAATTATTCATCTTATAACTAAGACTTCTCTCTGATATTTTATGTTTTCTGGAAAAGTCCTTTACTCATATACTCTCATAATAAAATAGAATATTAACACATTTATTCTTAAGAATTCATATTATAGATTTGCCTATTATACTGCGTAGTATAATATCCATGTTCTTAAAGTCAGATATATTACTAAAGATATAATTAAAGATGGTAGTTTTTAATATGTTACCACTGTTCTTTATTGTTATTGTTTTTCTACTTTTTCTCCTGAGAGATAATTGTCCTCTTGGGTCATTTAATATATACACTGAAAATCTGTACAATATGCTGTCCATGTCTAGAGCACCTTCCAAATTTATGAGAAACACAAAATAATCAAAGATCCTTTATAGACATTACAGGCAGGCGCAAAAGAGAAGTCACTGATTTTGCTTCTGCAGATCTATATTTGCACTTGTTGCTAGGCAATGGGAAAAAAAATCACAGCCCTAATGCTCTGGATTGCCTTTTTCCAGCATGTAATGTTTAAAAAAATAAGGAAAAAACTCACCAAGATCAAACATATATAGTGTTGCAATTTTGCACAATTAGTTTTTGAAAGTTGTCAAACACTAAAACTTCTTATCAATAAAAACATTATAAGAAGTAAAATTTTGTTTCTCATTTTGTCTTGTATTTTTTTGTGAAACAATGTCAGATATTTTACTTATATATAGAACATAGCAAATTTCTCCTAAAAGTCCAAAATAATGTTTAACGTTGCTGGCATTTACAGGTTAAATTTTCATGAGTGGTATTGCTGGTTATCTATATTCATTTATAATTTTGCTGAAGCATGTATTCGAGAGCAAGCTTAGCAGACCGCTCAGCATATTAATCACAAAGGTGCCTCACTTTTCTCTATATGGGCTCTGTTTCTTGTGAATCAAGAAAAAAACAACCTATGCTTCTTAATGAAAATACCCACCTGCCTCACATCCAAACACATTATTTCAAGTAAAGGTGAAAAAAGTCATGAGGTTTGTTTGAAAACATTTCTAATGATAATAAAAAAGCCTAGGTGATAGCTAACTGAGATTTTGGGCTTTCTGTGGTCTTCAGGAAGAAGTGTGAATGTAAATGGTGCGTGCATGTTAATGATCTCCTTGACTTTCTGTGCCACTCATTGTGACATCTGTAGGCTAGGAAAGGATCAGATCTGATGGGACTTTTTTTAAACTACAGATGTGTGTAAAACATTCTACAAGGAGCCAAACCGGAAGAAAGAGGCTATTGAACTTCCTTCAGGGCTTCAGAGCCTGGAATACACGGCTCGCTCTCTTCCTCTTGCTCTCTCTCTCAGCATGGGCACTCCCATGCATTTTCCATCTGCTGTGAACATGCCTTTTAATGGAACTCTTTTCAGTGTCTTTGGTTTTAGACCTTCCTCCATTCCTCCACCTGTGCCTAAGCTGGGGTTTCCTGCCATGCGTTGCCATTATACTGAAACATGTCTTTCTGGACATTATCGCATTATGTGATAACTGCTGATTTACCTGCCCCTTAGACTGCATATTTCAACATGACTAAGGCCTTATTTGTCCACTAAATGTGACATTGTTAGGTATTCACACAGTGCCTAGAATATAATAGGAGCTTAATAATTATGTATTGAAGCTTCTGTAGCATGGCAATTAAGAGAGTATCAATTCTGGAGTCCAAGTTCTAATGCTGATAAACCATATTTACCTTCAAGACCTCCATGTAGGGCCTGGCATCACATGTACCAATCAACTCTGTGGGGCACCATTCACATGAAGTACAGTATAAATGGTCACACCTGGAGTCCTCATTGCTCATAAATAACACACCTCAGGTGTGTTATTTAATTTACACTGGTCTTGGTTTTCTCATTTTTAAATTAGGATAACTATTGTTTCTGTTTTAAAGAACTATGAAGATTTCAATAGTTAATATATGTTAAATGTCAAGTGCCCTCTGTAAACATTCAAAACTCTTAAATATTTTTATCTTCTTTTTATAATTGTTATTAAATTGTGAAGTATTCACAACCATTTTTAATAAATAAAAAACATTAAATAAATAAATGATTTCTCTATTTTCTGAGTGATCATTAGGTTTTTGTTCGCTTTTTAGCTTTAGAATTGTTGTAAAGTAAACAAGCATTTAATACATGTCTTCCTGGGCGCTCATCTCTAGGACAGACATCTGAGGTCGGATTTGTGGGTCCAAAGATGTGCACATCTTCACTCCAACAAACAGAGGCCAACAGTTCTCTGGAGCCACCATTTCCACTTAAACCCTGGTCATATATAGATTCCTGTTCCCCGCATCTTCATCGATACTTGGTTTAATCTTTGCCAAGTTGATAGGTGTGAAATATTTAATTGGCCTTATGTTAGTTTTCTATTGCTGCTGTAACAAATTACCACAAATCTGGTGGCTTAAAATAACAACCATGTATTATTATCTCGCAGCGCTGTGGACCAGAAGTCTGGGAACAGCATGGCTCAGCTGGGTCCTGTGTATAGGATCTCACAATGGAAAAATCAAGGTGTTTGCAGGTCTGTGTTTCTTTCCAGATTCTCTGGGGATAAATTCGCTTCAAAACTTGGTCAAGTCGCTGGCCCAACTAACGTGTTTTTTCCTTACGGACTGTCAGTCAGGGGCCACTGTTGGCCATTTGAAGCTGCCTGCCACCTTTCTCATTCCTTCCACGCGGTTCCCTTTCAGCAGTGGTGGGTCCAGTTTCTATCACACTTTAAACTTCTCAGATTTCTCCTTATGCCTCACTTTTCTCATTTCAGCTGGACAAGTCCTTTGCTTTAAGGGCTCATTTGATGAGATTGGGCTCACCTGGATAATCCAGGCTACTCTGTCTATCTTTAAGCCCACACCCTCGATCATATCCCTGAGGTCCTTTTTGTCACTTAAGCCCAGAGTTGCTAGAGATCAGGGCCTGGGCATCTTTAGAGGAGCATTTCTCTACTGACTGCAGTTCTTCTAATTTGCATTTTGCTGATGACTGTTCAGTCCGACCGTAAGGACATTCATAATATCATAAGGATATTCATCTATATTATCTTCTAAAAGTTTTTAAACTTTCTCTATTCTCTTTTCCCTTTCCTACATGTATTATTTTTAAATGATTTGGAATAGATAGGTTGATATAAATATAGTTTTATTTTTGATAAAATAGGTCTCAACACTATTTAATAGTGCCAAAATCTTTTATTGACGTCAAATTCTTATACACAAATTTTTGTTTATTTCTGATTCTTAACTCTGTACTTTATGTTAATATCATGATAATATGCAATTACTAACTACAGTCAATCTTGTTAACTGGTAATGAAAATCTTTCCTTATTAAACTTAAATTTTCCTTGGCTGTTCCTTCTACTCATTGCTTGTGTAATTTGCTCATTGCTTATGTATTTTAGGGTCAATTAGTTAAGCTTTGTGAGAAACTCTTTAGAATTTTAAATTTTATACTACATTTGTAGTTAATATTACATGAACTATCATCTTTATAATCCTAACTTCCTTTCATTAAAAAAATGTTCTCCACTTATATTTGTTTTATGTTTTTTGGCAGCTGCTATGGTCTGAATGTTTGTGTCCCCCCAAATAGGTTAAAATCCCAACCCCCAAAAGTGATGATATTAGCAGGTGGGGCCTTTGGAAATGCTCAGGTTGTAAGGGTAGAGCCTCCATGAGTGGGATTAGAGCTCTTGTAAAAGAGACCCCTCACTTATTGCTTTCCTGTGTGCCGTGCAGGCGCTAGAAGCCCGCAGCCTAGAAGCCTGAAGCCTCTCCTGACCTCGCTGGCATCCTGATCTCAGACTCCGGAACTGTGAAAATCATTTTCTGCTGTAAATAAACTACCCAGTCTCTGGTATTTTGTTATAGCAGCCTAAATGGACTACGACCATGACTAGTATACCTTTTCCCTAAAAATTTTTGTTGTTAAGACTAAATTAAAGAAGGTTACGGCTCTTGTTTATATCTTATGTATGCTATATTTTAAATTCTATGATTGTTTTTCTTGTCTATGGCAATATTATTGATTTTGGATATTGATCAGTATCAGGCAAACTTTCTAAATTATTTTACAAGTAGTTTACAGTCTCTTGAATTTTCTGTTTAGACAAACAAAACTCTACATTTATAAATTTGTTTCCTTGTTTCAAAACTTTATATTTTTATTTGTTTTGTCTTTTGCATTGCTTTCCCTCAAGCTCCCATAAGATTATGAAGATTAATGATAATGATGGTCATCTTTATTTTGTTTATTCTCAAGGTTCACAACATTTTTTGATATATGCTTTTGATATATATTTTTTATCAAATTTAAAATTCTTCTCATGTTTTTATTCTTCCAAGGAGTTTAAAACTATATATGATATATGATTGTATCATAGTTTGTTATTATTATTATGTCTGATTTTTTAGTCTTTTAATTGATAAATATTATAGATTACATTAATGTATTGCTAATGTAAATGTACCCTTACATTCCTGAGATTAAAAAACATTTAAAACCCAATTAAGAATATGTCACTAAATTTAATTTGTTAAAATTTTATTAATGAACACCATCTTTGTTCATAATTGAAATTGGCTGAATTTTTCTCAGACTGCCTTTGGGTTGAATACTTCATTAGCTTAATTAAAGAAACGGAGATGCTTTCTCTTCTTTTCTGTACCTGAGGATAGTGTGCACATAAACACTAACATTTGTGTGAATGCTTCATACCACATATCTGTTGAATTTTCTAAAGCTCATATTTTTTAATTGTTTTACTAATACTTACATTTCTTTAAGTAGTTTTAGATGTATTTATATTTTCTGTTTCTTTTTTAATTGATTTAACTCCTTTAGGAATTTTATTAATTCATGTTTTCATTACATATGAAATGTTATCTTAGATTTCTTTCCATCTTTATTATTTGTGACTTCTTAGTTGTTTTCTTAAATCTCTCATGTCTTCTGTCTCATGTGTCTTTACATATCCTTAATGTTTTCTGTCTTGTCAAATTGTATTAATGTCTCATGGTCTTAACCTACACCCTTATCCATAGGGCCCTCAGCCCTTGTCATTGTGTCCTTCTGAGGCTGTGGTCGTTGTACCTGTGGCCTTACAGTCACAACTTGACAAAGGTGATCACAGCAGCACCAAGCAATCAGCTGGCTCTCAATGTTTTTCTCCCTGTGTCCACTGTATACGTCTGTCTGATGGTCGTAGTCTGTTTGTCCCGGCAAGACAGCATCACCTTTCTTGCCTGCAGATCCCTGACCCCAAGGAGCTTAAAGTGTCCAGGTGGCAGCTATTGTTTTTAATAAATGGGACTTCTGCTCTGTCCCCAACCCCACTCAGGAGCAGGATCCAAGAATTGCATGAGTGAGAAGTACACATTCTCTTAGCAGATCATTTGTACAGACGCTAATGGCCGTAGCCTATTTACACTGAGTGGTTTGTGGACTTGTGAATTTTTCCTAGTAAGGAGGCAATACCACACAAGGGTCTCTGCATGTATATAAATATTTTTTTATGAAGAAAGGCATCTTACCCTTAAAGAGTGTTGCCTGCCTGCTGGCACCTCAGCTGCCAACTGCCCACCAAGTGGGTGATTGATGTGTTTAAGGTGCGATGTAATCACATGGGGAACTCGGTGTTGGTCTGTGATGGCAGTGTGGTTTTCAACAAAGGCAGTGCTGGAACAGGTAATGAAGGTAGGCAGCAGTGGGTACATAATCCTAAATTGGTTATCTCCTCTCGAAGCTGGCCCAGGAGGCCAAAGTGTTAGCAATCTCATAAAGGGAGTCCCGAGGTTCATTAAAGACTCTCAGTGTTTCTGGGAAATTACTGGAAACCATCTTATACCCATTTAATTTCTATGAATAATTTTTATTTTCTTAGTTAAAAATTGCATTTTAGTAAGAATGAAAGCATTTACAGAGAACACTGAAATGAAATCATTTGTGCATTTTAATTTGTTACAAACCCATAACGAGTAAGTCAGTATCCCATAGAGTAGTGGTCCTTAAACTTTTGTGCACATGTAAACTTTTGAATACATGTAAGGCTTATTAAAATCCAGGTTCCTGGGTCCTGGCCCCAGTTTCTGCTTTATCTGGTGTGAAGGCCGGGGTGAGATTTGCATTTCTAGCAAGATATCAGTGATGCTAATGTTGCTGGGCCTTTTGGGAACTGCACTGTAAAAACCAGTGCATGAAAGTTACTGTTTTCCTGGCTGGGCTTTTCTAGACTCTGGGTTCTGTCATTCAGTGAGCTGAGCTGTCCAAGATGTTCAATTTTCTCTACGTGTCATTTTTAACAGTTTACCAAGCAAAGAAATTTTAGACAATAGGATCATTTTTGGTATGATTTGATTCTTCTTTCTTTCTTATGTTTTGGTAGTTCACGTTCTGCTAATCTTTCTTTGTGTTCTGCTCCACTCTTACCACATAAAGCTGGTGCTGTCTGTTCCTTTCTTGTCTGAGCTGACTAGGCTCCATTAGACCTTAGTCTCCACAATGACTTGTTAAATGCCTGATAAAACTCTGCCTGCTTTTGTTTCAGCACCTCAGGGGATACCTTCGGGCTTTCTTCTCTCAATTCTTCCTAAACTAAGAGCTCAGTAATTTTTGTTCCATCCCTTGAAACTGATTTTTGCTTTCTGGTGTACCTTTCATCTGAGTGGTATTTCTTTTGATTATCAAGCTGCAGAATGCACAAACTGTAAAAGCAATTAACTCTGGCTCCCAGTCTAGATAAAACTTGTTGTTGTTTTTTCAAATCTAACATGCTTGATAGGAGAATACAAGCTTCTGACAAGGTTCTTACAGCAATTTTGAGATCGTTTTTTCTCAACTGTTCAGTGTTAGTTAAAAGCTTAACCAAGTTTTATTAAAATTTTAAAGAATTTATTTGAGCTAAGATTGATTAGAATTAGGCAACATCTAATGTAGAAGATAGAAAGGAGCTTGAAATGCTTTACAAAATGAGACTTTTATAGCCCAAAGGGAACAGGAACAAGGGAGTTTTACTAGGCAAAAAAAGCAGGTAGGTTTTTGCAAGGTTGCTTTCTTTCCTTGGGGATGGCAGGGGCC
>CM052540.1:172637679-172715666 GCA_028533065.1 Trachops cirrhosus
TTGAATCCATTGTTTCGTGTTGGAAGAATCACAAATGACTAGACCCATAGCTGTACAAATGTATCCACTTTTAGGAACGAGAGGTTGTAGAAGGGTCACACCTGTCTTGTTTCAAATTAAGTAAATGGAAACAGACCAATATGGGAACTCCAAGTAATACAGAACGTCAGAGCTAGAAAGCATAAACATGGAACACTTTTGAAAAAGACTGTTTTAGGAAAAAGACTTTAGAAATCATTGGCTTTTGAGATTTTAAAAATTGGTAAAATCGACACCATCAAAAATACATAAAACTATAATTTTAGATGAACAAAAAAGGTTTTTAGGCTAACATAAAAACTACCCTATGAAATAAGGCAATATCAAAAGTAAAAAATATTAAAGTAGAATTATATAATGCATTTTAACATGAAAGATTACAATAGGTGAAGAAGAAGCTATATAAGGAGGCTAGACCACACATAGGGAACCAGAAAATAACTTCTGAGGAAGAGAGAAAATACATCTAAACAAACCAATAAATAAACATATACCTAATCATAACTTTTTTAGATGAACTCCTGAATTGCAGATTGAAATGGTCAGTGAGGGTCTACTATATGGTGTGAGTCAAAAGAAGTAAAATAACCCATGTTAAACTATCTTGCTAAATTTATTGCATATTATATTTTGAAATTTAAAATCATTCAAGTAGAACATCTTTCCTATGAAAACAAATCAAAAGGACCTTATTTTGTTCTGTCACAACATTAACATGTCAGAACCACGGCCCAATGTCTTGAGAGATTTCAGAAGAAAAAAATCCTTGGTGGAAGAATTTTATAGGAATAACATAGATCACATATGGAAGCAAAAACAGGTTTTATGTTCTGGCTTTGGAAACATTTATGCCACATGCCACTCATATACTCTACCCCTGAAAAAATTAATGAAGTCTACCAGGAGTGCAAAGGAAAGCAGAACTCAACAGCAGAAGGACGAGGCTGCAAAAGTCACTCACGCCAAGCACTGAGGCTGGTTAGACATCTTTTGAGAGCTAATAACCATCGTTATCGAATGAAATGGAACAATTATACACAATTCTCAAATTGCTTAGTAAAAATACAAAATAATTTAAAGGTAATAATACACATTATATATGTATTATTGCATATATTATATATTACATATATTATATACATAATAATCACATATATTATATATTATAATTGATGTCAGATGACATCAATAATAAGAAATATGACTGGAGGAAGGGTATAACACTTAGAAAAAACCTTGATAAATGTTTCTCCTTTTTAGGGGTACTTAATAAATGTGTATTTTTCATCTTTGACATGAATACATTCAAGTACCTAAAAATAACATCAGATATCATTTTATATCAGTCTTCACTGTATTCTATCACAAGCCAGAGAGCAAACAAGTGGTATCGCCATAGTTGAAGGAAGTGTAATGGAAGTACATTTATAGTGGTTTGGGCAGGATTCACGGAAACCATCAGAGGGCAGCACCCCGGGGGGGCAGCAGCCCCAGGAAACTACTGTTGCCTGAAGCCTGAGAACGGTTCTCAGACCTCGCGGAGTCCTGTAGTTGGAGAAGGGCACTGCCTGTGTCTGAGAGCCGCCATGGCCTGCAGGAAGGGGCACCGCCTCTGTCTCCACCAGGAAAGGAGTCGCACAAAGCAGCGCCGTGGTTCTCTCTCCACCTGTCCTCTGATTTGCTGCCGGTGCCTCCCGTTGGCCGAATTCCACTGGGTCTGGTGGGCCAGGGGGTGCAACTCCAAAGTGCAGCCTCAGGGGAAGAAAGACGACAAAAGTTGCTTTCTCAGTGATAATGGAGGTATAAATTGATCACTGCTTGAAAGCCATTTCTCAACAAAAGCATTGTGAAGTGTAACTTCCTTCTGACAAGTAATGTTAAATGATTACTGTTTTAGGAAACCTCACCAAAAATAAGAACTATAATAAAGATTTTAATGCTTAGATGTTCATCACAGTATTATGTATATCAGTTAGAAATGAAATGTAACCTAGATCCCTAGAAATAAAAAATATATATATTATATGAAGAAATATGCTGTATCTTTAAAATATTTGTTCTGCAAATTTTGAAACAGTAAGAAAATGGTTGTGACAATGCTATAATACAGGACACAAACTGGTGAAAGCAAAATATAATTATATACGTGTACTTATATGTGTACTTACATGTATGTGTGTATATGTAATGGGGATAGGGTAGGGGCCAAGAAAAAAGTCTCCCAAACCCCCACTAACCTAGCTTGAGGGATGGGAGAAGCAGAGCATGTGATTGGGAGACTTTACATATCTATGGCAACTTGGCTAGCTTCACAGTTATGCTAAAAACCTGTGCCTGCCCAACTCAGGGCCCAGGAGATGGGCGTGGCCTTAACCCGTGATGTAGCTGGGGTCTCGCTGGGCTGGCAGGATAGCTTGGAGGTGGTTTCACTCTGTGTCTCGGGCTCACACCTCCATGGACTAACAATGGCAGCTGGAGAAAGTCAGAAGATACAGGAATGGGCAGATGTAGACCTCTGTGGGAGGAGTTGGAAATGGGGTTATGGAGGAGGTGCAGGGTGAGGATTTAAACTGAAGCATGTCACCATTTGCACTCTCGGCCTTGTGGGAGGAGTGAGGGAGGAGGCTTGCTGTCTGAAGTAAGGCTTTTGCCATGTAGCTTGGAAGGGAGAAAGAAGCAAGCAGCTATGTAGTTTAGAGTGAGGAAGGAAGGAAGGAGGCCATGTGGCCAGGACTAATAAGAAAGATGTTGCTGCTGTGATCTTGCCTGCTCTCGTGGACTCCAGAGCTGCAAAGGACTTCCTTGCAAGATTCTGACCTGCTGCCCCTGGGTTTTACCTGGACTTTTGAGACCTGTGCCTCTCCTGAGTTTCACCAAGATCCAGAGAACACAGCACATGTTTTTCTGGACTATTATATGGAGGCTGATGACCATGTACCCCAGATCCTGAAAGAGAGAGTTGCTGTGTAAAGATGGCAACTTTGGTACCTTCCAGAGGGACTGGAGAACTGTTTGTGCAGCTGGATTAAGACCAGATAAGAACATGGGAAAGTTTGGGAATGTTTTTGGCTAGTAACCTGGTGGGGAGCATGGGAAGTGCTGGGTCTCCTGGGAAAGGAGGGTTCTGAGCTGAGGTGCTCTGAGCTCTCCCAAGGCTGGAATGTTGTAAATAAAGCCCTGCTCTTTCCAGCATTGATTGTTGGGATTCACACCATGGTGACATGGGAATGGGCCCCAGTCTGCTTGGTAACATATACACATATATGAGTACAATACACATATGCATGTGTGTATATTGTACATGTGTGTATAACATATACCTTTGCATAGGGACTGAAAAATATATCAAAAATGTAATGGTAACTTTGTTTAAATGGCATAATTATATTTCAAGTAATATTCTATTCTTTTGCCAATTGAGCATTAATGGATACAGGGGTATTTTCTTTCTTCTTCAACATTTTTGTGGTTATGTGATTTATATGCTGTGATTATGTCAGGCAAAATCAGGTAAATCCATGTACATTAGAAAAGATGTGGTCTGCTCATCTTCTAGGTTGCTGTAGCTTAAAGAAATTCCAAATTCTGTTGTTGTCAACACCTGCTGTTGCAACTGTTGCCTGTGAATAATAACAATAGTACTACTAACTATTGCCTGACAGTTTTCGGGACTAAATGTGATGACTCATTTCATTCCCACGGCAGCCCTATAGGGTTAGTACTGTTATTATCCCTGTATTGCAAATGTAGAAACCAAGACACAGGATTTCTATGAACAAGTGGAGCTTGTGTTGGGCCACTTCCTAGAACAGGACAGGATTATGAACTCAAGGACAATTTGCGATGTGTCTGGTTGGGAAAAGACGGGGTGAGGGGTCCAACACAGTGGGAATCCCTCCCCTCTGGAACTCCAATGGCGGCAAGTCAGGAGAATGAGGCAGTTAGAAGTGGGAACAGAATCGTCTAAGGGGCCTGGAGGCTCAGGACTGAATTGATAGGATGTGCGTGTGTGATCATCTGGGGCAGGGGAATTGTGAGGGGCCCAGAGAACCCTGCTGATGGTGGGCCCTTGGAGAGCAGGTCCCCAGGGCTTGCTGCTGAGATCCCGGGGGCTGCCTGGAGCTCCAAGCAGCCCTCATTCCTGTCTCTAGGTGGTCCATCTCCACAGCTGTCCAGACACATTAGGCTGCTGGTCTGCATCCCTTGGGACAAGCTTAAAGCCCCTATGGCTTGAGGACACTCCAGTGTAACTCTGTTTTTTGCATCTGAAAGCACGTGGCTCACACAGCTCTATGGGACACCTTTGCTGAGACGAGGGACCACAAGTCCAGCCAGCCTGCCAGTTTGCCTGCAGCTCAGGAAACAGGCTAACCTCAAGCTGTCCTTTGTGGCAGGCTCCCAACTGCCCTCATGTCACTACCTGCAGTGCAGGCGCTGATGTTTTGGTTATTGTTTAAGTCTTAACATGGTGTGAGGAGGAAGAGTTAAATCTAAATGCAAGGGTACTAGGGCAGCCAGGGGAATGTTCCAAGGATCTCCTTAATTAAAAACAGGAAACATTTTCAAGAATTTTCTCCAAATAAAAGAGGGGTTTTAAAAACAAATAAAGAGAAATGCACCCCCAAAACAAAAAATTTGCATGCATCAGTTTTGTAGCAATGAGAAGTAACCTTTAGGTGTTGTAAATTAACTTTTTAAGAAGTATACTATAATTAATTAAGGACTAGATTTTCTTCGGTAAGAAAATATGTAGGCTGCATTAGTAAAAACTCATAACTCAACTATGTGACATTTGGTTTAAAAAAGGAAAGAGAAAAAAATGTGGGATTCGATCAAGTTCACATATGCTGCTGTCTGGATAGTGTGGATGCTCACATGCCAAATATAGATCAGAAGATATAAATGGGACTTTTTTCCTGACAAAACATACTTCTAATACATGATATTTAAAGGAAAAATGTATATATAAATCCAGAATGGTTAAGGATTTAAATTATTTTCTTTTGGGAAAATATATTTTGACAAGTTATATTAAATGACTTGCCAAATGTGCAGGGGTTACGTTCATCCATTGTATTTTAGAGTTGTGATTAGATGAGCTGTGAAAAATAAAAGAGCATTGTTATTTGTAAATTTGGAAAATAGTAGGTTAAGCAAAAACTGTTTTTCTTAAACGGTGAGACTTCTCAGTGCCTTTAATATAATAAATAATAGCTCACCTACTGAGTGCTTTCTCTGGGCCAGGTGACTGTGATAAAATCTGTGCATGGCCATCACAACAGCCGTATGAGGTAGGTACTATCATCATCCTCATTTTAGGGCCAACGGTATTCAGACTTAGCGAGGTCATACAATTTGCCAGTGTTTACTGGGACATTAACTGCTAATGGGGTTGTATGGGCCGAAGCAGACTGAAGCGCAAGTCTGGTTTCTGGACTGGAAATTACATCACCTGTCCTCAGCCAATGCCCAGCTGATGTCTCCAATGATAGAATATAGTACATTGGGTGTCCCAAATTGATTGGATCTCATACTCTATGGTTTTCCAAAGAATCTCAGAGTTCTTTTGTGTTGTATAATCAATTTTGCACATATTTAATTTTTATTGCCTTACTTGCAACCTCTAGCTACATTGTTAAGCTTTGCTTGCTTGTTTTTGATAGTTTGTTTTTTTGTTGTTGTTGTTATTTTTTCAAAATGAGAAAGAAACATGGTAGGGAAGGAAGAATATCTGATGGTAGGACACAGGATAATTGGACATATAAGAAAAATGTGTTTATTAGGTACAGGAAGAGTTTGGGTGGCAATTAAATCAAAGTGAGCTCTTTCTTATTACTGTTATTAAAAATCATTATTTTGAAAGTACTTATTTTTAATAGTTTGTTGCTTAGCTAAGTATTTGGGCCTTAAAGCTATTCACTGAAGAAAACCACTTTAAAAAGTGAAATAAACAGAAATAAAGTCTGAAGATGATTCCTGCTGCTTTTTTTTCTGAAAATCATGAAATAACAAGAAAACCACAGAGGGTTTTGAATAAACCACAGCATGGGGTTTGAATAAAATGGAGAAAATATCGTCCTTGGCCTATTTAAAACATCATTTTCAACCTCTTTCTTTATTCCTACTGTTTCCTCAATCAAGAAGTTAGTATAACTCAGTAGGAGCAGGAGGTTGGTAAAATCGAACCCCAATTTTGTTTAGCTACAGCTCTTTCTCATTTGGACCTGAGAAGAGCAAGGTGTATCCAGTTCAGCACAAATGACCACATGAAGAGCACACTAAATTGTCTATTTAGTAGCAGTATAACAAGAGTATCTGCTCTTCATGTACATTTATTTAGTCTCAGACTAAATTATTCATGGTGAATAATTTAATCAGACTTTTCCAAGGAGATGCATTAGATCTACTATGCAGGACTCTACTGTAATAAACAACTGACTTTCATTTAATGACATCTCCATATGTTTGGAGCTGTCATACTAAAACATCTACATCTATGATATAGTAGCCTTTGAAGAAAAAAGTGTTCAAAATATCCTCCACCTCGACATGATTGAAGGCGTGATTTCTGGCAGGGATTTAGGAGCCCTGGGGTGGCTCACACATCCTTTCTTCTTCATGTCTGGCCTGTACCTGAGGTAACTTGGAGAGAGGCTCAGCCAGATCACTAGCTAAGTAGACAAGTCCAGAAAGCACAAGTCCTTGCAGAAGTAATTCATATGGATACAAGAAAACTCCTTGGGTTCAAGTTTTGATTTAGTTATAAGTGGAAGAATGAGATGTCCATTGAGATAAAGGGAATGGCACAAGGGAGGTAGGAGGTATGTTTGGGTCCAGTGTAGGCATGATTTACGATGCAAAATAATGTGAGTTTTTATTTTCTTTGTATTATGATATATTGAGGGTGATTTCTTGTTCATTATGTGCACAAGGGCCAGGCATGTCTCTTAAGAATCATTTTGGTTACCATTAAAAATGCAAAATGAGACCCCATCCCAAGAAACCCTGATTCAACAGGTTTGGGTGGGATTTAAGAAGCTGAAGAATAATAATAAAATCCCTAAGAATCCTGGTACACAGGCAACCACCCATGTCAGATCACATCAAACTAAAATAAATGAGACATGGCAAAATAAGATAGGCTAAATTGTGAAATAAGTGGGTTGACTGACATTTGAGTCTTGGAAGTAAAAGTGGGTCAATGAGACAGGGTGATAATTTCCCCTAATACTAATTTTCTAAGCAGATAAACAACAGAAATTAAAATTACATTTCTAATCTTCCTTGAATCTAGAGGTGGCCATGAGACTGAATTATGGCTATTGGGATGTCAGAGAAAGTGTCATACAGTTGCCCAGGCAACTTTTTGCTCCCTGCCTCATCACTCTTCCCTCTCCATTGGCTGTTTGGACTGTTGAATATGCCAAATTAGGCCACCAGGCTGGAAGGAGCCAGACTCCCTGAGGACTTTGTAGAGGAGACCACCACACCAGCAGTGGCCCAGGCAGGCTTTTAAATGAAAGAGATTCATACTTTTTCATTTATTTACTTATTTTTAATTAATTAAATTCATTGGGGTGACATTGGTTAATAAGATTAAATAGGTTTCAAGTGTATGATTCTATGATTATCATCTGTATATTTCATGGTGTGCCCACCATCCAAAGTCAAATTCTGTCACCACATATTTGGCCCCCTTCACCCTTTACTTCTTACCTACCCCCCTTTCTTAGCATGTTTCTCACTGAATTTGCTTTACATACTATTCTCAAGGCCCATCCACATTGTCGCAAATGGCACACAGACCAATGGAACAGAATCGAGAGCTCAGGAATAAAACCACATATATATGGGCAAATAATATTTGACAAAGGAATCAAAAACATACAACTGAGGGGGAGAAATCCTCTTCAACAAATGGTGCTGGGAAAATTCAAAAGCCACATGCAAAAGATGAAACTAGACTGCAGTTTGTACCCATGTACAAAAATTAACTCAAAATGGATCAAAGACCTACGATAACTATAAGATCTGAAACAATAAATTACAAAGAATAAAACATAAATACTAAACTCGTGGACCTTGGTCTTAGAGGGATTCACACTTTTATTTTTCACACCATTCCTCATCTCAACGTTCCTGATTTAAAATTTCCCTAACAGTAAGCACAGGAACCAGTGTCAAGGCTGCGCAGCACAGGAGTGGCAGCCTAGGATGCCGAAAGCAGGGCACAGAAGGACTCAGAAACAATTCCTGCATTGTGTTGGTCCTATGTAACTCGAAACAGTAAAGAGCAATACTACTACACATGAACTTCAAGAAATGTGCAGTTTAAAGGTACAGTGGTGGAAGAGGGAGACTGCTCAGCATTTTAGAGACTTGATAAAATGTGCAAGAACAGCGATGTTATGTCAGCTTGCATTCCTATTGCCTCCAGACAATCTTGATTGACCCTAATTAATGACACTAATGAAAGTGTGTGGGCGTGCATTAGAACATAAAAGTGTAAAGAACAGCACTATAATAAAAAATAGAGCCTTTATTTTTGTACTTGACATTTTAGAGGGGGTAAATGGCAATAAATGTCATATGTATTATAAGAGTTAACTTATACACTTGAAAGACATAAGCAACTCCACACAAAATATATGAGTAGTAAATGTTAATTCTGCTTGCATATTTTTGATATCTTGGTTCTAAAATCTTCATAGGAGCATCAATGCTGGGAATATACATTGACTGATGATCAGTGTGTTTTATTAAAATTAAATTCTCATAAAAATGTAGGATGATGTTTTTGCTACTTTGAACTTCAGGGGAAGTATTTCTGGTTTGGAAAACAGATTCTGGCAGCTTGTTTTAATAACCTAGAATTCAGTTTCTCATTCTTGAATCAACTCATGTCCATTATTTTGATGAAACTGCTTAACTTTCATAGTGTTGTTGTACTTTCTCATGGGCACATTTTTAAGAACAAAAACTCATTTCTTTTCACAATACATGGTCATCATAACAAAAAGTAACATGCAGAGAGGCATGTGAAAGATCACGGAAAACACTATAATGATACTTTTCTCAAAGAGCCACTTTTAAAATCTTTGTCTATATTTTGTCTATTTTATTGCCTTTATTTTAAAATGTATTTTAATTACATGAGTAATACCAATAAAAGTCAAAAGATTTTAAGTAGTAAATTATATGTAGTAAACTCTGAGTTCCTTTCCTATGCCCAGCCTCTATAGGAAAACACTGTTAGCAATTTATAGTGCATTTTTTCAGACATTTTTTTCTGTGCATTCCTAGTACATAAATAAATTATAGACAGAAAGACAGAGATATTAATACACAAAGAAATATATAATACTCTTATAGAAATACTTTTAAAGTATATTAATATATGTGATGTCTCTCTCTGCATACACACATACACACATACCTATATATATTTCTGAGACTCAAATTTCTCACTCAATAATGTATCAACTATCAGACCATTGAACATTAGTTTATTTAAACATCCCCTAATTAATGCCACTCAGTTCTAGTAATTGAAACTTTAGTTCTGAATTCCAAATCTGGCGTTTCTCAGGAGTCTTTTGGCAAATGCAAGAGAGATTACAAAAATCTATTTAACACTGCACTAGAAGTCTTAGAAAGGAGACATAAAGAGATCCTTATAATAAACCAGGAATTAAAATAGTCCATTTACAGATGACATGATACTCTACAGAAAATTCTGTGAAAACTATAAAAATTCTGCTAACATTAAAAAGGGAGTTTAGCAAAGTTACAAGACATAAAATAGATTTTACATACAGTCTATCTAATAGAAACAAAAAATCAAAAATTTAACTGAAATCAGCTTTTATTTATCCAATATTATCCTAGATTATGTGAACTTAAACTGCCTGATTTCAAGATTTATTTTATTTTTTTATTTTTTACCTATTAAATATTTATTTTTAGTTATTATTGAATTTAATGGGGTGAGGTTGGTTAATAAAATTATATAGGTTTTAGTGTACAATTCTATAACACATCATCTGTATATTGTTTTGTGCGTGTTCACTACTCCAAGTCAAGTTTCCTTCCATCCCCATTTATCCCCTAACACCCTCTTCTACTTTGCCTTCCCCTCCCTTTCTTTTGGTAATCACCATGCTGTTGTCTGTGTCTATGAATTAGATTGTTCTTAATCCCTTAACCTTTTTCTCCTATCCCTGTACCCCCTTCCCCTCTGACAGTTGTCATTCTTTATCTATGTCTGTTTCTATTTTATTAGTTTATTTTGTTCATTAGATTCCACATATAAGTTAAATCATATGGTACTTGCCTTTCTATGATTGGCTTATTTCACTTATAATAATGTTCTCAAGATTTATTTTAAAGCCAGAGTAACCAGCAGTGTGATGTGGACAAAGATGCAAAGGACATTCAGCAAAGGGTAATCTTTTCAAGAAATAAACCAGGCTGGAACACAACCATAACTTGCCTTGTGTACCACAATTAACTCAATTGGTCAAAGGCCTTAAGATATATCTTAAAACTACAAAAGTTATAAAAGAAAACATAGGAGAGAATCTTTATGGCTTATTTTTTGTAAATGAAGATGTGTTAGAGCACAGCCATGGCTCTCTGTGTAAGCATTGCCTAGGGCTGCTTTCTCAGTAAAACAGCAGAGTTGAGTAAGAGATCACAGGGTCTACGGGGCCTGAAGTGCTTACTGCCAGGTTCTTTCCTGGAGTTTGCTGACTTCTACAGAAAATTATAAGAACTAGAAAACCCAACAAAAACTGGCTCCCTGGCTGAAACAGTGGACATCCTGGAGGAGGGTGGCTACAGGATGGTGCTAACGCTGTGCGCCTGGGTTTTGCGGGTTGACTTCACCTTCACACAGGTAATAGGGCTTCCAGGCCTCAGGGCTGCACAGCACCGATGGTAACGTCCAGAGGAACAGAGAAGTTGCTTCTTCCTGGGACTTTGTAGTCTATGGAAACTTCACTCAGATGAAGTTCCACTCAAAAGTATATGAAGTCAGCTTCCCCCTGCATATCGTTTGATTACAAAGCTATTTACTACTTTGCACCCTGAAGTGCCATGATTTGTAATAAAAAGTTAATGTAAACATAGAAACCTTCAGCATAAACACAAGACTGCATTGTTTTTTGCTTGCAGAATACCAGGTATATACCATCAGGTCTTAAACCAAAGATTGTAGGATTTTCCCCTAGAATCCAGTTTATAAATGTATATGAGAATATATTATACTCATAAAATACAATAATTAAAGTGAGTGAAGTTTTTTGGGAATTGTGACTTTCCCTTTGGATGTTTAGTATTTCTTTAAATAGCATAATCTTTTAAAAAATTATTAAAGTGTATAGAGTTCAGTTAGATGGATGAAACATTGGACTATTAAGTATCATTTAGAAAATAAATGAACACTGATATCAGGAGGTAAGTGTTTATAGTTTCTGAATGATATACAACTTTTAATAAAAACAAAGACAATTTTGAAAACACATTAAGACTTTCAAAATTAGAGTGCCAATTTCAACATTCAAACTTATGGATATGAAAGTTTGGCTTATGGTGTTTCAGCTGGTTCATAACCCCCTTGCTTTTTGGGGATTATGAACCACACACACACACACACATTTATACACACACACCTGAATCTCCTGCATACTTATTATTTATTTATTTATTTACTTACTTACTTATTTATTCATTTTTCTCTCTTTTGGGGACTTGTACCAAATTGTGCCCATTAAGTATTGCCCTCAAGTGTGTATCTGTGTCTCAAAAACATGCATTTCACACAATTCTCACAGAATTCCTGTGAGTCCTCTCTGGTCAATACCAGTTGCCATATTTTTCTTTAATATTTCAGCTAAATTGGATGTAAGGACATACTCATTTAATTGGCCTCAGTTGATTTAATTATTGGATCTCATTATGTTCAATTAATTCTCTCTGCTATAATCTAGAGGTTATAAAGGGGAACTCATTTGAAGTCAACTTCAAGTTTTAGGTAAAGTCCTACCTGCCTAGCCATACCACACATAACAAAAAGTGGGGGTTCTAGGCATGTTTGGAGATTGACTCAAAAAAAAGCAATGTTACCAGCTAATCTACTGTGGTGCTGAGTGCTATTTAGTATAATTTTATATACTAAATAGTTGACTAGTACAGTAGCCTTTTGACTGTTTTTTATTGCTTATAGTCAGGAACTGGAGTTAGAACCAGTTAGAAAAAGGAAATGATCTCCGATTTTGACAAATGCCCAATACAACGTATGAGTTGTCTATGTGCGGTTGTGCAGGTTGTTCACTGCGTGTGTGCTTGGACAAAAAGGCAACTAGGGGCTGAAAAGAATCCTGAGACCTAATTGCTACTCAAGCCATTTATCCTTGTAACTATATTCTCCAGAGAAAGTGCCCTATTTTTCTAATTACTCAAAGGTGCAGTTAGGCTACTCTAGCTATTGTTGGGAAATTCATGTAGTCACAGAAAAATGTGATAGTATAGTATTATATGGTTATGTCACATACATATATTAGAAATAAGCTTAGAGTCAGCTCTGAGGAAAACAACGCTAGGTTTATTTCTATCAAACATGTATTACTTTAACATTGTACATATAGAAATGTTTTAAAATATAGAATAAAACATTTATTTCTGTGTTAGACACTCCATTTCTCACCAGGATTTCATAAGATTTTGACAAATACAGCTAAGAATAACTGTCAGTTAATAGAATAAGTGAAATGAATGAACAGTATGAAATACTCATGAACCATCAATAAAAAATAGTAGGTTATAATACAAAATTGCCATTTTTTGGTTCAAAATAGTCAAATATCATGGTTCAGTTTAACAAATGCTTATTAATGGAGCTCTAAGCTTTGCTGTTTCCATTATCTGGCATCTCATCCCACATCTCAGACCCTTCATCAGATTCATAGCATAGTCTGGACCCTTTAATGATTTGCATATTATTCTGTTTTTCATTCATGAGTACATTTATTTCTTCCCTTATTCAATATTTATTTATTAAATGCCTACTTCTCACCAGTCAACCAATCAAAAGGATCAAGATTTAGACTTATTAGCAATGCCAGATAATAGAAGTTTCTAATCCTGAGGGCAAAACAAATGAACATAAGTTTTTTTATGATTTCTATCATTTTGAGCTTTAAATATACCTGTCAATGGATTTTTTCATATGGATCTGGAAAAATGTGCAAAGGAGAGAGACTTCTTCAAAAAACTAGTACACTAATAAAATTTTGCACCATGTTTAAAACCAAGTAAAAATACTGTAATTTAGACATATCTTTGTACAATTTGAGAACATGATGACCAAAGAGTAGATTCTAAAGGCATCCTCAGAGAAACGATCAGTCAAAATGATCACTTACAAAGAATTGAGCATCAGACATTTTATTAGCGATGCTGTATACTAGACAGTACCAAGTTCTAAGGGCAAAATATGGACATAGATTTCATTTGGCAGTCAAACTATTCCTTTAACAATAGGGCAGATACAATATTTTTGGAAATGCAAAATATCTAAAACTGCACCTTTTACAAACACAGAAAACAAAGTAAATAACTTAAAAAAAGAAAGAAAATAACCTCACAGAAAGGAAATAAATATAAATCCTTAAAGGAGCAAGACAGAATCTAACAAAAGATGAACTAAGATGTGCAATGCGAATGTTGCTGAATGGCACGAGGATAGCTGTGTTGCGGTCCTAGGAAGCAGTACGTCCAGACCAGAACGTTTAAGAGCTCTGTGAACCATGCCATCAGGAGTCAAGGGGAACGACATTGTTAGAAAACTGGAAGCTCTTAAAGATGTCATGAAAGAGGCATATGCATGAATTTTCAACATAAAAAAATCATGCAAAACAGAAAAACTAAAACCAAAGGTCAAATAAAGTGCATCATAATTTGGTTAATTATTAAGGAATAAAAACAAAATTCTTTTGACATTTGCTTGTATGGAAAAAATGTTAGACTTAATTTGAAATAGAGCTTTTGTCATTTACTGAAAAATTACATATGAGAAGTAATGGAGGAAATCTAAGTCAGAGGACAGAGACTTCCACACTTCAGTACCTGACAGATAAAATTTTAATTTATCTGAGAACAAGCTAGGATTCCCACTCTTCTCTCTTAAACATAGTCTCAACACCTTCCAGAGAAACTAGTCCCTGTACACACATGTAAATAAACTTTCTAAAAATGCTATCATATTTGAAAACATATTCAAATGTGAATTTGAGAACAAAGAAAATGAGGCCAAATGTGTACTCAAAAAAATTCACATCATCGCAAATGGTAGTATTTCATCTTTTCTTATCACTGAGTAGTATTCCACTGTGTATATGTATTCCATCTTCTTGTGACAACACGGATGGATCTGGAGAATATCTTGCAAAGGGAAGTCAGAAAAAGTCAAGACTCATATGATTTCACTGACATGTGGGGTATAGAACTGAGAGCAACAGATGAATTAATAAGAAAAACAAACAAACAACAACTCATAGACACAAACAACAGTATAGTGGTTCCCAGAGGTAAAGAGGGGTGAGAGTGTAGTAAATGGTAACCGGGGTCAAACGTATGGTGGTGGAAGAAGACTTGACTTTGGGTGGTAGGCACACAGTGCAATATACAGATGATGTATCATAGAATTGTACACTTGACACCTATATAATCTTATCCACCAATGGCACCCCGATATATTTAATGGAAATAAAAAGATTCTATTACATGTTTGCAAAGAAAGTCAGGTATCAACCTAGGAGAATGTGGGAGAGTACATGACTGAAGATCTATAAAGATGTCACCACTCTTGCTTAGAGAAGTAGAATGTTAAGTATATTCTTTGTTGCTTGAACTTTTAATATTTAGAAGGTGGGACAAAATTAATTTGTATATCATGGGGCTGAGTTACCCATCTTGACATTTAAAGCATTCTTGACTGACACAATTTTATTGACATGTATAATTGTCTTTCTCCATGGTTTAATTATCATACATCATGCTGTTTTGAATATTGCTTTCACAATTAATATGTTAAATGCTCATTAATGATTTAAATTTATGAAAATTTCATAGAGTTAAATCTAATCATTGAACATGCCATTAAAAATACATATTCCCAAATTTATTTCTCCAACCTTGTGTTATCTCCTAGGCATCAGTCCCATATTTTCATGTCACTGGCATGCATTCTCCTACATATCATTAAAGGTTTATAGATATATATTTTAGCTCCATTTTTGTGCCACTCATTTTCAAACAACAAGGCAAACTTAGAGCCCTTTCTCTACTTCATCTAAATTGTTATGGATTTTCAATTTGAGTTGACTCTTAGTTTTGATTCTCTCTCATTTTCATTTCTTCTCCAATATTCATTGTCATGCCCTTAACTCTGGCTCTTTTAATCTCACATTCGGATTATTGTTGTAACCTCTTATGTGGAAGTTCCATGTACATCTTTCTTCCTTTAACCTCTGCACACTGAACCAGATTACAAATTCAAAAATGCTGTTGATGTGCTTAAAAATATTCAATCCCTAGCCTGACCCTCAAAATTTTTACTATCTGACACAAAAGTTGAGCCAAGGAGACATTTGAGGATGAACTTAGCCCCTTTAATTCCCCACCTGGCATTTTAAGCCACTGAAGCAAAATAGCAATCAAAGTAAAGTAACGTGTTTACCACCGAATGCAGACTCAAGTTGGGCCCTGGGCTGTCAACTTCTTTTCTCATGTGGAAGTCTAGCACCACCTCTGATCTGACCCCAAACGAAACTTTCTGCAATGCCTTCCTACATTCCTCCAACCGACACTGTGCTTGTAACTTAAAATGATTTGTCTTAATCTCCTGAACCATTTTGAATTTTGTTAAAATACCTGAAATACTATCTCAATTTCTCATTACTACTGAAATACATCTTATTATATACAACTCAGCTCAAATCTAACCTTCTCCACCCTGACTTCTCCTACCTGATGGGATGACTTCCTTCAATAAATTATTTCTTCCCGATTTAGATTTTGCTATTATCATTTACTCCCATGCTCTATTCTGTACTGTTAACTTAATCTGTTGTAAAATGTTTGCATTAGATCTTCACTTGTTAAATTTTTAAGGCTTATGCAAGATTGTACATTATTGAGGGTAAGAGCGGAGTTTTTATTCTTATTTCTGAAGTCTTCAATATAGTAGGAATTCCACAACTCTTTTAAATAAATTAAGAGGATCATAAGCCACTGTGAATACCTAACACCTTATATATCACTGATTATCTAAATCAATGATTCACAACTGGGAGTGATTTTTTTCACTGTCAAGGGGCATTTCACAATGTCTGGGAACATTTTTTGATTCTTACCACTGGACATGGTAGGTTGCTATTGACAACTAGTGGGTAGATACCAGGGGTGTTGCTAAATGCCTTATAATGCACAGGAAAGACTCCCAGAAACAAAAATTCAACCCCACATGTCAGTTTTTAAAGGTGTTAACCTGGTTGGAGGCTTCAGCAACATTTCTTAAGAAATGCTGGAGTGCATAAATACAAGGTCAGATGTTCAAAGCCACCACTATAGCATTAACCCGAGAAGCTCTTTAAGTAACTGTACTAGATTTTCTTCCCCCTTTTAGATCTTGATTAGAAAATGCCCACCAACCAACAGACCAACCAAAAAAATCAGGCCTCTACTAAGAACTGAACAGCATAGTTACTGTGTAAAGCAAACTAGAATATACAGAAGGCTCAAAATGGGGAAAAACATGCAGAAAGAACTTGCATCAGTGAGATAGATGTCTTAGCTACCTGGAGCAGGAAACTTTTCCGGCCAACTAGGGAGAAAAGGAATTTAATGAAAGGATATTTGGGTGGTGCCTGAATCAGTGGAAAAGTGGGAGGAATCCAGACCAATGCCCCCAAACACTAAAAAAATGATCTGAAAGTTGTTCCTTCCACTGAACACTAGATGCTACAGGATCTACGCTGCCTCTTCTGAACTTGGAACCCAGCTGTACTGTACTGCTGCATTGGCATGCAACTGCTAAGATGCCTGATCTCTCTCTCTCTGTCTCTCTCTGTCTCTCTCTCTCTAATATGACACTATAGACCCTCTTCTACAGGTGTCACTCAGTCAGGCCAGTTTCACCTGCTTCAAGAAGCTTAAGTCACATGCCCATATATCAAGTGCAGAGAAAGCTGGGAAATCAAGTACCTAGAACTTTCAACACTTATAAGAGAGGCATTTTCTGTCCATTGTCTACGTTAATAAAGGGAGGGGGATTCTTTAAGTATACATATATTGAATAATCTTCCAAAGTGATCACTAAAGCGTTATAAAATATTAAAAAATCCTGTCCAGTTTTCACATAGAAATGATTCAAATAAGGCACATTATTAATTATAATAGTTTGTTCCTTTTAAATGAGAACAACAATTTTCATGGTTATACAGAACCATATAACTTCCAAAAAGATGGTTAAAGTATAAAGATAACATACCTATTATAAGTAATTTAAAATTAACATAAATGAATTCTTATTCAGGACATCCTTTATATACATATTTTTTCTCTTTCTATGGTAAGTTAACCAGAGGCATTAAAATAGTATTGTAATATTTTTAAGTCATATCTTCAGGTTTGAAAATCTATAATTGGACTTGGCCTGCTTTAACAATGAACTATTCTATAGACTGTGAAAGGTAGATATTGTGAAATTGCCAACAATTTCCAAACTTTTTATATCTAGCAATATTTCTATACCTAGGCTTAGGTGAGTAAGACAGAAAAAACAAATTAGTTTTTTTATTTTAGGTTTTAGAGTTTGAATCGATTTTGAAGTCAGCAAGTTTCATAAAGTTTATGAGAATCTAAAGGGTCACGGATACATCACAGGGATGGTTTGCTTTGGGAGGTAATTTTTATGGACTACAGGACAGTGCCTTACATCTTAAGTGACTCTGAGAATATTTCTCTCCAGATATTGTTAATTTTCTAAAATGGAGAAAATTTCTTTAAGTCCACTATTACCAGTGACAGCTTGAAGCACAATTCACATTTAAATAACCATTTCATAGCACCTTACTCTTTGCCTGCTGCATGATCCTGAAAGTGTAATGTGCCCCAGGAAAGAGATAGGTCTTAGAACATCAAAACACTAATGCACTTTGAATGTCTGGTATTCTATGTCTGATATTTCTCCTGAGATGTCCTCAGTTATTACATAAGCCAGCTAAAAATATAACAAAGTGTGGTAGAGAATAAAAGCTATTTCTATAAAACTTTTGGTCCAGTCTATGAATTATCCAAATGTAACTTTTCTCACTTTTTTTTATTACATGCATATTCTGTCCCTCAGCATACAGTGAATACCTGAGTCAGTGTTATTCTACATTAGATGTATAGCAAATTATTTTCCAGGTGACTTTACCTCAATCATGAGCCTTTGTTTTTAAGTTGTAATTACTCTGTCAGTGACTTGGATGATTTATAAAGTTAACTGCATATAAAACTTGCAATATATCCAAAATACAATATTTTGGAAAGCAGAACTATAATTTGTGAATGCAATTTTATTTATTAAGTTGAGCCAGATGAGACTGGGTTTGATAGGTAAAAAAAATGTCCAGATATTGACAATTTTGTGTGGTTTATCATATAGAAATTGAACTCTTTATGAGAATTAGTTGAGTGAAAAGGTAATTCTTTGACCTTTCATTTCTATGGTTTTTATAAATTTTGGAGCCAGAGGCAGGAGTATAGTGGTTTTTTCAACTGGGGCCTTCACAAAACCAGTGAGGTTCTTTACAAAGTGCTCTGATGGGACTTAGCACACAATAAGAACATTTCTAAAAATGTCTTACAATACTTCAGCTCTTGATTAAAAAATTATGCATTTTAAATTCTAGTTGTCCAACACCCTACAAGAATTTTTTTAAAGATGTAAATCACCATAGTTTTCTGACCGAAGACCTTCACATAGTGACTCCTTTTTCCAATGCTGCCTGTGTCTCCCTCACTTCCAGGCTTTCTATCGATTCTCCAGGAAGCTCTGGCTAATTCCAAACAGCTGGTTGTGTGTGTGCGCACGTTCACAGGTGTGTGTGTTGATTCTGACATTTTCACATCTTTATATCTTTATAGCATTTCTTTTTTTTTTTAAAGATTTTATTTATTTATCTTTAGAGGGGAAAGGAAGGCGAGAGGGAGAGAAGGAGAGAAATATCAATGTATGGTTGCTTCCTGTGCATTCCCTGCTGGGAACTGGCCTGCAACCCAGGCATGTGCCCTGACTAGGAATCGAACCGCGATCTCTTGTTTCACAGGCCCACGCTTAATCCACTAAACTACGCCAGCCAGGGCTATATCTTTATAGCATTTCTAGTCAGTTTTAGTAGTTTGTATGATTGCTTTCAGTCCACAGCCTGACTCCTTGAAAAAATCTTGTCTTCTTGTCTTATTTTTTGTGTGTATGACAATGTGTAGGAAATGTCTTTGCTCATAAGTCATGCAAATATTTGTGTTCATCCACGGATGAATGGGTCAAGAAAATGTGTGTATAGGTGTGTGTGTACACACACACCTGGGGGGTATTAGGCCGAATGAAAAAAGCCAGAAAAGGAAAAAATGCTGAATGATATCACTTATATGTGAAATCTTTTTTTTTAAAGTCTCATTCATAGCCACAGAATAGAGATATAGTTATCAAGAGCTGAGGATGGGGAAATAAGGAGAGGTTGAAAATAAGGAAAGCATACAAAGTTTCAGTTAGAAGATGAAAAAGTTCTGAAGGTTTAATGTATAACATGATGACTGTAGTTAATAACACTATTGTATGATTGAAATTTGCTAAGAGACTAGAACTTACATTTTCTTAACTGAAAGAGGAGGAGAGTAAATAGGTGATAAATACATAGTGAGGGGGACCCTTTCACAATACATATACATATATCAAATCACCACAATGTACACTTTAAATATATTATAATTTTGTCAATTGTACCTCAGTAAAACTGAAAAAATATTGATTGAATAAAATTAAATTCTGAAAAATAAATTGTGTAAGAAAAATCCCTCCCAAAATAATAAAAAATCCTGCTAGATTTTTCTTAAAAATGATTCAATGGATAGTATATATTTTCATGCATATAAATACTTTAGTATTAATATTCTATATCTGTATACATGTATATATATATACATATATATATAATTGTGTCTCCTCGAAAGTCATGTATTGAAAACCTTAACCCCATGTGGTTGTATTTGGAGATAGAAACTTTAAAGAGGTGGTTAAAGTTCAATGAGGTCATAAGGGTGGGGAGTTGATCCAACAGGACTGGTGTTCTTATAAGAAGAGGAAGAAATCCCAGGAATATGTGCAAAGAAGCAAGGCCTTGTGAGAACACAAGCAAGAAAGCACCAATCTGCAAACCTAGGAGGGAGGCCAAGGGAGAAACCCACCCGTCTACATCTTGATCTTGGACTTAAGAGCTTCCATAACAACAAAAAAAACTTTATTACAGAATTCAGACCAAGGGTACAAACAAAATACATGCTATTAGAAGTTTCAGAAAAATCAAAAAGAAGAAAAGGGAAAGTAGTTCTCCAATATGAAACAACTAGATCCAAATAGGATGTCAGTAAGCTTTACATACAAGTCAGATAGGACTCTCAGTAATAAAAAATAATAAGAAGCCGGAAGATGTTATCTCCATGATTTTAAAAGAACATTTATCTTTCAAGAAAGAATAGCCATTAGATACTTTTTTTGGAAAAAATCCATAACAAAAGCACTGACCAATTGTGGAAATAAGTATAGTCTAGATATGAAACAAGCTAGCACAAAGCTTGATTTTAAGTAATTTGGGCAGTGTACAAAAAAAATTTGCCTATCTTTACTTTAAAGTTGCACAGGATTGAAATACTGGACTGAAGGGAAGGACATGTAATTAAAGGACTTAAATGCCATGAGATTATTTATATTGTTCTATTGACTTTAAATCTATACATACAACCTAAGAGGGCACAGGACGAAACAGAAAGGAAGCATACCAGCCTTGGCAATGTAGAAGCAAATGTATTGCCAGTAAGACTCAGGAGTTACTAAGCAAGAAAGAAACTGGAATGGTAAACAGGGTCATCTTATCAAGGGTAGAGTAAAAAATAGTGTCTTCAGTTAGTGGAACCCAAATTAGAAGCTTATGCATGTTATTGGGTGGGCCAAAAAACCCATTTAGATTTTTCCGTAAAATAAATGCCACATTTTTCATTTTCACCAATAACTTTATTGATCTGGATATTTTGAGTATATCAGTTATCTCCTGCTATTGGCTTCTAGTGGGTAGAGGTCAGGAATGTTGCTAATCCTCTAATGCATTAGACAGCTCCACAGCAAAGAATTATTTGGTCAAGATGTCAATAGTACCAAGAAACTTCAGAAACCACTTTTGACACATTCTATCAGTCATAGCACCCTCTCCATACACTGCACAGATCTTTTTTTTTCATTTTGGTTGCATTTTCCCCTTTCTTGAAATAATAAAGCATAACATGTGAAAATGTTTTGTATCTTTTTCCATCTTAAATATTAAAATGGTTCCACAAAATTCAGTTATTTTAATGGTTTTTAATGCATGTTGTCATGACAACTGTCACAATGCAGTCTAACAAAATTGTTTTGAATGAAGTTAAAGACAACTAAGCAGTACTAGAGCCATTGTATGAAAAAAACTAAACAAACTTTCTGGCTAGCCCAATTTTTAAAATTATTAAAAATTTTATCAGAAACAATGGTATAATCAGGAGGTTGAGTATATTCAGTGTAATTGAAGTGTAATAAATATTGTTCTTTTACAGCAAGAAGTCAATAGGTATACATTACATAAAATTATAAATCAAGAAAGAGCTGGATGAGCATGGTATTTAGGATAATGGCAACAACTACCTATGAGCTATAAGTAGAAGCTGTGAGAAGAGGTCTCCACTGGAGAGGGTAAGTTGGTTGTGAGGATTTATGTAGAGATTGTGCTTTTTCATTATAAAGCTCTCTGTGCTGTTTGATTTTTAAAAAGTATTATAACTTAGTAAAAATGTCATAAGAAAGAAATTCTCTTTTTTTAAGGACAAATAACTATAACTACAAAAAATTAGACTGCACTTGATTTGTTTCTTTCATTTGTGCATAAATAAAAAGAAACAAATCTTTAAACTCAGGCTTATATTCATCCAGTATCCAAAATTCCACCTCCTTTTCCTTGCAGAAGGTGATATACAGCCCAGGGACTGTCACCACGATTGGATGGAGCTGTGTATGCTTATTTTGCTGATAAACCAAATAGCCTGCACTTATTAGACACAAAGACATTGTTACCAACATCAGAAGCAAAAACAAAACATGAAGCCTAGAACCTTACATCCAGAGTGAATGAAATTGGTACGTTTTATATTTGGCATGTGGCCTTTTGTTATCACCAGTTTACGTAGTTCATTTCTCTCCCTTAAAGTATATGCTTCAGGAAGCGAGGGGATTTTCAATAACACTCCTCTAGTTAGTTCATAGGGCCAAAGACAGTGATCTTGGCTTACTAGATGCTCAAAAATGTAAGTTGAAATAAATCACAAAATGTAGATACTAGAAGAACCTCACACATCTGAAGGAACTGGCCAAGTAAATTCACCAAATTAATTCCAACTTAGAAAGCAGGGGAGGAGCGATTTCAATCACCAAATACTTCTGGAATACCTGGACTCTCTGCATCAGTCCGCTCCTACCCATTCCATGACTTCTGGGGCTGGGTGTCTGGAAGCTTGGTTTCTTGTCTCAGCTCCAGGATTCCTGCACATCTTCCCTGACACTCGTTTTTCTATCTGCAAATGGAAGAAGACTTCCCTCCAGGGCAAACATTACCTTGCACTCATGTTTCTTGGATATTGCTGATCACTGAGTTCAAGAAGGGACTGTCACACTACTGAGCCAGTCTATTGCCTGAAACTTTGTGACACTCAGCTGGAGATGCTATTACTTCTCCCTAGAAACAAACAAACAAAAAGTCTGCTATAATAAAGCTGTAGTAAAATAAAAATAATTGAGAGTTCCCACATGAAAAATGTTCTCACTACTGCAATGACATTTATATTTAATGAAATCTATCTAGTAATTGCATCTCAGATGTTTTAGCAGGCATCAAATGTTTTTTTGTTACATTAATACATTTATGCTATATATATTTCTGTAATAAAAGTTAAAATGCTTAAAACATACATTTTTCTGGTAGCAACAATAAGAAAAATTGTTGTATTTTTCTCAGCCTAATAAAAAACATATGTATGTGTAGATGTGTATGTATATATATAAACTTAAAGAGTTATATAAGATTTCATCAGGATCATCTTTATTGTAATGGATTTTAAAAATCTTATCAGATTAAATGGTTATTTTTTATTGATGTCTTTAGGAAAAACTTATTTTTTAATAAAAAAGAAAAATAGAATTTCAAAAATGTGAGCTGTTTGATAGCACAATTTGTGGTCAAAGCTTTTTAAAATCACGTTGCAAAACTGTTTAAATGCTATTTATACACGAACTCATATAAGCTATGCTACACTATTTTTAAACAATTTAACTTGAAAATATTGCATTTAAAATACAGAATTAGGGTACTGGGTGACAAAAGATCCCAGATACGTACAAAAATGCAATTAACACGGGAAAATATCACAGTTCAGATTATATAGGTTATACTTGAGAATGTACATATTTTACTTGCCATCTTCATTCATGGAATCAATTTTTCTACATCTCATCACAACTTTCCCAGTTGCATTTTTAAAAATATTCTAACGAGTTTGAGGTATTTTATATACATGTGTACAAAGTTTATACCATCTTACAAAACACTTTGATCTCTGGAGTAAAATGATAGGTAAAATAATGAGAGATTCGTAATTTAGAATAACTTATTTCTACTCATTTTTTTCATAAAAAAGAAATGAAAACTCACAAACTATACCCCCAATTTAAGTTACTTGATAAGGATCAGGCTGCTCCCTTTAGCGCATTAGGACTTCGGTATCTGACACTGTTTTCCTGTCCCAGTCTCTCCTATCCCCACTAAACCTGGTTAAGCCAGGGTTAGGGTAGCAGGAAAGTTTGCTTGGAATGTCCTTCATTGAACAATGGTGGTAATTTTATTTCGGACCTCCAGTGTCTTCAGCTGGAATGTAGCCTTCGGGAAACACATGCAGATAGGTGAGGAGGAAGGAGATGTCCCTGCAGCTAGCCAGAGCTTTGAGCTCACCCTGACAATCAATACAACCACAGATGCCCCCGCCAGCTGGGCCTGCCGTGCTGTTCCCAACTCACCAATGATTTTATCCACTGGCCAGTGGAGAGGTCTTCTAGGATTTCTCCAATGTTGTCTACTTTTGTTGCTGTCCAGAGGCAAGTCCTAATCAATTGAAAGGGACAGAAGTGTTATATTTCACAAAGGACTTCCTTTTGCTCTACAAGTTGAAAAATAAAAATAAAGAATGGTTTGTTTTAATAAGCTCATGGTCCCTACCCTCTCACTGAGTACCCTACCCTGTTTGTTCGTTTTTCTTTAGCCTTTAATGCATCATACAGAATAAAAGGTAAATATGCAAAAGCTAAGAAGAGTAGAGAAAATAAGATAATATAATTTTAAAAAGGTGTGGGAATATAAAGTTAAAGGAAGAAAATAGAGAGGAAGAATCCCTTCCATCACCAGTCATGGATATTAATTTCTGACACGATTGCAGATTTAAACATCACTACCTGAAGACATTTTAAGAATTTGTTAAATTAAAGTAGGAATTGGCTGCTCAGTTTTCAGTACATCCAGATACATTTAAAATTGCACTTGGAGTTTAGAAATTTTACCTTTTTTTCTGGGACATTTTATTAACTCAGTTTGAATAAAGGTAATTATCATTGCATCAGGAATATACTTATTGTTTTATTACATATTTTTTCTGTCTTATTCATTGAAATGTCAGCATCATCAACCAAGTAACTATGTCTGCTTTTCCTCACTCCTGAATCAGCAGTGCAGAGTAGGTTGGTCAAAATCCAGTGATAGCTGTTGAATCCATGTCGAATGGTCTCATATACTGTGGTTTACACGTCCGTAGAGTTAGCTGAGATAACTCTCACTGAGTATATCTGAGGAAGTTCAGTGCACAAATCTCAGTACATCTCAGCCCCAGCACTGTTTGATCAGTTTATTTGAGACTCTACACCCTTTTTAGAAACCAGTGGTTTTCAAATATTTACTTGTAGCAATCATTCTTTCAAATAAATTTGTATGAGAAATCTCAATTTCATAAAAGGAAAAAACACAGGGTATTCTTGTTAGATTGAGAGTTGAATGCCTTTGGTCAGGCTCAATGGTCCTGCCCCCACCCACTCTGGAAGTCCTTGAAGTGTCTACAGAGAACTGAAGGAAACTTAAGCTAGAATTTGACCGTGTTTGAGAGTAACTTCTGTCTTGAAGTCTGTGCTTTCTGTTATTTAATTATTAAGGCATTGCCACTTAACATTATATATACAAATAGTTAATATTGAAATAATAGATTTATAAACTTCTTGTGAATTTTTCAGTTATTTCATATGTCCTCCATATGTTATTATTTTAAGATAAATACCTAAAATAGGTGTACTGGACTTTCATTTATTGTAATAGTAACCTAGTTTTTAGGATCAATTCTTTCTTTATAAATGCTCTTTCCAAAGGTTCTGGGGAAGACAGAAACTTGTCTCTTTCTAGCTTTGGTGACTGCCAGCTATTGTCATTCTTTTGCTTGCAGCTGCATCACTCCTATCTGCACGTGACTCCACATGCTTGTCTTCCTTCTGTGTCTGTGTTTCTTAGTCCAAATTTTCATCTTCTTATTGGGAGAGTGGTCATATTGAATCTAGGGCCGCCCCTTCCAATCCACCATGACCTCATCTTAACTCATTACATCAATAAGGAAACTACTTCCAAGTAAGGTCACATTCTGAAGTTCTGGGTGATTTAATTTTTGGGGTGATACTATTTAACCCATTACAGAGGTGTCATATAGTTAAATAAGTTTATAGTATATAACTATGTTTTATAAACATCAACATGAAGTTTTAATTGACAATTCACCTCTAAATTATGAGTCACAGAACCTGACACAAGGATTGAGATCTGTACAAACCAAGGTCAACTCACATACCTGAATCTAGAGAAAACAAAGATGGTCTGGGGAGTTTGAGGAAATAGTTTAATGAAAATTGTGTCATAATCTGTATGAGAACTCAGCCAAAAATGATAAGGAGTAAGAAGTTTTTTTTTTAAAAAATTGAGGATTAGAATCAAAGTTATGTTTTGCATTGCTCGAATCTAGCTCAGAGGAGTTTTTTGTTTTTTAAATCACTGAATATATCAGAAAAAAATCCCACTCTAATTCTTTAGAAATAAACTGCTAAAAATTAAATAAACATATTTTGGACTTAAAAATCCCAAAGGTGTTACATGTGTAGTTAATAATTTTACCATCTGAATATTCTTTTCTGTTTTGGTGATAGCTATCTTTCTGTTCATTTATATTAGGACAAATACTATACTTCAAAATAATTGTGTTTTGTTTGTATTCATTAAATAATAATCATGAGTAATTGAATCACATTTTAAGTGGTATATTACATCTTTGAAAGTAAAAAATATTTTTCATGGATAGGTTAAATAATGTTTTCTTAGCTATCTTTTTAGTTTCTGTATCCATAGTCTACAAACTATCCACTGGTACCTGAAATTTGCTTTCTAAATATTAAAATATGACATTTTTATTGGAAAAGTTGGATAATGATCTCCAAAACCAAAGTGTGCATATGCCGGGTCTCCTCAGTAGCTCAGCCAGCAAAGAAAAGCAAAGTACTTAGAGCGCATAGTGGGAAAGAGGAGCAACAGATTCGGGCTCATGTTAAGCTTGAAATAAAAACTGCTTCTTAGAAGATTCAAAGGCTTGGATTACATTAAAAATATCATAGAAGCCTAAAACTGGAAATTATTTTATAGATCATTTTCCAGCGCAATCCTTTCATGTGGTAGATGAGGATTCTGAAACCCAGGGAGAATTAATATCATACTTAAGGCTTCCTGGAGAGGCAGGCATAGCTCTGCCTCATTGCATCCCCAGGACCCAAACAAATGCACTGGGGAGCACGCATGCTTTTCTGGTTTAAAGTATAAGAAGATCTGCAGTATTAGTAAGGTGTGCGGCATTACTGGCTGTTATCTCTTCCAGTTACAGGAGTCTGTGTAGTGAGAACAACCGCCATGTAATTTTTGGTTTAGAGGAATCAATACCCTAGTTGGCTTGAACACCAAGTGTGACAGCCTTATTAATTAGCCTTCTCAAGCCTCACACAGAACCAATTCCAAGGTTAAAAAAGCTCCAAGCACGGCATCATGCACACCACAAACTCAAATCATTGCCTGTTTCCCTCACTTCCTAATCAATGCCAGGATTCATCCCTGAGTGCTGTGGATTTGGACTATCAAGTGGATGTCATGTCACAGGCCTCCTTGCCCTCTTTTTAATGGGTTGTCTTGGGAGCTGTGACATTCTATTTCATTAGGAGTTTGTAGCTATGGACCTCTAAGAAAAAGTGTTGGGAACCTTGATGCCTTCTGCACCCACTGTCCCCTATGTGTAAATAAGTTCATTTCTTCCCTGAAGCACTTCACACCATGGCTGTGCTGCACTTCCCCAGACTGAACACTTTACACCTTTATCTGCATAAGAGAGGGGCTACCTCTTTGCATAGTGGGAGATATCTGGTAGATTGAAGGAAACATGAGTCAACAAGACTAATAATCAGTGGCCTTTCTGTCTATCTATCATCTATCTATCTATCTGTCCATCTATCTATCTATCTATCTATCTATCGTCTATCTATCTGGTATGCCAATTTGGCATGTTGGAGAATGACCAGCAATGAGCTGTTGCTTCACATTCCACGCCCATATTCTAGTAGTTTAGAATACAACGTAGCGTGATCATTGGAAACATGTCCAGAGTTCAAAACTTAAAGGTACACCAAGCACAACCACTGCCTGGTACCCAAAGTCATCTGGAGATGTCAAAGTTTGTATTATTTGACACTTGAAAATGTCTTTCTATGTCCCATATCTTCTTTTAAGCTGTTGTAATATAAACAGTTTTTCTCCCCAGAAGAAGTACAAACCTATTCAAACACAATTGTGTTGCGATATATTCTGGATGTGGCGATCATCTTTACTAAAATGAAGTACACTGTAGTGGAAACTGGTGAGGTTATACCATCTTCAAGACCCACACATTCATCCTCAGGCGCTGCTGGGAAACTGCGTTTTTGATGGCTCGCTTCTCTGTTCCTCACTGGAATTACCTTCAGCCTTATGAAACTCCCTTGTTCAAGGTTACATTCCTACCAGGTGAACCCTATATCTAACAATATCACCCTGTGCCTAATTTTGAGTTCGTCATGCCCTTAAATGGAATATCTCCTGAATACTCCTGAATTGCTCCTGCATGAAATTCTTCACCTCAGTGTCTGTTCCTAGGGAACTTGATTTGAGGGAGTTGCTACCAAGAAGGGACATAGAGGCTAACATTTTAGAAGTAAATTTCACTCTCTGGCTGGCACTGAGGACTCCGTCACTGATGAAAGATAGCATATGAGACAACACCTGACACATGAGAGCAGTAAAATTGGGGAATGCTACTGTGGTGGTGAACTTAGGATATAAATGGATGGAAACTCATTTTGGGGTGTAATATCTGGCATTTGAGGAATATGAAAGAAATTATACTTGTAGACAGTGGAATTTGGTGCCTCTTGCTGAGTACTATTGATTCACTGAAGAGAGAAAATGACAGGTTCGGGGTGATAAATAACCATTTCAAGAGAAACTGAAGCAGAGAGTCTTTTTGTTAGTATTTAAGGAAACCTTAATTTCTTGCATCTGGAGGGCAAAATAAAAATTGAAGGACTTGGCTCAAGATCCTAATCATAAAAAGTGGAGCTTTAGAGAAAGTGGAGTGCTTAGCCCCAGCATTTTTCTTACATCACATTCAAAGGTCAACAGGGAGGGTGTAGAACCATGGAGACAGAGAAAGGGATATTTGGGGAGAAGCAGTCCAAATAGATCTGGATCTGGTAGATCCAGAGTCTACCAGACCCCCTAGTCCTGTAGAAGTAAAACACATATATATGTGCACTTGCTCGATGATAGTGCTTCTCCTCTTGCACGGCTGGGACTAGGCTAAGGCAAGTGAAGTGTACAGGAGACAAAATTTAAGGAGGCACTCATTTTAAAATTTGTGCAAAAGCAGGGCCCTCTAAGACCCTGAGCTTCTCCGCACCTTACTTGCCTCATCCTATTCCTGGCCCTGTCTCTTGAAGATCATGAAAAGTACTGATTTTGACAGGTGCTTTTTGAGGGAATGCTCATACCTCAGGATCTAGCCTATCTCTCTTGTTGCCAACCCAACCAATAACCAAGGTTGAATCTCGGTGCAGTATGAATTAGCAGATGCTGAGTTTTTGAAGAGAAGAGAAGAGAAGAGAAGAGAAGAGAAGAGAAGAGAAGAGAAGAGAAGAGAAGAGGAGAGGAGAGGAGAGGAGAGGAGAGGAGAGGAGAGGAGAGGAGAGGAGGGGAGGGGAGGGGAGAGGAGAAGAGAGGAGAGGAGGGAAAGATTATACATCAAAGGAGCTGCAGAATATGTTTAAAATATGCCAGCTAGAGCTGGGAAAGCACACACAGGAAGGAATTCCAAGGTACTGACAAAGGGATGCAGAATATTAAATTGAATGAGAGAATTTATAAAAATTGGATTAGTCCTGCAGTATAAGATTTAACACCTTGGCAAGAACCTCTGATGATGGTACTATTATGCTGCTAGCATAACCCTTGAAAATTTGGCAAAAACAATGGCTCACAATAAATAGTAATGCCAAATGGTGGAGTCTAAAATGGCCATGCCAGACCACATAAGTATGTGAGGCTATGCAAAGCTACAAGACTCATCAGCTGACTATTCCATGAGCAGATCCAGTACACTATATTTATAGGTGATTTATACAATCAAATCAAAAGTTATAACCTCATACATAGTCCAAAATAAGTTATCAGACTCAGAAGTGACTCACTTATTGAAGGAGAGATTGGATGTCTATGAGAAAAGACCTTGCCACGTCACAGCAAATGCACTAAGCCATAATTACAAGGACTTTCAAGGGTTGCTGCATACTGGTTCAGAATTGACACGGACTATGAACTATGCAAGTCTTTTACTTTCTGTTATTATATAATTCAAAGGGACTAGTACCATCTGGATAATCTGCAGAACAACACATCAGTCCACCCTAGTGCTGTCATCAGTGAAATGCAAGACGTGACCAGTATAGGGAAAGCTTCCGTAAAGAAGAAAAAAAAAATCTAGGAATGTGAGAAGTAAATCAGACCAAGATTTAGGGCTTGTCACATAAGTGATTTGGGGTCCAGGGAGCTGAGGTATGCTGGGACACCCTCTCTTATTAAAGGACATATTACTACATTAGATTCCTCTTGCCACCAAGAGAGAAACCTAATGCTTGGTAAGCATGTCTCGGTTCAGAAAGCAGCATATTCTGCATTTCTTCAATCCATTTTCATGGAAGTCTGCCAGCTTCAGATTGGATGAAATAGGGAAAGAATTCTGCAGCAAATCCAAGCTGTGGGATAATCAGAACTGCTGTTTGAGTTATAAAATCCAGCTGACTCTCTACTTTAGAGATATCCATGATAAAAAAAGATGTTTGTGTACATTTTACAGCTGGCCCTGCTCCAACAGAAGGGTCACAACGTGGAACCCCTGGGATTCTCAGACAAAGCCATATTTCATCTGCAGCATGTATACATATACCATTTGCAAACCAGCTCGTGGTGTGCTAGTGCGTGCTGGCAGGGATGGCTTATTTGACAATGGGATATCAAATCACTGTGTGGTCAAAAATAGATTCTGTCAGACCCACTAAGTTCTAATGATGGGTAACCCAAGCAACAAATCATCACAAACACAAGTAGCACATTTGGGATTGGGCATAAACAGGACCAGATGTATGAGTAAACTATCAAACAGGTGGGTCAGAACGCCATCTGCTCATAGATCGGTGTATTAAAGTGTAATTACATGATTCTAGTTTGTGAAGACAGCTCAATGGAAACTTATTAGTAAGTAAGAAGGAAGGAGCATGAGTTTAATTCAGAGCACTTAAATTTCAGATTTCTGAAATTCATCCCAATAAAAATGTTTATTAGAATGGGAGCTATGAAAGAAATAAGAAGTAAAAAAGTGGTTGTTAGGGGCTGGGGGCAGGGAGGTAAGGAAAACTGGGAGAGGAAGATAAAAGGGTACAAACTTCCAGTTGTAAGACAAATAGGTCTGAGGATTCGTTGTATAGCATGGTGACCAAAGTTGATAACATGCACTGTATAATAGAAATTTTCTAAGAGTAGAACTTAAATGTCCTTATCCCCACCCCCCCCAAAAGTAAATATGCATGATGGATATGTTAAATAACTCAATATAGGGAATTGTCACACAATATATATGTTTATCAAATTACTTACCTTCTTCACTTTAAATATGTCACAATTTTGTCATTTTTATGTCAACAAGATTGGAGAAAAAAGAATGGGAGTTATTAATAGAAGACTGAATTGGATGGATAAATTGGAAATCCTTGGGGTAAAGAAAGCAGTTGAAATCATAGGAGTGAATGAAAGAGAATCAGATATGCCTTCATTTCAGCCTTGAGGAACTCCAGTATTTAATGTCTTGGAGGAAGAATGTGAGCATGCAAAAGGGGCCCTGAATTTGCAACCGGAGATGTAGGTGGAAAACCTGAAGACTGGGGTCATGAGGCCAAGGGAAGGGGCTTCTGTAATAAAGGAAGTCATTAAGAGGGTCATATGTTGCTGAGAGACCAAGTAAAATGAGAATGAAAAATGTCCATTGCATATAATTTACTTAATAGTGAATAATGTTCAGTGTAAACATTGAACAGATAGCAGACTGAATTGGATTTGTGTGTTTGTGTGTGTGACATGAAATGGAGACAGATGGAACAACCAGCTCTGAAGATATTGGGCTGTAAAGGAGTGGAAAGATATGAACCTGTGTCTGGAAGGATTATGTCAAATTAAAAAAAAATGTCTGTTTTGTTTCTTTGCTTGTTTGGTTTGTTTTTTAAAGCGGACATGGTTGGACTTTGCAATGTTCCAGTTCATGGGGACTTTCAGTTTCAGTTTAGAAAATGCAAAGCTGGAGAGAACATTGCACCCACCCTAGCACCACCACCAACACCAACAGGCCCAACGTGGACACTCAGCAGATTCAGAGCTTTTCTTGAACTCATATGAAAGTTGAGGATGTAGAGACAACAACTAACCCACTATCTAAGGAAAGAAAGCCAGCTTCAAGGAGAGACTGGAAATGAGCTTTTGTTTACATGGGGCAGATGTGACCACACACTGATAAGAATTCAACTAAAAATTTAAATTAATTACGAAGAACAGACCGTGACCTACTAAGAGGATAGAGAACCACTCTAGATCTAGATCTAGGACCTCTGGATCTAGTCCAGAGAAACAAAAGGAATTAATGCACAACCTGTATTTCTAGGAGACACATAAATAAGAGTAGGACTGGTAGTGAAATCGGAAATTCTAATATGAAAATGTTTCTTTAAATCGTATGAAAGCTCTCAATTCTGTCATGGTGACCCTCTGAGCTTGCAGCATCATTTACAAAACTCTATTTGTAACAATGCAGAAGACTCATTGTATTTATTAGAAATAAATCAAATATTTCTAAAGTTTCCTTTATTTATTTTTATTTGTTGTTGTTGAGTTACAGATGTCCAGTCCCTTTTTATAAAATAGTTTTTTCAAACAGCTGCTTTGGTTATCTAATGTAATATAATCATTATTACTTTTCTCTGACTTCATTAACTTATTGCCTTTTATAATTGATTTTCTGCCTTTGGGAAATGCATGATAAAACAAAATATTTCTGACAAAATATTGACTAATGATGTTTAAAATCTGATCTTAGGGCAGAAAGTCAGGAATTGTTTCCTGGAAGGGATTAGAATGTGTCATGATGGGTGCTGTGACATTAGGAGTGAAGAGTTCACCGAAATTTCTTGAAAGCTCACAGGGACTGAGGTAAGCTAGTTTGTCATTGGGCGCTTCCATCTGTAACATGGAAAGTTGAACCCCAAGTCAAGAAAAAACAGTATCAGGGTGTGTACCTACAAAAAGTGTAGCAGGTACACTAAATTTTAAAATGAGTTAAGGTTTTAAAAATTAGTCAGGATAAAAACGGGTTTTAAATGCTGCTGAAAAACATTACATTTTAAAGAATTTAAAAATGGGCATTCCCAACTAATGCTATGACATGCTGGACAAAAGAGGAAAAAAGTCCTCTTTACTTCCCATTACCTTTCATCTTTGATTTGAAGGAAACAGATTTTCATATCTGAAAAGGGAGGATAAATATTGGTTACTCTGATCCAACTGCCTGCATGCCATGAAAGGAGTGTGTGAAGACTGGTTTGTCCTGCTGGCCAAGATTAACATATCCTTAGTTACTGAGAGGACCTGAAAATATGGATTACAGCCAGCATTAGTGAAGAGTTAGAAATAAACCTGTACTTCCGATGGTGGGGTAAAAGGTTGAGTCCTTGTTCCACATCAGGGTGGTTAAATGTACCTATTTCTTATTGAGATGATGATTTAACATAACTTGACTCTCTGAATTTCCTTGAAAAAGCAAAGGAGGCAAGATCTAAGAGAAGGCAGGAGCTGTCGTCTTTCATCAACCACAATGTGACTGGCCGTCCAAGTAACCCGCATCAAAAGCTCAGGGAAAAGTTGCTTAGAGGTGAGGCTCTTGGTTCCATTGCTTGCTTTTTCACTTCACCCCAATAAAGAGCTTTGCTTTAAATGCTATTTAGTAAGAATACAAATTGTATATGTCCATGTGGACTCATTAGGGAGGAATGCTACTTTGGGCTCACAGCAAGTGGCACGGAAAAAGTTCTGAGTTTCCTTGGCTTGTCTGCTAGTCCAGTTTCCCTCAACAGGGCTTGTATAGTGTGCTCTGCTTTTATATCATCCGCAATTCATGATTGGGATCACCTCGGATTCCTCTGAACCAGAGCCTCTAGAACAAGTAACTCAGATTTTCAAAATGAAAAGAAAGGTGTACAGGGTCCAGCAGAAGTAAGGCCTGCTTGAGTGTAGTTGGTAGAGTAATAATATAGCTGTAATAATTTATATTTTTAATTTGAATGTCACCTAAAATGTCATATGGTATGTTTGAATATGATATTGTTATGTTACAGAATTACATGCTTATGATTTTGTAATAAAAGAGTTTGTAATAAAAATGGATGTCATTTGTGCCAGACCCTGTATTTCATAACATTCAATCAGCCAGTATTTTGTGCTCTGGAATAAACTTACTACAGGCTTCATTTACTTCATTGATTTCAGCTGGCATTGGGTGAGCATCTACTTCGTGGCAGACGCTCTTCTAATTATGGCGTTTCAGCATTGATTCAAACACTCAAAAACCTCATAGAACTTGAATCCTAAGCATTAGTGAAGAAATATTTTATGGGAGTAAAATGAGAAGATAGCAATCACTGAGAAGTCAAATTTTCTTTTATCAGACCAACAGACCAAGGGGATGTCAGAGTTGACAGCAAGTGATTTGACAAGGCTTCTTGTACATGTCTTGTATATAAAGCAGAGAAATAAAGAGTAAAATGCTGTACCATTGGGATAATATTCAACAACTGCAATTAAAGCAAATAATTTCTGAATAGCAGCAATAGAGAGATGTGTAGTAACATTTTGAAGACCTTGTTTTAGTCAATATTTTATAGCAATTTTTAATGTATAATATTGTATTTTATGTTGGAAAAAGGAATCAAAGTGCAGTGCCAAAAAAAATATAAGGCTACATTAATATGAATGTGCAGAGATCCCTTAGAAAATATTGATTTCTGATAGACCCTGCACACATGAGAACTTTCCATGAGGGCTTCCATCTCTCCACGTCCCTCTCCTGGGTCTTCCCCTCAGGCATACTATACACCCGTAACTCCCCCTTTCTCACTGTTTACTGAGTGATAAGTATAGTCGAGGGGAATTAGGGAACCATCTTTGGATTGTGGAAAATCAAGGTTGAAATTCTGGATTCTACCACATATCTGAGACATAACAGATGCAAGAAATGATAGTTATTGTTCTAATTTTATTTACAAACGTTATCATTATTCCTTCAACAGTTTCTTCTTCCCCTCAACATGTATTTAGTGACAGAAACCATTTGCCTTTTATTTCTAAATCTCTAGTTCCTTTAAGTGTTTGGAAAATCTGGATAGCTTTTCATAGGTTTTATGCATGAATAAATTAATGAGATGATATCTTATCTACAGATATGAAGTTTGTATGAGAGTAGATAGTTTGAATAAAGGATTCTAGTAATAAAATGTTACCTATTCAGGTAGATCTAACAGGGTAAGCTGTTGTCAGAATCAATTTGTGAGTGTCTATGAATGGTCAGGAAAAAATGAGGCCAGTATAGGACAGAGGGCGTGTGCCTGACCTGCACAGATGATGTGCCTTGGTATTGGGGATATGTTTAGTCATGTCAGGCATATTTAATTGCATTAAGAGAAAAAGGGAGATTTAAATGGGATGAAAGGGCCTGGCCAGTGTGGCCCAGTTGGTTAGGCATCATCCCACAAATCGAAAGGTCACTGGTTTGATTCCCAGTCAGGGCACATGCCTGGATTGCGGGTTCCTTCACTGGCTGGGGCACAAAGCAGAGGCAACCAACCGATCAATGTTTCTCTCCCTTTTTTTCTCCCTCCCTTCCCCTCTATATTAATAAATAAATAAATAGATAGATAGATAGATAAGTAGATAATAAATAAATAAATAAATAAAATCTTAAAAAGTAAATGAGGGGAAAGGGTTAAGTTCTTAGAAATACAAAGCCTGAAGCTTTATTCTTGGGTTAAGCCCTGGGTTTTGAGAAATGTTAACTTGCCAAGGACTACATCAAAGTCAAGCATGAATTATTAGACACAGATGTGAAACAAGAAAGTGGAAGCAGCTGCTCTTGGGGTTGCCTGGCCCAGCCAAGGCTTTGGCAGGGTGACATTTTCCTTTCGTTGGACTTGTATGAAAGGATTCTTAGAAGGCAGATAATCCTAATATGTAACTTGATAGATGATTTCTACAAATGGATTTTCTGTCCTTGATTAAGAGAACAGGCTGTACATGGGGGCAGCATTTGGAAAGTTTGGGAGAATAAGGCTCATGTCCAAATGCTTTCCTGTGAATGTCATTGCATCGCTTGTGGACTGTTTTCCTAAAAGACATCAGTATTGTTCACAGACCTGATTGCATATTTTGACTGTAACACTTTCTAGGATGTATGTGCACCTCTGTGCAACTGGAACTCTATGAGCATTGATCTTATATATGTGACATAATTAAACACTATGATATTAACTGCAGGGATTAGTGAGATAATGGATTATTGTGAGGATTTAATCAGGTGATGGAGGCAAAACATTTAGCTCTGTATCAGACCCAAAGAAAATTCCAAATCTTATCTCTATTACTAGTAGGTTTCTCTTCCCATCTTCTACAGAAGAGACTCATCCGTAAGTGTAAGTTCTGTGACACATTCCTTAGACTAGTAGTGTTACTTATTAAAGAAAACTTGTCAAAATTAGTACTGATAAAGCCAAATATTTTTAACTTTAATTAAAGCATATTTGGTGTGATTTTAATGCCAACAAGATGCTTCAAAAATGGGTAGAAAGTGAGATTCTATTTAGACTTCATGGGAAAGGCAACTAAGAATATCATTTGAATCTTGGAGGAAAGAGCAATCAGAGAGATGAGATTATGATATTTTTCCCTCAAAGAAGGCACTATCGATTGACAAGGAGCAACTGGCCCACAGTATTCTTTAGCATATTCTCTCCTTGATATAATCTGTCAGTTGATTCTAGTCTCTTTGTCCATGTAAAAAAAACTATTTGGATTTTTTATTCAAAAAAGTTTATCTTTTAAATTTATTTTGAGAATTCTCTGTAACTTTTAGTTGTCATATCTAAAAACTCTATATGCTTGTTCATATATTAAAATTCTATTTTCTCCTTCTCAGTACAATCATGTACTTTGTCTTCAAATTTCTGGTCATTTTATTTATGGTTCTCCACTGTCAATACTAAAACTTTCAATTTGTGTGCAATATATCTGAAACTTCTCATTATTAGTTCTGATAGTTTTCAGGTTGATTCCTTTTTACAAAATTACCTGTCTCTGTCTCTGTCTCTGTCTCTGTCTCTCTCTCTCTCTCACACACACACACATACATACACACCCTTCTTTATCGGGCATCATTCTAGATATTGAGGATTATATGACATGTTAGAGGGACCTATTTAAGAAAAAGAAGGAGATCAAAACTATGATCAATAAAATGGCAATAAATACATTCCTATCAACAATTGACTCTAAAAAATAAACTAAGCCAACAAGAAGAACAGAGACAGAATCATGAATACAGAGAGTGTTTTCATGGTTGCCAGATAATACAAGGGTGTAAGGGAATTGGTGAAGAGGTGAGGGGATTAAGAAATACAAATAAGTAGTTACAGAATAGCCATGGGGGTGTATAGTATAGGAAATGGAGTAGCCCAAGAACTTATACCATGACCCCTGGGCATGAACAGTGGTGAGGAGATTGCCTAAGGGGGTAAGGGATGCTGGGTGGAGGGGGCAAAGAGGAAAAAATTGTAATAACTGTGATAGCATAATCAATAAAACATAATTTAAGAAAAGTAAATGCACCAAAAATTTGCAAGGATGTGGAGCAACAGGAACTCTCACTCTTTCCTGGTGGGAATGCAAAACAACTTTGGAAGACAGTTGGCAGTTTCTTGCAAAACTAAATGTATTCCTACCATATTTTCCAGCAATTGCACTGCTTGGTATTTACCCAAGTAAGTTGAAAATTTATGTTCACACAAAAACTGCATAAAAATGTTTATAGCAGTTTTATTCACAATTACCAAAACATGTAAGCAACTAAAATATTCTTCAGTGGATTAAAGAATAAACAAACTGTGGTACATCCATAAAATGCAATATTTTTCAGTGATAAAACAGATGAGCTATCAATTCACAAAAAGACATGGAAGAACCTGAAATTCATCTTGGTAAATTAAAGATGATCTGAGAAAGGCTATACACTGTATGATTTCAACTATATGACATTCTGTGAAAGGCAAAACTATGAAAACTAAAGAAGTCAGTGGTTGCCAGAAATGGCTAGGTGGAACACAGTATACTATAATGATTCTGTATGATAATCTAATGGTGGAAGCATGCCATTGTATGTTTTTCAAAACCCATAAAATGTATGCAACACCAAGAGTTACCAAAATGTAAACTATTGACTTTGGTTAATAAGAATGATTCAATATTGGCTCATCATTGCAACAAATGTACCAAACAAACGCAGGATATAGGGTGTGTTCAGGAGAATATATGGTAGGTTTTTGCATCTTATCCCCATTTTCCTATAAATTTAAAACTGCTTTAAAAGAAAAAATCTGTTAATGAAAAATAAATATGATAGACCAGTTCCCACCCTCATGGAATCCGCATTTTGGTGAAGGGGGTAAACTATGAATAAAAGGATGAGTATGGATGGTGACAAATGCTGACACTGAGAAATGTATGTACTCATCTTGGTCAATAACAGTTTGGTGCTGGGCTGGGCATGGTTAAAGAAGGCCTCTCTGTATATTTAGATTGAACAGTGATCAGCTGTTTCTGAGAAAAGTTTATATCCTGGAGTTTTTCTCAAAACTACATGTTCAACATGAGTGAGCAAATCTGGCTTAAACAGAACAGTGTCTAACTGGTTGTGTGGCTTCATCTACTCACTTCCAATTCCTGTAAGATTAGGAGTAATCTTTTGAGAAAATTAATTTGGATTATATCACTTCTCTACTTCAAAATCTGTGCATGTATTCTCATTTAGAATTTAATACCACATTTCAACAAGACCTCCAAAGCCCTTTGCTACATGTTCCTTCTTTTCTTTCCAACTTAATCTCACCCTAATCTTCTTTCTGCTCTACTAAAATGTCATCCTTAAGAGGTCCCCCTGGGTCATTTTTCTCCTAGATACGTCAAACTCTTTGTGACTTCAGAGTCTTTGAACTTGCTAGTCTTCTTTTCAGAAATGCTCTCTCAGGTGTTCTTTTTAAAATTAAATTTACTGGGGTGACATTGCTTAATATAATTATATGGGCTTCAAGTGCACAATTCTGTGCTACATCATTTTTTAAATGGTCATATTGAAGAATTTAACAAAATAATCAGGGATAAAATGCATGCTCTTCATTCTTCTGTCAAATATAACAACAGTTTTCTCTCTCCTCGCCCCGTAGTTCAGATCTTTCATTAAAAGTTTCCTTTACTGAGGCTTTTCTTGGCCTCTTTGTGAAGTGTGTCTCCTTCCTTGTTTTTGTTCCCTTAGGACTTACCATGAGCAACCATACTGTTGCTTTTCTTACAATATTTTTATGTAAGTGTTTATATTCCTAATCAGAATTGAACCTTCATGAAGATAGAGACTTTTGTCCTTTTTGTTCATTGCTCTACCCTCAGGACTGAAGCACTGTGTGGCCCATAAGAACATTCAACAAATACTTGATGAATTAATGAATAAAAATATAAAGTAACATTTATAAAATACCAACACTTTTAAAAAGTATGTTACTTTAATGGAAATAAGCATCACCTTGTTTTAAATTCTCTGTGAATATATCATATAGCCACAACAACCTTACAAATTGGCATCTTCCCTAAATTTACAGATGTTTTCTAAATATAGATATTGTTTTCTATTCAGTGACATCCATTTGGGGCTCAATCTGAAGGTTTTAGTGGGCCAGACATTCTGTTCACTAATGAGCATGAGTAAAATTTTAGCTTTTAATATAATAAAGGACATAGAGAGGCTGAATGTATACTTTTTATTCTAGTTAGACCTCTAGAACTAGGTTTTATTTTTTAAAGCTTAAATGAAGGTTTCTGTTTAGTTCTGCATAAGATGCTAAATATAAGTGGTACATAAACAGAATCAAGTCAATTAAGGAAGTTTAGTGAATAAAGAACATTTTCTATATTGGTTATTATGAGGAGGCCAAGGTAATTTTTATCACACTAAAACTTTTTCTTTTTACTGCAACTTACAGGCAGAATAATGATTATTCTCTAGAGTTCTTTGGCCCAATTCAAATGAAGACTACTCTAGTTAATATAAGGAAAATGGTGAATATATTAGAAGAATGATGAGAAGCTTATAGAATTAAAGAAAACCATGAAAAGCCAGACCTTGGATGAGACAAATAATAAGGCAACATCAGAATTTTTCGTAGCAAGAACTCGGTTTCAAAAAGGTGCTGTGTCATTTGTTATATTTTACTTGTTTCTTTGTTTTGTTGTTTAGGTTCAACAAAGGACACTGAAATGGAGGATGGGATGTCAGTGACCAGAGGGGAGAGGGGAGGGAATTTCAGGGGAGAAGGGAAGGATTTACAGGAACAAATATAGAGGACACATGGACAAAACTACGGGGCTTGGAAATGGAAGGGAGGTGGGGAGGGATGGGTGGGTGGGCTGGAATGGGAATAAAAGATTGAAACTGTACTGAATAATCTAAAATAAAAAAATTTAAAAAAAAGATGCTGTGTCACTCTGACAGAGAATAGGACCTGATTGAGTTGAAGCTCAGATCTGTACCCCAGGGGAAATGTGATGGATGAAGGAGCCTCTAGTGCTGCAAAGAAAACAGAGGGGAATTGTGGCCAGCCGGTGAAAACAAAAAGCCCATGCTATTGGCTGATTAAATGGGGTAAGGTAGTAAACCTAGGGGTACTAACCTAGGGGTAACCTAATGCCAAGAAATCCTTGAAAAGAGGAATAAAACATCAATTCCTAGAACTGGTATTATAAACCCTAATTTTTTTTCCAATTTTGTTTTTGTTTGCTTTGTTTGTATTTCGATGCCTGATAGTTTTTAGGAATCAGAAATATTTGATTATGTGTGACTCAAGATCTGATAAAGCTGACTTCACTTCTTACAGCCAATGCAGAGAAAAATTTGAGATTATAAATTTACCATACTCCCAGGCTTCTGTTTGATAGGTAATACTGCAAATTTTTGCAGGAGAAAACATGATTTGTACTTGTTTTTTTCCTGAGAGATAGGTGTAGAAGAGAAGGAAAATATAAGGACCAGTTTTGGTGAATGTGTCAGTGAGGCCCCATTAAAATCTCAGGGAAGATCACTCTTCCTGAAGCTCATCTCTAAACTTCGAAAATTTTGGCAATTTTAGCGAACTTCTCGCTCTTAATTCTCACATTCTGAGTAACCGTAGTATTACCTTGCTTATATCTGACAGGCAAAAGGCATTGCTCTCATGTTCCTATGTTTTTTTGTTTTAGTGCATGTATGGTTATAGGGAGAGAGAGCTTTTCTCATACAAATTAAAAATCAAGTGAACCTGTTTCTATATTTGTGGTGTTTCCTCCAACTCTCTACAGTTTATTTATGTAAATGTCTATGAAATGGTTTCCTTGGTAACCAAAATGAGCCCAGATCTCAGTGGTTATACTGCAGGTTCATACTTTCAGGCATCAATTGCTTTTAAAAAATAACTCTTCAATGGAATATTCAGTAAAAATGTGAAAAACTAATACCGAGTTGATTATAGAATTAAAGTCTTGCTCATGTTATTCATTTGAACATTTTAGCACCTTGTTACATACTAGATACTCATGCAATTTGTTGCAGTTCAGGAGAATATTTAATTTATTACAGATGCTATTTAAGAAAGCTGTGATTGTGAAGCTGTTTTCTTTTCCAAATTTATTTACAATTAGTTGCAAAATTCTACAACTATCATCTGAATAACATTTAACACATGTTTAATGACACCAAATCACAGAATGAATAAAACTCGAAGTGTTGTCCTATGCCAGACTTTCCCAGGCAAAGGCTGAAATGAATGTCAGGGGTAATGAAAAATTGATTTTAATAGAATCAAATATGTTGTAAACAGCAGCTGGTTATCACTGTGCATTATGAAATAGTAGCCAAATGTCTCCATTCTGATTTCTAGCTTATCTATGTGGCCCTATTTCACATTAACATTTTAAACTACATCTCCTGCTGAATTCATTTTTTATTTAACTGTCACTTCTCTCACCCACCTGTTCCCTTGACTCGCCCAGGCCCCTTTGTCACACTGTTTATTATCTGAAATAATTGTTTTTTATGAAATTTTATATGCAGTGCCATCAATTCAGACATCAATTTATGTCACATTGATGAGATTATAAAATGCAGTTTGCTACTGGGACTAACCAGAGAATGACGAGAGCTTACTGGGTAGAAATGACAGGTATATGATGAACTTCTTTGGAACTTTAGCAATTGTTTAATTATTTTATATTTCTATCCAACCTCTTAACACTACCATCCAATTTAGTTAGTAAGTTACAAAGCTCTGTCAAGATTCATATCCTTCTGTTTTTCTGGGCAGTTTCTCTGAAACATTATAATCAAATGGACTCTGTTTCCCTTGCCAGGAACACTGGAATGACAGCTTGTCTGGTGTTTCTGTGACATGATCAGTTTCTCCTCCCACCCTCGTTCCTTTGCATGCCAGGAGTTGTTATTGGCATGCCTTGAATAGCTCTGTTAAAATTACTGAATCACTGTGTCCTAGTCTCTTCCTTGACCATGGAATTAAACACTGTAATCTCAAGCGCTGTTTCCTTCTGTAGCATTCAGTTTTTACATAATCTGTCACTATCTTTTGAGATTAACCATCAGAAAATAAAAGATAGAAAAACCTTCATTCAAAAAAACATCCTTCCTCACTCTAGGTCTCTCACTTTCTTTTGAAAATTCTGGTATGTTAAAATTATGCTTTATAATGGCAGGAGTATTCGCTCACAGTGCAAAAACTTCCTCAAATTTGAAATTCTGTGAAAGGATGTAGCATTTATTTATTTCCCAAATAATAGCTTTGGGGTTGCTATATATAAAGAAGATTAATTTTTTTTTTGATTCTGTAAGATCCAAAGGTCAAGGCAGATCTTATCTGTCATGATCTGGCAAAAGCTTACTCGAGACATATCATTATTTGATTCTTTCACTGACATGCCAAATAAATAACAATTTAAAATGCTGGCATATGCTGACATGTATTTTGAGAGGTCTGCAAATTCTAAGCATTGAGTTAAAAAGCAGTCACTTAGATGATCCAGATTGCTGTTGCATGTAATTACACCTGGAGCTGCCTTATGTCTGAATTTAGCCAGTGCAAATGCTGACAATGGGGTTTCAAATTATTATATTACCAAAAGATGTCCAGATAGAGGTTTTGCATAGTTTCTATCAGAAAATATAGTTGAGTTTTAAGATAAAAGGTTGACCAATATGTTGAAAGAAAAAAAAAGAATCTTAGCTAAACAATCTGTGCCCTATTTAGGTCAAGGAACTACTCTTTTCAAATGGATCATTGCATGTATGTCTAACAACACACTCCAATTAATTAGCTTTGTTTGCTGAAAAATGGTAATATCTAAACTGAGACCTGAGGGAAGAGAGATTAGGAAATTTAAATAGAAGTCCTGAGTTGGGAAAGAATTGATCACTTACATGAACGTACGAAAAAGCTAGTGATTCAGGAGTGAAATGAGCTGGTGGATAATATCACTAGCTAGATTGGAATATAAGTTGGGTCCCATTTAAACAAGGTGTTATAAGCAGTTTTTGTCTTACCCTAGAAAACTAATAAGTTAAACAAGTTTATTAAATATTAGAATATCAATATAAGCGCAAGACATCATTTTGATATTGGGAGGAAAGTGGATTAGGAGGTGAGTGAAAGTAGGAACATAGACAATAAAAAGGAAGCTATTGTAAGGACTAAGGAGAAAACACGTGTGCACTGGGAATGTGGCAGTGGAGCTATGAAAATTTGGGAGGGCCCAGATATATAGGGTCTAGTACTAAAAATTCCCCTTTTATTATATCATCTTTTATTATAAAATCATAAGCATGGAATTCTATAACATAACAATATCACACGCAAACACACCATATGATAATTTGGATGAATTTTTCAAATTAAAACGATAAATTATCACTCCCATATTATAAACCTACCAACCACACTCAAGCAGGCTATTTCTGCCAGACCCTGTATTTTACAGAAAGAATTAATAGAGCTTGCTAATAAATGAGGTGTTAGAGTAAGGGAAAGGGAGAAACAAGATGAATTTTTAAAAGAGAATAAGAAAGAGACAATGCTAATGAAACAACAAAGCATTTCTAAGAAATGTTGAAATACTTTTCATGTTTTTGATTAAGCATTTAAATAGAAACTGCTCAGTTAGCTGTATGATTTTCTTTGAAATATTCTCCTACAGTAAAGGCATGGATGATATTTGGTCATCCCTTTAATAGGGTTCTTCTTTACTGTGATGCAAAGAATAAAGAAGGAGGTAAGGAAATTAAGTGTTCTTTAGGGTAGCAATTGTAATAATTGATCATAGAATATAACTTGGTCAAAAAGAGACATGAAAATAAGATGAGGTTATTAATATTAAAAAATTGATATGATCAGTGATTTTGTATCTTGATAAGGTAAAATCATTGTTGATATGTAGATATAAAAACAAGTGAATTAACAAGCTAAGAGTATAGGATTTGGATACTTCAAATAATAACATTTTTGATGATAGAAGTGTGTGAGTAACAGATATGGGAGCAGAACATGGAACTAAATAAAAATAAAAGTTATTTGATATCAGACGTGCAGGATGGAGAAGAGGTTCATGAAAGGAGACACCCACGTGAATTTTGGGTTGACCAAGACTCATTAGGAGTCAGGAATTAAAGTCTCTAACATGAAGAGGTGACAAAGATGTGGGTATATAGCAGAATTAAGGAAAAGGTATAGTAAGCTTGAAAGCCTATGGCTCAAAGTTTTAGGACTTTTTCTTTTGTAAAGGAGGAGGTGATGAAACAAATTGTTTAGAGGAGGTAACTGAGAGCTAAGAGAACACTTTCCATATTTTCTGTCCCTGTGGCATAAAGGGATATTCACAAAATATGTAAAACAGAAAGTCTAGCTTCACTGAGTGGAAACCAGTTTTCAGTTAAAATGCAAAGGTGGTAGAAATACCTTAAGATAGAGTCAAAGATTTAAGGGCTTTTACTAATAATAGTTAATATTTACATATATTTTCTTATTTAATTGACATAATCATCCAACAAGAAGTTGTGATTGTCTCTGTTTTACAAGTGAGGGATTCATAACACTAAATTGTTGAATAACTTTCCCAAGTTTCCATATCTAGTAAGTATTGGTGCCAGGATACAAAATCAGGCCATTTGATTTTAGATGCTGAGCTGCAAGTGGCAAAACAAACACACAAACAAGTGAACAAACACTGGTTTTGATCTGGGAATAGACACTACCAAACTAGGAAGACATTGGAAATGGTGATGGATGAATAGAGAAGATGTATTGTTATTGAAAATGCATTTTATTGTAGCAAGTATGCTTCAGGAATAGCTGCTCTAAAGTTGTAGATATGGTGACTTAATCATGAAAACAAGGTTAAAATTTGTAGGTACAATAGCCATTTCTATTTCTAACTAACATTTGGTTTCTTTCCTCCTTCCAGCCTCTTTGCAGTTAGGCAGGGCTACACAACCGATCCTTTCCAAACATGAGTGAGAAGTAGGCATGTGTGATTCTCTCCCATGCTAAGGCAACTGAAAGTCCCCAAGCAATTTTTCAGGGTTTTTCTTCCTAAGTCATGGCAAAAATGGAGTTCTCATGGTCAAGTGACTTAGCAGTAAAGTGCAAGTGGTTGAGTGGCATGGTGGTTGCTACCTTTGATGCTGCAGTGAGGAGGGCTGCCACAAAGAGTCATCTCCTCTGATAATGCAATTACTGTGTTAAGACACTGAACCTAACTGATCCTGGAAAACACTAACAGGGACCCAGATACAGAGAACAACATAAGCAAAGGAAGGAAAGTTAGAATGAACAATAGACTCTGTTGAAAAATCAGGGGGAAAGATTTTACTGACTCAACACATCTAAGGTATCTTTCTCAGCCCATGTTATGCTAATGCACATTGTATTTAGTAACTCATGCTTGTCTCTTTTTTTTTGGTATCCTTTTTGTTCTCATGAGCCAACTCACATCTCCAGAAATTGGGAAATGCTTTTCTAAATGTCATTTTTTTAGTGTGTTCAATTGACATATTAACTATAATTCTAGTTCTTAATTATCCATTCTTAATTCAACTGAATAAATTAACCCAGAAAGATGATGAGCACAGTTGAGAAAGACATTAGAAGAGCTCACATTTTTATATATTTCTCTCTCTGAAGGTCCAACCCACTTAAGGGAGCATTGCAGTCCATCTATTAATCCATCATGTATGCTGACTGATCAAGTTACTAGATCACAGAAAACAAAATGCTCAATAACTTGTTCTTAGTGGTTACAGAGAACTAACTGCAGTCTAGTGGTACAATTTTTGATTGTGTCTAATATAACATCATCCCAAAATATAGTGGAAAGTATTCCTACCCGTAAGTGTGCTTTTTGGTTGCCAATCACATAGGGAATTAAATTGAAAACTTTTAAATCTCTTGATTTAACACACCAATACTCAATTTATAGGATCCTACAGAAGTAAAAATATGTAAGCAAAAATACTTAGACAGATGCATTATAATATTTTCTTGCTGATTATAAGCATATATTGTTTTTAGGAAAAGATAAACACATGAAAAGATAAAGCATATTAAATGAGTTGCCACAAGAGCTGTTGGGGAAGGCCAAACACATGGCCAGAAAAAGGTAGGCTTTCTTTCTGTTTTTACACCAGACTCATCTTGACTATTTTGTAAAAGAGAAGAGCTTGCTAATATTCTTGGTCAAAGATGGAGATATGGATTTGGTGAGACTGTAAGCAGAAAAAATCTATGTCAGGGCTCCAAAGTACATACACTTTATTCTCCCACTTCTTTTTTCTCTCTTGTAACTGACTTCCTATGTTTTCTGCTTTGCAAGTCATATAAACACCTAGGAAGTGTCTCTCTTATGTTCTCTACGTACTTTGAGTAGAAAAACAAACTAGAATTTCCAAAGTAAAGCTGGTTCTCTCTTCATTGCCCTTCTCTTTCTTTCTATCTGCTTTTGACCGTGTATGATTTGGAAATTCCTGGATTCATGGCCACAATTCTCTGTTTGTCTTTAAACTTGAGAAGGGCCAGGCAGTAAGAGGTCAAGGTTCATAAGACATTCATTACTGAGTAGAGTCACAAGGAGGCATTCATGGTGAATGGGAGAAGAGAGTTGAGTTTTGAAATAGCACAGGCAAATAGGAGGTAGGAGAGTATTTTAAGGTTCAGAACCAGAAGTGAAACCAGATGATTAAAGTAGGCACAGAAGAAGAAAGACACCTGACACCGTATTTGCGGCCATGCAGAGAAAAGTGCGAGAAAATACTGAAAACTATAGCTGGGCCATGAAATGTGAATTATAAGCAATGTAGGTCATTTGAGAGCTTTGTGTTGGGCAATGAGTTGGTATTCCTTTCATCACCCCATGTTCCTCTCTAATTCCTGAACAATTTTACTTTATATACATCAAAAATATTTCAACAAAGTTGTTTTCACTCACTCTTTACACTTTTTCATTTCCTACCCACTTTTCAATGCACAAGATCCAGGCTCTCTTCTGGATCTTTGACTGCACTACCAAAATTTGTTGTAAAGGTCATTTGACCTCTGTGCTTCCGTTTCCTCATATGATGTGATTTCTCTCACCCCCCTTCAACCTTCATTTTTCTTCAAATAATCTGCTGCTCAGGACTCTTTAATGCCATAGATTCTTGTTTTAGTTATTAATTCAATGATTTCTTTCCTTCTCAAATTCTTATGCTAGAGCATCCTGCATTACTAGGCTGGCAAATGTTGGAATTGCTGGGGCTGTGTTTAGGATAGCATCCTCATTTCTATCTACCACCTTGTCCATTCTTCTACGTGCTTAAAAAATCTTAAATGCATGTCTCACTCCACACTTTGACATTCTGAATTCTTATGTCCAACTTCTTACATTATATCCCTGTTTTATTTACCAATACTTAAACCTATTTATTTCACAGTACCCATCATCTTACCTGGATACTCAAGATAAATTCCTTGGGCTTTACTTCTAAAATTTATCTCAATTCCACTAATTATTTATATCTCTACTGCAAGAGCATAATTAAAAGTCAAATTATCTTTCACCAGGATTTCTAAAATAATCTGTGTGATCTCCTTATATCCACCTTTTATAATTTATTCCTATAAATTTATTCTTCACAAAATATTGAGTCATTCTTATAAACATTCATCATATCTTTTCTCTTAAAAGTTTTCATTAATTTCCCTTTAGAATAAAATCCAAAGCCATTTTAATACCTGTAGGCTCTCTTCAGTCTCACTTCACCTTCCCTTCACAGCATCTCCCATGCTTTACTCTAAGCCTCAGACATATCCCGGGTTTCCAAGTACTCCCCAGTCCTTTACGACTTCAAATCTTTTTCTACTTCCTAAATCTAGAGTTATGCAATCCCTTGTCCAACATTATAGTAGCCTATTTATTTCATTTATAGTGTCCATAATTTTCAGAACTTAATTTATGTGCAGCTTAATTTACATGAAGCTAACTTATTCATTGTATATTTTCTCCTTTAAAATACAAGTTAAATGAGTTCAGGAACCTCATTAGTCTTACCTACCACTTTATTCTTAGAGCCTGATATAGGTTTTGGCACAGCAAGGTTAATCTACCCACCACTGGTGAAGAAGGGGCTTTCAGTACACCAGTGGGCTTTGGTCATGAATTCAACTGAGCCTGGAGGTGACATTGAATAGTATTGGAAGAGGAAGGGATAAATACTATTATGAGGCACCCATTTTGTTGAGTCCAAATTGGCATTCTAACTCTTGCCAGTTCTTTCCTTTATGACAACTCTATGCCCAGAACTCTCAGTATCTGCCATATTTCTAAAATTATTGGATCATTCCAAAATAAAATATCACTTCCAACTTACTCTGAACATCTTTATTTCTGGAAAGTTCTGTTTAACCTTCTATAATATCATATTGGTCCTATTTGAAGGTCAAATTGTGTAGTAGATGGGAAATCATTATTTCTTAAATGGATGAATATTTGTTTTCCAGGCAATGGCTCATGATGCAGATTGTTGAGAACAGCATTTTCAAAAGACTCATCAATTTGCAGTATAAATTTCCAATTATTCTTTTTTAAAAATTAAAATTGAATAAGTGTCAAATATGATACTATTTTTTAATTTAATTTTTGTTTTCAGTGTTTTGACATTTTAATTTTTAAATCATTTTTATGAAAATATTGTTCTGTTACTCATTCATTTATTAAATCCACAATAATAATGTTGTCAATATTATTTACAAATGGGTATAAAATATAAAAAGATGCCTCATACACTAGATTGATACTGCAATAAAATATTCTACATTAACTATTGTCTTTTTTTTTAAAGTAGCTAGGATTTATGATATTTACTTAAACCTAATGAGCACTAATGTTTCTTTTGACTTTTTATGATTTCTTGATTACTAATTTGAGCACAACCCTTCTGTGTTAAACAAATGAAGAAAACAAATGATTGAAACTTAGGAAAAACACTCAACAAAATGTAAATTAAAATATATAATATATGTAAAATGTATGTATGTACATATCCATTTAGTTTATATTTGTATCTGTATGTACATCTACACATAGGTGAAAAAATAAGATTCAGTAAAATAGATGACTTTTCATGTTCTTTCCTGTCATGAAATCCAGAATTTAGTGATTTGGATCTTTTGTCTAAGAGTGATAACAAATCACTGAGAGCAAGTGGGCATTTTCACTTGATTCAATTGAATCTGTTTTGAAAACAGATTGAAATTCAACAAACTCACTCAACTGCATGGATGCCTGCTGCATGCCAGGCTTAGTGCCAGGTAACAAGAGATCCAAGATAAAGGGAACATATGCCCTACGCTGGGGGATTTTTATAATCTTGTAACTGAGATTGCCATGGCAAACAAGTATATGCTCTGTATTTATAATACTAATAACATTTAGGGTTCAGACATAATAGATGAAAAGATGTCCATGTGGAATTTCTCTGCCTGTGAGATAGAGGAATGTTCTCAGAGAAGTTTCCTGAATGCAGCAAAACTAAACAATACTCTAATTTTAATCACTAGGTGGTTTCACTTGTCAATTCAGTTAATGAGATGCTCCATTTTACATTCAGATCTATCAGTCTAGCTATTGTTTTATGATCTGTGGTTATGACCATGAGTCCCTTCCTTCTCCAGTTCTGTTCAATATCTCCTGCAGGCTCAGTCTAATTCTTAAACAAAGCCCAATGGTGTTTGGAAGTCCTTTTCTACCAATGGTTGATGGGTTAACGTTGTTGTGCCAAAATTCATATCCAGTACCCTGGGCATCTGAGTATAAACTAAGTTGTAGTCATTTATTTAATCTGCCCAGAATTATTTTGGTACATACGACAGCACTTCTGCTTGAATTCTCCCTTCCTTCTACAGTTTCTACCTTAGGATTAGAGACCTGTTATTATGAAGAATTAATTTTCTTGACTTGAAATAGACTTTCTAACTCTTGCCCACTCTCTCCTAATGCCAATCCGATCCCCAGGACTTTCCGCATCCACCTTATTTCTAAAATTACAGGGCCATTATAAAATAAGACAACACTACCAACTTACCTTGAGCATCCATATTTCCAGAAAGGTTTGTTTAACACTTCAAAATATCATATTAGTTTCATCTGAATGCCAACTACAAATTGACTACACACAATTTATTGGCCCTATTTGAACATCAAGTTCAAGATTTCCACACTACCTAGAACTTCAGTATGATGTCTGGTCTTCATGACGCAAACAGACGAACACTCCAAACCTTGACTCTTTTCCTGATTTTCTCTCCTTTCCTCTGACAAGCCTGTGAGCTTCCAGCACACCCAAGCAATTGTACATGTATGAGTAACAACGAGCATTCCGAAGGAATTGTTTTGGACATCATCAGGTAGAAAAAACTAGAATATTTTTTAATTACTACTTTAAAATTCATTGTATTGTTTCTTAAAGGATTCATATGTTCATCATCGTTTTAGTTTATTGAACACAATAGCAATGCTTAAACACAAAAGACAAGTTGTAGACTTTGATATAATTAAAATAATAACTTATCTTCTGGGAAATTTGTAAATCTTTTTGTGGACATAGAAATCAATTAGGCTGTGAAGAATGTTGGTTTGTTTTTGTTTGTTTATAACATTCAAAAACTAACGCGTTGTGAGCACTAATAATGTTTTCAAATTTGCATTAAGATGCCTTCTCATTCGTGAGAGTATAAACACCAGAGGAATGGAAAAGCAGCATCAAAGGGAGTAAAGAACACCAGGCCATCTCTGGTATCGTGAGGTTCTTTTGTCTTCACTGACTACTCAATGATTCTTAATCATTTGAAAGTCATATACTCCTTTGAGAAGCTAATAAAATTATGAATTATCTTTCCTTAATATATATGTGTATCTATGTAATGTATGTGTGAATACACACACACACACAGTGGGAATTACGAGCTACAAAATCTCAGCTTCCTGTCCATTCTCACACTCTGCTTGCTGACTGTAGAGCTGGACCCAGACTACTTTTCTGTGCTACAAACTGTCTTCCTCTTTGGCTCTCCCAATAAAAAAATACTAGGTGGAGACTGCAAGGCTGGAAGAAGAAGCAACTTGTTCATTGCTGTTTGTTTCCTGTTTGCTTCCTGTGGGCTTCCCCTCTGCTTGCCGTTACTGTCAAAATCACTGCTATATTTCCTCACACTGGTTGCAGCAATTATTTTCACAGTAGCATCTGAATGTCAGTCAACAATTTTGCAGCAGTTACAGAATCAGTCTCATCTTGCCTCTTGACCAGAGATGCCAGGTCAGTTCCTTAGAATGGTCTGAGTTTAGCTTCTTCAAGTTTCTAAGGTGTTGTCATTGTTCCCTTGTTTCCTGAGCACTGTTGCTCCTGGTGGGTTTTTATAGTTGCTCCCTGCATTATAGGTACCTTAGCATTTTCTTTTTACACTCTATACTTTGCTAACCATTCCTTATATTAATTTCTCCATTCAAGTAGCTAGCATTCCTTTAGTCATATAGGCCCTAACTGATAAATACTCTCATACCAACAAAATTTTTTCATTATTTCTCAGGAAATTAAATGACCCTCAGAAGTGTTTAACTGGTGTATCTCTAAAACCATGTATGGTTTAAAATTCAGTGATTCTTTGAGATATATGACTGGAGAGACATGAGAAAGAGAGAAAATGATCAATGAAAATATTAGTGAAAATGTGAGAAAAAATTGTGAAGATAAATTAATCATCAAGTCAGTTCTGTAGCAATTTTGAACAAGAAGTAGATTATAAACAGGTTTGATTATTTGTAGGGCCATGGAAGAGAAAAAGAAAAATCGCCTGTGATGGAAGTGGAGGAGTAGCCTCGGCATATGGTCTGTAGGAATACAGTGCAGATTTTGAGCGCCGACAGCAACAGGAAGCCGATGAGTAAAAAACATCTTTTCAGAAGGGTGTTTTTTATAAATGAAAGTGATAGAGCTGCAGAATAAAATTTTTAAAAATACCCAGTCACCTGTAGAGTCACTCTTGATATGCCACAGTATTTCTTATCACAGCAATACAGTTGTTCAAATTTAGAACTCAGAATGGATTTCCTGCAAGGTTCTGGCAGCAATCCCTGCACATCTATAACTGTCAGTAGACTAATTGCATTGTCACTATTAGGAGGTTGTTGTCAGTATATTGCTTTTACAGGAGAGGGATTCCCATTCATGACACCTCAGTTCTCCTAATCCCTTTACCTCCTCTGCCGATAGGAAAAGAGTCACCGTAAAGGTATAGGGTTAGGGGTCAGGGTTTTAATATGAAAAAATGAAAACAAAAAGACCAGCTCGTTTTCTCTGGGAGCCCATCTCCTAATAAGGAAGACAGAATTCAATTTAATAAAACTGGAATAAGTCTGCTAAAGAAGTAAGGCAGAAATTAGTGTTTTAGAGCTAAGGATGATCCAGTCCAGGGCTCACACGTGGTAACACTGTGAGTATCATTACTTTTATTCTCCTCCCAAATATGTCTTCATTTCTGGGGACAAACTGCATCTTTGAATCATTCCTTTCACTGCTGCAGCTGACTGTGTACCGCCCATATCTTCCAATTATTTAGCCTTCACTGGAATAATAAAGAACTAATCGGGAAAGCCTCCATTCTGTCCTTTGGTCTAGGTCCCTGGGAGTAGGCCTGAGTGACGCAGAGCTCCATGGGTCCATCTTTAGAGTTTCACACTTCAAAATGCCTGTCACTAAATGTTTCTTCTCCCTTAACTATTATACTGGTAGGGAGAACATCTCTGATAAGGAGACATTTTTAGAAGGAAAATCTTATCACTTCATATACAACTGTAAAGAAAACACATCCCTCCTAGGAAGGGAAAGGATAATGAGCTGATTTTATTATAAAGAGAGTGGTTTATTTAATTTTGTTATATTTCTTTCCACTGATTAAGGCACGGATACTATCATCACTTCTTTTTTTATCATACTTTGCATCTCTTCCTGCCCTCTCGCTTGAGTCAACATCTTAGGTCCATGCACAGCAGGGTCCATGTATGGTCCAAGAGGGCCTCTGGCCAGTTGTGATTATTCAAATTTAGGTTGACTCTCATTAAAAATTTTGAAATTTCAGTTTTGCTTTTGCGAGCTAACATTCGAGTACAGCTAGTGGCTGCATGTTAGACAACGGACTTCCATCATTTCAGAGGCTCCATTCAGTCAGTGTTGCTTCCACAGCATCAACTCAATTGCTATTCTACGAGAGTGCCTTTCCTCCAACTCTCATTCCTATGAATCTAGTGTGATCAAAATCAGTGCTTGTAACACATTATTATTATTATTTCCAAATGCCACAACTGTACTCCTGTGAGAAAAAAAACAGAGGAATGTTATCGATATCTTGAGCTGCTTATTCAAGGCATTATAGTTGAAGGCTTTTCACTGTAGAATGGCAGGCGTGGTGCTTTTCAAAGCCTTGGAGAAGATTTGGGAATCCTTTGCAGGGACTTGCCTTATGTAGTAGTAGTGCCACCAAGTGTTGGGTGAAAGAGGTTCCAATTTTTGGAAGCTATTTGATTAAAATTCTAATTTAAAAGAATCAACAGGATTAACCACAGTGGTCATTAAGCCTGTGCAGGTTCATACTTTGAAGCCCTATATGCCATATTCATCTATCACTGATTGTAGAACATAGCACAAGTATTATATATATACTTAAAATATACTGTACTTAATATCCATTTTATTCTAGCTAAAAGAGCATACAGCATAGAAACATGAAACAGCTTGATGATTTTTTCTTTTTTCCCCTGGTTTCGGTGGTTTTACATATTCTGCAATGTACCACCCTAAAACTGCGATTATCTATGTCACGCATCTAAGCAAGAATGAATTAGTTAAACAGTGACATTGCCTGTACTCCTGCACATCGTTCTCACTCTTCCTCATTCCCGTCTCCATGCCCTAGCTCCCTTCCTTCCCATGTTGAATCGCAGACTGCCTCCATAGAGGTTTTCATCCAAAAGATGGCGTGGATGTTATGACTGGAAAAAACGTAAACAGGAAAATGGTGTTTTTTATTTGTCACATTGTTTTGATCAAAAATTGAGGGAGGAAAGGTCCACCGGCTTTTCCTCCTTATTTATAACTGCAGCAAAACCCCATTTCACTGTCCTCCGTTGCCATGGTTACAAGCTTTCTCATTTCAACTGGTCAATACAAGCTTTCGGTTTACATAGGGTCATGGGTAATTCATCTCAGCATTGCACAAACAAAAAACCGGCTTGTCTCTCCATGTAAAAAACAACAAACCATCATACCCCTGAAATCACAATTGGTTCTTATTTCCATAATTTATTATTCTCATTCTTATCCCCTTGTTTGTGACTTTATGTTTATGTTCTAGTACTCCAGAAAAAAAACACCCAAACAAGTTTTGTTAATATAGTGACCTTAACAGTTTCAGGTACCACTAGTGTTCTCAACTAAAAATTTTGCTAATAATACTCCAATTATTTTATGATGAGTATATTCACCAAACCTAGGTTTAATGAGACATTACTTAGCATGTATACATAGGTTAGATGGAAGAAACTTGGTTAAGTATTAAGTCATCTACTCGTATATGATTCTGTTGTTCACTAGCTACAGGTATGTTGTTTGTTTTTATTATGCCCAGTAAAAGAGTATAGTGGAAAACATAACTGCATCGATGGTAGGATCAGTTAGAGTTCTGCTTCTTTGGGGGCAAGAAATATTTTGAGTTGGAGTGGTGAGGGAGAAGGAGTGAGAATCCTTGTAATGATAGGCTGAGGGAAGGTTTTCCTTTGTCTATGAATAGATTAAAAAATGGTCCACATACTCACATGCACATACAATTTTTCCTTTACTTAAGAAGAGAATGATGTTACATTCGTATTCTTCCTTTGCAGATACAGGGATCAGGTAGGTAGCACAAGGGTGAACACCCAGGAGTGGTGAGAAACTTGGTGACCTGGAAGACCTGGCTCATACAAATGTGTTCAGACCGTACAAACTGACAGTAACCAGAGAGGAGCGGGGAGAGGGATAACAGGTGGAAACAGGGGAAGGGCCATCAAGGAACATGTATAAAGGACCCAAGGTCAAAGGTCCTTTGGGAGGGTGGGTGGCAGGGATAGGGGGCGGGGGGCATGGTGGTGTGAAAATGGAGGCAACTGTACTTGAAAAACAATTAAAAATAAAATAAAAAAGAAACACTGGACTAGCTGGAAAAATACGGACTTTGAAGTCAGATTTTCATTTCAGTCTTGACTGAACACTTAGTGGTTATATATCCATGGATGAAGCTTAAACTCTATTATTCCCTAGTAAACTTGAGATGTAGGGATGGTATACAGAATTAATGACAATTTAGTAGTGTTCTTAATACATATGGTGATTTTCAATATTTACACTTCTCCTCTCTACATTTCCCTTCTTACATTTGTGATTCTCGGCCTGCCTGTGAATCAGAATCACTTGTGGATCTTCTCTTAAATAGAAATGTCTGTTTCTACTCAAAGCCCACTGATCAAGAATCCTGTGTTTGTGTCCGTGAATCTGGTTGTAAAGCTGTGAATTGGCCACTGTTGAGAACAATTGCTCTGTCTTCCTTTCCACAGTTATCTTTTTCCTCTATCTGAAGTCAATCAGCTCTGACTCTTTCCCTAAGCCTTACAGGAGATATTTATCTGTAAGTGAAAAGTTAAATGAGAACAATCACTTATAGCCAGAATGTCTAGACGTAAGCTCTGCTTCTACCACTGAGGTGCCAACATAGATCACATTATTTCTTTGGGATCTAGTTGCCTCATCTGAAAAATGGATTTGTGGAAAGCAGCAAATGAGCAATTAGATTAGTGTCTGGCACATAATAAGTAGTTAAAATATTAACATGCATTATCAAAATTTTGGGTATTCTTTCTATTGGTTTATATCTAAACAAATTCATTTTTTCTTAAAAATTAAAGGATAAACAACAACAGCAAAAGCCAATTGCATCCTTTCTCTTAAATTTACATAATTTTAATATAGCTATCTTTCTACAAGTAATTAAGATTCAAAACTTCTGAGCATTTTATTCTTTTATGTTTGGCTTCTATTGTCTGTAAGAGAAGTGCTCTTATTATCTAGCATCTGTACTATAAAATACTCTCTGACTGTATTCTGGGTTTCCATCTCTTCTTCTTTAATTCCACTCTTGAAATCTCTCTTGGAATAATATTCTCTAGGCACTATGTGATATGATCATGCTACTTCCCAGATCAAAAAACATTTAAATAATTTTTAGTGCTTACCAAACAAAGTACAAATTCCTTAACATGGACTTTGAATATAATTCCTTTTTTAAAAAAGTTTGTATTTACTTATTTTCAGAGAGAGGGGAAGGGAGAGATAAAAGAGAGGGAGAGAAACATCAACGTGTGGTTGCCTCTTGAACACCACCTACCAGGGACATGGCCTGCAACCCTGACTGGGAATCAGAATCCCAGGCCTGTACCCTGACTGTGACTGAACTGGTGCACCCTAGGTTCACAGGCTGGTGCTCAATCCACTGAGCCACAGCAGCCAGGGTTGAATATAATTCCAATAAGTGATTTAAAGAAGTAGAGGATGCTACTAGAGTAGTTATGCAACAGTGCCGTTTTGGGGGCAATCTGAAATTAAACATTTTATAAAATTATGCTTCTTGATACCTCAGGATACCAGTAATGGGCTTCTTATGTCAGCAATAAGGGAGCCATTTGTCTCTTGGACATATATAGTCAGAATTCTTTTCACTCATCTGTTAGTTTAGTTGAGTTTTGCTTCCTCATAAAGTGGGCCTATTGAACACTTCTCCAATTACATTGGCACTAGTTATATAGAAATAAATAGTTTGTAATTCTATGAATAATCCAATATTTTATCTTTTGAAATACTATATATTTTCTCTTTCTTTGAATATAAATTATGCTCTAAAATGAATAGAAAATAATTAATCCCTTTTTTGGAACTCCTACTCTACTGAGTATATTTTACTGTAGCATGTACGACAACACGGTGAACTTGACTGAGTGTGTGATTGTTCTCTCTGACCTAGCACAGTGTCTGATTCATAATAACAGTTGAAAAAGTTAAATGAATAATGAATGAATGTAAGAACAACCTTTACACATTAGTGGAATTAGTACATATAATTTAGCTCTGTCTTCTGCATTCTTAAGGTGAGGGCACTAATGTATTTTTCTTTATATAGCTAATTAAGAAATTTTGAAATGAGTTTAGTATTAATGATACTGAGAAACCTATCCACCTTCAATTTACTTTAATTGAATAATTTTTTTAAAATAAAGCATTCAAGGTATAAATATAGATACAAATAAAAGTTCACAACTTTCTGAGTGATTTGAGGCCTAATTATAAGTCCCATGTAGGTTCAGTTCATTGGGAGCTCTCCATATGTACACGCAGTACACATGGGGAAACAAATGCATGTATATAAATGTACTTTTGTATGTGTACATGTATGTAATTTATTATTATTCAGTACATAATACTTCTAGACTGGCCCAAAGGAAAATTATTGTCTTCTTTTTTCCTATGTTTGAATGAAGAATTCTTACACATACAAAGAATTCTTTTGTTATAAATATGGTTCAGAGATACACAGAGGTATTTCCTATAAAATTGTACCTAAATACAGATTAGCGAAAGATGTGTTTTAAAAATCATTACCATCTAAAATAGAGGCAAATCCATTATCTTACAAAACACATAACTAAATCTACTTTTAAACAGATTATTCGGTTATGGTTTATATATAATCATAAGTACATATGTAAAATAGAGTATGTAGTGTGTGATTCCATTTATATACATGGAATATAAATTTTAGTTCCCAGAGTGGACTATTTTAGGGCATTATCTGTTCTCCATGGTTATAAAAGAAAGTAATTGTTAGTTGGCTCACTTAAAAATTTACATTTAAAATGTGTACTTTCAGATTTTGCTCATCTGAAAAGAATTGATTAATAACAAATACAGACTATTTCTTCAAAGAGGAGTACAATCCTAAGCCAGTAAAAAGAAATAATGTGATGTGCTTGTGCATCCGTAAGTGTATGTTTGTATATTTTTAATTATTCCCACATTCCAAATGTGAGAATGCATTTAGTAGTTAGGAAGCATTACAGTGTCCTATTTGTGGGCAAAGTCTGTGAAAGATGTCATTACTGGTCAGACTAAAGGTGAAAGAGGTGTTTTTGTTTACAGGTCTGTGGATTAACCAAGAAATACCACTTCAACTCAGTGTAAATCAAGGGCACTGCCTGAAGGTTAGATTTTTAACACATACATGCTTGTTCCTTTTCTCTTCCTTCTGTGCGGCCTCTCTTGTGTCCTGGGAACATAGGACAGAAAATCAAACAAACTAACAAGAAATCTAAGTTTTTCATCTGGCATTGTTTCATCATTAATGCCTTTGCTTTTCACCTATATTAATCACACTGTTCACCAACCTGTAATTCAATGTGTTGAGTGAGAGAAATAGCATAAAGTAGAAGGATTCCAAAGGATTCAGGGTTCCAAAGAAGGAGAATTTATATTTGGAAGGGAGGTTTAGAAAATACTTCACCACATAGAGATGTAGGCCTTTACAGCTAAAAGGAAACAAAGAGCATTTCCCATTTGGGCTTTAATGGAGAACCACAGCTAAAATAAAACCTGCCCTATGAAGAGCAGAATGTCTCAGCAGAACTCCAGGCAGAGATGGGTCTTCCATATTTTAAGCACATAAGGATGGACTCTGTAGTTATGAAAGGAGCTTAGCTGTCCATCCAGTTAAGTATGAAAATATAAATAGCAGCAGTATCATCAGATTTTAGATTATATAATTGTGTATCTACAATTTAACATTGTTAATTAATATAGACTACAATAAGGTGGCTGAGTACAAACTAATCATTCTAATCAGTAACTTTTCTTTCAGATCAATAGCCAAATAAATAACAGAATGGGAGAAATAAGCTATTCATAGTGTGAATGAAAATGTAAGTTACTTTAAATAAGCTTAAAAAGACATAGACAAGTATACGTAAATGCATAATTTTCCAGTCATGTACACACTCATTCATGTTTACCATTACTGAGAAATTTTTAAAGGTAATTTAAGTAAATAACAAACAATGACATGCCATATTCATTCCATTCCATTTTGTAAAGATGTAAATTCTTTCTAAACTTCTATAGGTTTAATATAATTCTGAGAAAATGTTAAGGCCTTTGTGAGAGAGCGATCAATTAAATGTTATTCTTCAATTATTCTTCTAGCTTATATGTATGAGATGTCATTAAATAGTTGAAAAATTAAAGAAAGGATACTAATCTTGCATAATCAATTTATAAATCATGTTTCAAATCATTACCTGCTAAAATATAGTGACAAAAGAATAAACAGACAAATCAGTGAAAGAAAACATAATGTATTTATATTTATTGGATATATAAAACAAAATATGAGTATATATGTATATATTTTATACTTTATGTATGTATGCATACACACATTTATATATAAAATTTCTATATAATTAGGATAATATTTCAATAATTGGGAATAGATAGATTGTTCATTAAATGGGGTTAAAACAACCATCTATTTGGAGAAAAAAATAAATCATATTACTAGTTTCCTTGACCACACTAAAGTTCAAAATCAGTTGTTGGGAGATTTAACAGTTGGTTAAAAGTAAAAATTAAGGCATATAAATTGATACATATGTTAATTCTCAAAACAACACAAAAATGAGAAAGATTTATAGATTTGAACACAAATTTTAAAACCTTAGTGCCTAAAATAAAATTGAAAAAAGATCTATGAAAAATTACTTAAAACAATACAAAGTGTTTAATTTATAAAGCTCTAATTATATTATTTAATAATAAAAGGAATGAATAACCTATAAGGCAAAAATTGACAAAAAATAAGTAGAAATTTAAAAATAAAAAATAAAAATAATTAAAAAGCATATAAAATATCTTAACTAAAGATTTTAAGAGAAAAACTGAAACTTTAAACAATATTGCAAGTATATCATTACATATCAGATTGATCAATTTTTTAAAAAATCACAATTTTCATGATGACTACAACTTGAGGAAATAAGCAAATATGTATCACTCTGTTGAAAATGGAAGATTCTATGAAATCCCTGAACTTTAATTTATTAATACATTAAAAGAAAGCTTACTATATTACTTGATCCAAAATTCCAAATCTAAGGACTTATAAGAAGAAAATAATCAGAGAGTTGCACAAATATGTGTGTGTAAGTACTTCTTTGCAACCTCATTATGCAGGGTGGACAATTAGGAAAAAGACAATGGAAAACTGGTAAAAAAGAAAGAAGGAAAGAAAACAGCCACATCCACATGAAGCCATTAAAAAGATATGTATATTTATTATGGTAAAAACAAATAGTTATTAAGTAAAGATACACTTATAATGACATCACTTATTTTCATATATAAACTCATAGCAAACTTCCCCAAAAGATATATACCAAAATATCAATGGTCATATTTGCTAAATGGAGTGATTTTTAAATGCATTTTTTGTTTGCCTGCTATATTTCTTGTTTTGTACAAAGAACTTTCATTATTGTTAATAGCAGAGTAAAAATAGTGACATGGGGACAATAAACTTTAAACAAAGAGCTATTTATTTGAATCCTGCCATTAGACATAGGCCAGTCCAGGTGGGACACATAGCCACCTGGGTTGTATAATGTTCTTGAGCTTTAGATGATGGAAAACGGGCATTACGCAAGGCCACGTAAGGTAGCGCTGCAAAATTTACCCACCAACATCAGTGCAAAGAAGCAAACTAGCAAATTTAAAAAATGGTTTGTCTTCCCATTCCCACCTCTTTTGCTCTCTTTTTAGGCTTCAGTGTCTCCTTCAAAGAAAAAAAAAATGGTTGCTGATCACTCTATTCATGATATGGTTTCAGTTATTTTCTTTCAACTTTGCTTTTATTATTTGTAACATTTATCACAACTTGTAACTTATTTCTTTAAAATGAATGAATGGAGGATGGAAAAAATGGATGGATTGAATGCATGAACAAAGTAAAATGGAGGGCCATGAGAAGAGTGAAAAAAGGCAATAAAGAGATAAATAGGTGTCTAAATATAGTTATGAAAAACAGTTTGTGTAAAATGATCTTTACTGAAAGAAAAATAAAGCAATAAACATTAGGGCACTTCTCTTCCACAGAATCCAGTGAATTTTATATAGAAGTTTGACAGTTTAAAGAATCTCATAAGCTGTAAAGAAAGTGATAGAATATACTTTGAATCTCTTGGCTAAGTAGGAGGATAATGTCATGGTACGAATTTTGGATAAATACAAATCTGGAGTATAATTCATTGATATGTCCTTGCTAGTTACTATTGCCTCTGAAGGCCTAATATGTTTTTTTCAAATGACATAAGCTAAGACCAAGTATCTTCCAGAGCACAAAGCAATTTATTGTTAGATTTACTATGAAATTAAATATATTTACCATATGTTTGATAAAATATTTATTCTTATTCCTAAATTGTGATATGATTTGTAAAAGTGGTATGATTAATTGCTAAATATAATCAGAAGATTTGTGCATTTATTAGCTAATCATGTTTTTTTTCTTTAATTTAGTTAATGTGTTGAGTTATTTAGGAGGTAAATCTTACCATAAATTCCTGGACAAGGCCAATTTTGTCTTGATGCTTGATTGGTTTTCTTGGTTGCTAGTACCTTTTAAATGAGTTTAATTCTAAGTGTAATGTTATATAACTGGTAGCACAAAAACACACACATTTAATATAACATATTACTTATAGAGATTTTTCCAGAGACTATCAATCACATGTGAAGATCTACCCAGCCACTGACAAGTGATAAAATAAAAAGGAATTATGTGCAATTTTTGTGAAGAAGATAGCCATCACAAAGCTAGATTCAGGGGTGTGCCTTTTCCTAAAGAAGCTAAGTGGTGTTTCACCATCCCTACAACTACACAGGATTTTCAAATACAAAGGATCTTATAAGTTCTCACTAATTTTACATTTTGTGAGGTGTAAATGTGAAGAAACCTAATAATAAGCAAGAAAATGGTAAAAGAATTATTCATTCAACTCAGAGATATTTTTCTATGAGTTTAAATAAAGTATATTATGTTATATATTATATATATATTTTAAAGTATAACCTTTGAATGTGAGTATCAGAGAAAAAATTATTTTACTTGCTTGAAAAGTAACATGTCCTTATGGAAAGAAGAGAAAAATCTATTAATTTGAAGATACTTATATTTATATAATGTTATAAGAATCTTTCTAGGCATCCAACAGTTTTCACTGCTCAACTGTGAATTCATTTTAATGAAAGCTAATTCATATAAATCAGTTCTGGAGTTAAATTCATTATTTGAAACATTCTCACTCCCTAGTTCTTTCTTTAAAATTTTATGTCGCTTCTGTTGACTTAGCTTAATTTAAAATCTGTGCTTGTTAGTCCTTTGCACATTATACAACCAAACCCTAACCCCTTGGGTTTTTACCATTCTTTCCCCACCACCCCCGTCTTCTATGTTCTTTTCTCCAGGAGTGAATGCATTGGTGGAAAGGCTTTCCTTTAATTACTGACCTTGAACTGTGCAATGCATTAGAGAATGAGAGAAAAGCTTATGTGTCTGAAATGTTGCACAGCTGTCATTTTCTTTAGGATAAATTAATGAGCATTGCTGTTTGGACACCTGGGTTATAGTTTTGCTCTGTGACCAACTAGCTGAGTGACATTGATTCGAGCCCACATGGGACCTCGATGCCTGCGTCTCTAACATTAAAGATTTGTACTAAATTATCTCTAAGATCCTTAAATTTTTAATGGGTTTAATTATCAGCTCTCTTCTTTTGTCTGCCTTGTAGGTGTGGACACCTCTAATTCTGTGTTAGTAGCATATAGAATAACAAAACTCAATTTTATATTTTTTGCAGCTTAAGAAGCTATGGTAAATAGCACTGTTTATGGGCAATATTGAAATTAATGGATAAAGCAGCATTTGTATTGTCAGTAGATTTCTTTTATCAAAGCTAGTATCTGCTTGTGATGCCAAATCTTGACTGTGAAATTATTTTGTTATATTAGATAAATATTGGTGGCTCAGTTGAAAATTAGCTCCTCACCATAAGAATTAAATTAGCAACATAAGGATCGAGGTCTTTGTTTTAAATGTATGTTAAGGGAAAGTAAAAATGTAACCTTTGCCCCATCTCCTGGGTTTCGATGTTACCATTGCATTTTATGTATCTTTGTTAGCACTTGTTTCAGTTTCTTTTGTTAGCACTTGGCCAGTGTCTTTGTGTCTCCTTTGACCAGATTAAAAAAGCTAAATGGTCAGCATTTTCTCATAAATCTTTGTCTTCTCAATGTCTAGGGGAGTATCTAGCTCAAACCCGAGGCTAAAAAAAATTTTATTAGATGGATGAATAAAAATTCACTTCATGAAAAACTCATTGGCACAATCCTGATCTTGTGTCAAATATACATAGTGAAATATATGTAAATGCCAACTTGATTTTTTATACTTTGCCATATTTGTGTAAATAAATGCTCATCATTGCAAAGGTAAATATTAATAATTAGAGTTTTAATAAAAACTATCAAAACCCTATGTAGCCGTTTGTAGGTGCCAGCACTGTTTCATGCGACTATATATAATCTTTCCACAAATCCTATGAGGTAGGTGTCATTGTCATCCCCACTTAATAGAAGATAACGATGATGCACAGAGAGGCTAAGCTACTTACCTAAAGTTAGGGGTTGAGGGAGGAGGAGCTGAGGAAGAGGAGGGGAAGGAATTTAAAAAATCTTGAAATCTTAACTTCTTTTTATAATGAAGAAATTCTCTGGCTATGTAAGTCTTTTGGGGGTCCAAGGACTGCCTTTCTATTGTAGCAGCTGCTAATGCTAGACTTTTGCTTGCCAGCTCACTCAATCTTTCACCTAGACCAGAGCTATTTAATCTCTACTCTCCCAAACAACCTGCTTATGCTAGACTTTCACTGCACAAGTACTGATGAAGAAAAACAATTGGGGAGCTCACTCTTGGGATAAGAGACATGGCACTACTAGCAAAGCCACAAGGTAGGGTTCCTGGCACAGAAGTAAAGAACTTGTATGCCAGTATGAGTAGAACTTGCAAAAATATTGAGTTCCTACTCAATTATATACCAAAGGTGCTGGTATATAATTTGTGTCTTTTGATGTTGGGCTAGAGTAGTTATTTCTTCATTAGTGAGTTCTGCTAATAGTTTTGGGAATTAGTCTGAAAGCTTAGGCCTTCAGTCTTGTCTCCACCTTCCCCAGCAATTCTGCAAGTGCCTGGGTGTCCTTAAGCAGTGTTTGCATCTGTTGCTTGGAATCAGAACCCTGGGGAATAAACCATCTCCTGTTGTTGTGAAATCAAATGAGGTAACTTATGTAAAGGACTTGGAAAGATTCCTCAATAACAAACAAAAAATAAATAAATGAATAAACAAACACATGTTGGACAATTAAACTAAAAATAGACCCCATAGCCTTTTCTTCTTTATATTTTTTCCAAAACATCACACTGCTTCTATCAGAATGGTGAAGTTGATAAAGACTGATGAATTCTTATTTTGTTTGTATTTAGTGGCTGTTGCCCAGAATAACTTCAAATGGTAGACTTCCATATAGGAGTACATGAACCCTTATAACATAAATTATCCGGCATAGGGATAGTACCGGAGGTTAAATATTGCAGTAAGTAATGGTGAAAATGATTGATGACCCAAAAGCAAGAGAATACATCCATATTCTCTGATAAGATGATGTTATCTCTTTCTTTTTGGACAATGGATATAAATAAAAATCTAGCCATGGCTGCTCTAAAAACAAAGACATGCAGCTATATGGCACAAGAAAGAAAAAAATGGACAAAAATGGGAACAGATGAAAATAATGATTAATATGGAAAACAGCCAAAATGTAGAAATGCCTCTTTTTGTGGTCTTAGTCCAGCTGTCTGTGCTTGAAGCCTTCCAGAGTGCTGGCCTTCAGTGAGTGCGTCTGGTTTCCCACGTAGAGGTGTTCCTGGAATTCTATCCTTTTGACCTTCAAGCAACCCAAACATTGGGATATTAAACATTGACACTCAGAGTGTTTTCAACATGCCTAGTCAGACGGTTTTGGCTTATCCTATGGTGTCCTGCTGTAATAGCAGACAACTCCATGTGGAAGTTCTGTCATCTTGAAACCGGGAGGTTTCTGGGAGCTCATGTTTCAGTATTTCACTGCAGACTGTTTCTTACTGCTTTCTTCGTAGCCCCGAGTTTCTGTTGAGTTCCTCAAAGACATGCAAGGGGAACACGGAGGGAAAATGAAGAGGTTCCATTATATCTGTAGTACAATGTTGGCTCTCCACACCATATTTGGCTTGAAGAATGTATTCTACTAAAAAATTAGAAAATTGTTTTATCGTATTTTCTTTATTCTTTTTATGAGAGTCAAAGGGGGATGAAACAAGAAAAATAAAGGGACTTGCAAACTGCTGTCAACTGAGAAAACTTGGAAATCATTAAACCTAACAAAAGAGGAAAGATTTTATCCTCAGCAAGATAACCAATATACTTAAACAGTTTAACAGTTTCCAATTGCCGGGAAATATATCAAATCAAAAAATACAGGCAAATACTGGAAATATTTTGAAAAATGTTCAGACATGAAGTTCAGGTGTGATTAGAGTCTTAGCATTTTTACCTCGTTGGGAATAAAAACTGTTTCCGTGGCTTGGAAGTTATTGTAGGTTTTACACTTTGAAGTTAGTTCATGTTTCTGGAAATAAACCATGTGAGAAAACGGACCACACGCCCTGCTGATTGCTCCTCTGGTGTGGGCCCGGGCTGCACAGAGTGGTCTCTTGTTCCAAGTTCCTGGGGCATTATCTTATGCATTTTTTATATTCCCTTTTAAAATCTGACAAGTGCTTAGTTCATAGATGGCATTCAGTAAGTGTTTTTAAAGCAAAATACATTTAAATGTAGACTGTATCTTGAGAAGATTGCATTTGAAAGAAATAATTCAATAATCATTCACCAAATACCCTGACTAGGGGAGGTCACTGCTGCTAGGCTGTGATGGTGGGCACAGACGTGAGTTGAACAGTGCGCATTTTGGAAGAGCTTTAGAAGGGGATATACATTTTGAATTCAGAATGCTAGGGTGCAAATTCTTCTTGCTACCTTTTAAGCCTTGGAAAAGGCTGCAAATGACTATATAAAAATGACTAAGCCTCTGTTTTTCAAATTATAAAACATTGACAATGAGAATATCTACATTAGGGATTTGGATATACATCCGTCTCAGGCAGCTTGTTTCAAATTTAGGTAGTTGTACTCCTAAATTATTTTCATAATTTAATTTTATAGTTACTATGTAACTTAATTCAATAAATTAGTAACTTTGAGGTAATACACAAACCGATACTTACAATAGTAAAGGAGGATATTAAATACAAAGTAAAAGTCTCGTTTACTTTTCTCAAACCCAGTCCCAGTCCCAATCTTCAGAAGGTTTCAATTTTAAACATTACTGTCCTATTTTTCCAATGGTTCTCTTCTTAAATATAAATAACATGCGTGTCTCTATTTCATGATTTACCAACTTTCAACAATATTTTTGCCTCCATCTATGAAACATGAGCACTCCTGCTTACATAAACTGATTTCTGCCATATCCTTGTTCCTCTGCTAGTTAACATTTTTAATTTTAGTTCTTCTCTTGGTTAAATTTATTGATCTACTTGGTGTACTTGATCTTCTATTTCCTTCACTCATCAACATTAGACTTTATGTAATGACTTGATCTATTTTAAATGAAGTGTTTCTGTGTCACCTACTTTTCTCTTTTCCTAGCTTCTGTCTTCCACATCATTTTTGCATTCTGAAGCTTTATAACACTCAGTTCTGCAGTTAGAGCCTTCAGTGGTTGCCGATTTATCGAACCAGCTTATGGACTACGCATAGAAGATAATTCACGTTAGCCACTTCTTAGTGTTTCTCACTGACCTCTCATTCTGTAATGATTTTATTCCCCATTCGATAATGAGTTTCTTGAGCTCAGAAGTAATCAACCTTGATTTCAGTTGATATCACCACTGCTTTGCACAGTAACTGTTTTCTGCAAAGCACTGGAACAAATTAGTAGGGTGGCAGGTTAATAGCAGTGAGTGCTAATGAAGTCAAGGAGGATGCCTTGAAGTCACAAGACCCTGATTGTGTGATAGTTTAGGACTTGAATCCTGGATGAAACACTGAAAGAATAGCAGGGAAATGGTCTTCAGGGAACTGGGTTATTTAGTACCTTATCAAGTCAGAGAAGCGTTAACAGACAGACAATAAGGCAGAGCCAAGGAACTGGAATTGGCATGGTCAATGACTCAAAAAAGAGGTTTGCATCCAATGCCAGAGAGGATAGTACCTGGCACTGGAGGCCAGGTCGGACCAGGTACAGCATCAAGAAACCATCATTCTAGTTCTTCTTGCTTATAGGCAAGAGTGACCAGAAGCTCAAGATGGACATGAAATTCTGTTGGTAAGTTAAGGAACTCACTTGTGAGGGCAGTATGGGGTAAGTGAGAAAGACAAGTCATTGATGAGAAAGTGATTTTTTCTCTTTGAAGTAGCATATTCTAATTTACTACTGATATTTTTTCATGAACTGCATACACAACAAAGTTACATTAAAATATTGCTTTAGTAAAAAAATTGTGGCAGTGCCATATACGCATAGTTATAGGAAATTTTTATTTTATTGTAGATGTCCCTGCTCTCTTTCTGTAAAACTGAAGTAAATTGCCACATAGACTAATGTAATAAATGATTTGGAATTATTTCAGTTTTATTTTTATTGTATTTCTTTAAGAAATTAGTAAAATTATCTTTCCTTTGCTTATTGTCATACACCTGTTGTTATATGAATATCACAACATTGTGATTTATTTTTATGATATTAATTATATTTCTATTGTTAGAAAATGTATTAAAATAACATTTTCTTAGGTAAGCTAAACTTTAACAATTTATCAGCAGTATGTGTCTCTATGACAATAAGTAAATAAAACAATTTTTCTCTAAATAAAAGTTACCAAGAGAGATTGCAATATCCCCTTTTGTGTCTAGTATAAAATAAATTAAGCTCACGAGATTACACTTCATTGCAAGTATGAAAACAGGATTAGTTACTAGTTACTGATGCGCCCAACATCGAGTCCTCCGTTCCTGCCTGAAATTGCTCTACCCAGCTCCAAGTGCAGAATCTGGAGGCTCAGAACTTTCTATGTTTATTTAATTACTTTGTTATATATTCATTTAAAAATCATTTATTACATTCATGCTAGAGCTACACTATTCAGGTCCTCTTAGTTCATTTTTTACCTCTGCTTTCTTCTCCAAATAGTGGTCTCTCAAGGCCACTGTTCACATCTTTTCTGTTTGGCAAACACAGAGGGAAAAAAATGCATCTCTGGACAATTTCAACATGTCTGGCATCATGTTTCACTGACTGGCTTGGGTCATGGGCCCATCCCTTCTTAGGTCTGTTCATGTGTCACTAGGGTTATGGCTAAAAAGGGAGCAGAGGATAGGAGCTCCTGTGTCCTAATGCACAGTTCACAGGTCCACTTCCACGTCCAGAGGGGTGGGATCAACCTCACCTAAATCACTTGTGCCCAGACTAAGGGGAAGTTGTCCCTACAGAGAAGTCAAGATGCTACCACCAGAAGGAAGTGGTAAATGTTGGACCACTACACGAACTCACAGATGTCCGCTGCATTCACTATGCACCCTGAAGTTCGAATTTGACTGTTAACCTTTATTAATATGGGTTTAATAATGTAGAATTGATAATAATACAGGCATATTCTCCACAAAATATATATTAATAGTATAGCAATACTTTTAGATTAAGATATATAGTACATAAACATTTGCAGTATTTTATTTTATTTTTTTAGATTTCATTTATTTCTTTTTAGAGAGAGGGGAAGGGAGAGGAAAGGAGGGAGATAAACATTAGTGTGTGGATGCCTCTTGTGCAACCCCACCGGGGACCTGGGTGACAACCCAGGCATGTGCCCTGACTGGGAATTGAACTGGGGACCCTTTGGTTCGCAGGCTGGTGCAAAATCCACTGAACCACACCAGTGAGGGCAATATTTACATTATTTTAAACATTATCCAAACAGATGATAAAATTGATTAGCCAATCACAAATAAATCTATGCACCTATCTTATTTAGTCATCAAAATGGATAAACTTAAACCATGTTTACTAGGTAATATTTTTATTTTAAATAAATCATGTTTAATATGTGGAGTTTTATTCAAATAGAAAGTTAATAAAGTTGATTAAGCAGTTTCTGAAATTTGGACTAGTGGGTAAAAGTACAGACTATATCCAAATCCTGACTTTACCACTTAACAGCTATGTGATCTTGGGAAAGTTACTTAACCTCTCTGTTTTTCAATTCTCTAACTTGTAAAATGGGGCTTAATTCTAAGAGTACCTGCCTCATAGAAATGCTGTGAGAATTAATGCAGGTAATATAGTATGTAAAGTACTTAGAACAGTACTACCACCTAGAAACTGCTAAATCAGTGGTTGGCTTTGTTATCATTATTGCTCTCACAAAAATATATACTGAGCACATTTTTATTTTTAGAATTTATAATATAAAATTTATAAATATCATGATAAAAGTTCTAGGAAATATACATTTTCTTTACATCAGTGTGGATTAATTAGTGAAATTAAGCAATTTGCCAAAAGTCACACATTATCATTGGCAAAGCCAGAATTTGAAAGCCATATTTTTTTATTCCAAAGACCATTTTGTGGTCTTTTATCAATTATGATAGTCTGCCTCTGAAGTAAATAATATAGTGTGACTTAATTTCTATCAAGTCCCCTTGGCTATATAAAGATATGTATATATATTTATATTCCAGTTATATCTTGAATATCACTTTCCTCAATGTTTTTTATCATGTAACCATTTTTTTCCTGAAACAATAAAAATAATTCCAAATTAAAAGAGTCTCCAAAGGGTCAGACATTTGATGGCATAAAATCTATAACGGAGCAAATGATAAAACATCATAATACTTAAAAGCACTTTGAAATGTTACCAGTGTTTACTTCTAGGCGATAAGGTAATTTCTTCTTTATAAATGTATTTTTCCAAGCATAACAGAAGGCAGTAAGTGACTGACATGTAAGCGAGTGGAAAGGAAGGGAGGCCATGTGTGACCAGCACCACGCCAGGGCGCTGGCAAGGAGAGCCCGAGACCAGACTTTCTCTCGGGAGCCAGTGAGCTCCCCCTAAATTAGCCATTGTCAAGGAATGAGTCCAATTTTTAGGACCCCAATCAAGAACTTCAGTAAAGAAAACTTTTTGCCTGTTTAATGTAAAAATGTCCTTTAAAAAGACATTATTTAGCCCTGGCTGGTGTGGCTTAGTGGATGAAGTGCGGGCCTATGAACCAAGAGATCACGGTTCGATTCCCAGTCAGGGCACATGCCTGGGTTGCAGGCCAGTTCCCAGCAGGGAATGCACAGGAAGCAACCATACATTGATATTTCTCTCCCTCTCTCCTTCCCTCCCCCTCTGAAGATAAATAAATAAATAAAAATCTAAAAAAAAGACATTATTTATATTGTATTAATTTTGTATTTACTGACAATTTATCCTTTTGGAGCTTCTAAACCTTCCATGACTATTTAATGTTTTAAATGAAAGCTGCGGTGAATTCCTATTGCCGGGATATGTAAATAACACACACACACTCGCACACTCACATGCAGCGGTGGGGTGGAGAGTGGGCAGCACAGCGGATCAGAACAGCTTGTCTGGGGGTGGCCTTACATTTCAAGTCAAGGCTGCTCAAGTGGTGAAGCTGACAAATGGGGAAAGCAGATTGTGAAATGGAAGCTCAGGGGAGAAGATTTTTCTTAGGAAGAACAAATCAATTATCTAGCTTATGGTTTCCAGCTTGGAAAGAACGTTAAAGATTATCTCAATATTTTCATTTTAAAAATGAGAAAGAAAGGATGATGTTAGATGACCTCTTCAGGGCCACACTGAATGGGAAGAGCTAGAGCTTGGATCTCTGGAGCCGAGAGTCCTTCTGATTCATGGGGCCTGTTGAATTTAAGCATGAAGCAAACCAACTCTATTAGAAAGTGATACTTATTTCATTTACTGGGTGGAATTAGAGGGAAGAAAAAACTTGTGATTTAAAAAATGCTTAAATAAAAGAATATTTAAATTCCCAGATTCTTACCAGAAAGAATACAATTTTTAGAGCTTATGATATCTATTGTTCTTTATACTTGGACTCTCCTGGTGGCAACCGAGTGTGATGCATCATTGTTTTTTTAATAAACTAAGCATTTAAAAAATCAAGAATATTTTGTCTAATTTGGCATAGATTTCAAAAATCTTCTAGTTAAGCAATGAAGGTACCATCTTCCTTTAAATAATACAAAAGTCACAGTGTTAGTAGATACGGTAGTGTTAGTAATCCTGTAGTGTTAATAAATACTGAGTGGTAGGAAATAGAGCAATAATATATAGTATTAGTATATATGATAGTATCAGTATCCTGTAGTGTTGGTAAATACAGTAGTAATAATAGAGTGTTAGTGGATATGGTAGGTTAGTAATACCATAGTGTTAGTAAATACTGTAATGTTTTGTGAAGCAGATTCCCCCCCCAAGAATCTCCAGGTACAAATACTGTAGTGTTCTGCCTTACCCGCCCCTAGAGGCTACCAGCTGATACCTCACTGGGAATCACTCAGTACTGTAAGGAATGACCTCCCATGACCAGACGGTGTGAGGATGCAAAGATCCAGTCATCGTGCCTTGATTCAGAACTTGCTGTAGTTTCACATGTGACCTCATTTGCCTCGACATTGAGTCCCAGCTTGTCTTTTTGCCCAGTTCTATCTTCTGTAGTTTCTGATCAGTGTATCTCTTGAGAGCTCTCTCCAGCATCTCTGTATTCGGTCGGCTCTCAGTTTGTTTCCACTGAAGCATTTCTAACATGGTGATTCCAGCAATGGTTCTAAGAAGCTGACCATAAGTGGGATTTTATTGCTGAAACACTCGCTATCCAACCAGCAATGAGGATTCCATCACTGATGTTAGGCAGACACTGGATAGCCACATTGCAAGTTGTAATGATGCCATTGTTAAAACCTTCACCAATAGAGAACTGAAACGGGATACTGGTAGAAGGGGATATGCTAGCTGGTGCAGTATCTCTGGCCCTGGAGAATTAGGAGAGAAAAGGACTATGGAATAGGGCAGAAGTTGCTGGGTGTCGCTGATTCCTTGAAGACAAACGTGGTAAGCAGAATTTCTAAAATGGCCTCCCAAAGATGTCCAGTCATAACCCCAAGAACCTATGGATATGGAGGGATATCACTTCCCTAATTCTGTTATATTATATGGCACAATTGACCCTAAAATAGGAAAATTATCTGAATGGACCTGATCTAATTACAGAAGCCCTTAAAAGCAGCTGATGGCCGAAGTCAGGGAGATTTGAAGCTTGGGAAGGACTTGATGTGCCATTACCAGTTTGGAAGACAGAGAGGTTCACATGGGAAGCAAGTAAGCGGTCTTACAGAGCTAAGAGAGGCTTCTGGCCGACAGCCAGTGAGGAAACAAGAGCCTTCGTCCTGCAATAGTCAGGTGCTGAATACTGCTAAAAATCTGAACAAATTTCATGATTCTGGGGCCAACATTCCAATGTGTGTTTGTGTGTAGGGTATGTTTTCCCATATCACCCAGCAATTCTCTGACACCAGCTGGATGCCCTTCCATTCAGCTCCATTCTGACACTATTGACCTGGAAATAGTGTGAGATCCTACTGGCTGAAGGGTCAGTCCCACAGGAGTCTCCCCCAGGCCTCCACAGACACCAATTGCAAATTTAGGTTGTCACTGTGCTTCTGACCTACAGGTTGTAGATGACAGATTCCAATAACCTCCTCCTTAGGTTCAATTAATTTGCAAGAGAGGCTCACAGACCTCAGAGAAACATTTTATTAACTCTGTGACTGGTTGCTGTAAAAGAATATCATTCAGAAACAGCCAGATGGAAGAGATGCTTAGGGCAGGTTATGGGGGAAAGGCATAGACCATCCAGGCCACTCTCCCCAAATCTCCAACCCGTAAGTTCTATTAAGCAAACTCTGCCATTCTGAGTTTTTATGGAGGCTTCATTACGTAGGTGTGACCAGCTAAAGCACTGGCCGCTGGTGGTTGTTTCGCCTTCCAGCCACATTCACCTCCCAGAGGTAGGGAGGTAGAGATGAAAGTTTCAACACTCCAATAAGGAGGTTGGTGCTCTCGGCAAGCAGCTCTCCTCTTTAGGCTGCCTAGGGGCTTTCCCCATCACCTTATTAGCATAAAAGACAACTTTATTGCTGTCTTCACTGAGGAAATTCTCATGGTTTCAGGAGCTCTGTGTCGTAAGTGAGGATGAAGACCAAACCTATATTTCTTGTACAAATACAATATTGGAAGCTTGGGAGCAGACTTCTTCCCCACCCCAGCTCTACCCTGAGCCTCCAGTACAAGCCCAGCCCAGCTAAGTGAGATATTTTTGTCCTGTGAGATCTTTAGTTAAGAACCCAGTCAACTCCAACCAGACTCCAGACTTGGTACCAACAAAGCTGTGATAAATGGGCGTTGTTTTAAGCTGCAGTTTGTGAGCATTTGCTAGAGCAGTGATAGAAAACTGATACAAGAGATAGCATCAGGTTCAGCGTGTTTAATCATCAACTTACTCAACAGCTTTCTTCATACTTTCGATCATCAGTAATACAGGCATACAAACTCATGGACTCCTTTGGGTCTGTAACTCATTAAGTGATTTTTAAAAATTTAATATTACAGATAACTCTTTTTAAATACAATTACCATAAAAATGAAATCCTGCTTCCTGTTCTCTATAGCTCCCCTCACCACACCCAGCTAGATCAGACCAACAAGGATGCTATGAATTAAACGTAAATACAATTTTCCTGTAACAAGATTTTAGATGTTTAGATCAAAATTCCACTTCTCTTCTTTCTAGAGAAGGTTGTGTTAGGTACTTCTTGGTTAGGAATAATGATGCAAAACAGGATCATTCCTCCCTAGAGTTGAGTGATGTATGTTGTATTGCTTCCGTAAACTTGACAGAGCTGACCTTGCCCACACAATGATACAATTCTGCCTTTAAGCTTTTCTTCATGGTAATGCTGAGCATCAGGGACACATTCTGATGGAAAATGTGGGTCTGTTTGGAGTAGCTAGCTCCTTAAGTATTTCAGAGACAGATGTCTGAAGATCATTTCCAAATCCTGTAACATAGCCTGCATCTTAAAGACCCACTTGAATGAGAAGGCATATGTAAATTTTGCATCAGTTAAAAGAATATGACTTAAAATGAAAGTGAATAAATGGTCTAACACAGCTAACAGGATAGGACTTTCATTATAAAGCCCACTAAACCTTATACATACATGGAAATAAGTCTTTTTTCCCAAGGGAACACACTACCTTTAAATATTTAGATTTACATGTATGTTGTCAATTAGACCTTTCTTTCTTTTATAATTTTTAAAAAGGTATTTTAGACTCAAATTTTATAGACGATACCTTCAGTTCTTTGTTTTGGAGGACTAAAACTAGTTATGGTACTTAGGCGAATGCTGCACTGTGGTAGGCAGAATAATGACCCCTCCAAAGGTGTGCACATTTGAACTTGGGGACCTATGAGTATGTTAAGTTACATGGCAAGTGGGAATTACAGTTGCAGTTAGAATTACGGTTTCTAATAAAATGATCTTAAAATACAAAGATAATCCTGGATAGGTGAAAGGGGAAAGCAGGAGGCTCAATGTTAGAGCAGTGAAGCGTGAGAAAGAGTCCACTGGCCCTGGGCCCTTGCTTTGAAAGGGGAAGGGCGCTCTGAACCAAGGAATCAGGCTGTCTGTAAAGGCTGGAAAAGGTGAGGAAATCGTTTCTCTGCTTCTGACATGCACTCTCGGTCCCACCATGGTGCTGTAAATTAGAAATTTCTAATGCTTCTCTAACTTTTCCTTTTCTGTATGTATTTGTTTTTTTTATTATTAAAAAATCCCCTGGGACCCATGATTTAGAATTAATTGGTTATATTCAGGCCAATCAATTTCCTTTACAGTGACAAGCATTGCTCCTGATCCTCAGTAGTAGTATGCAGGGTCACTCTGTTAGAGCAGTCTTTAACAAGTTAAAAAGGAATATTCAGAATGAAATGCAAAAGCATTGCTTCTAATCATATGCAAATTGCTACTGGAGTGTCAGAGATGACTTCTTACCATTAGCAGGGAATTCGGGTAAGGTTATTAGAAGATCTACCAACATATTTTTTTTAACTGTTTGGCTTATGTTACAGAAGAACTACATATATTAACTGGGACATTCTAAACTCCTTAACAGGATGCAAAATCTGTTTACTGAGTAAATGTAAGGTTTTATTTCCCTCACCAAATTCCTGTGGACATAAATCTTTACTTAAATGCCCCACCTCTATACAGTGTACATATTTTTTCAATATCTTTATTATATTGTAGGTTATTATGGACAGTTGCTCAATAAATATTTTATTTTTCAGACTTCTATGCTCACCTCAACAGTAAGCTTTTTAAAAAGATGTTATTTATTTATTTTTTGAGGGGAAGGAAGGGAGAAAGAGAGGGAGAGAAACATCAATGTGTGGTTGCCACTCACGCACCCCCTACTGGGGACCTGGCCCACAATCCAGGCATGTGCCCTGACTGGGAATTGAACTGGCGACCCTTTGGTTTAAAGCACTGAGCCACACCAGCCAGGGCTCAACAGTAATCTTTCAAAAATAAAATTAGAAAAATTCTGTTTTGTGCTGAGAGGGTTACATTTTAAATAGCTTTTGTTTTAGGTTTTAATATTTTCCACCATATGGATGGTCTCTGAGCTTATTCCTGGTAAGAGAAAATATCATTTTTTAACCATTGTAGCTTGTTTTTGTTCACATTGAAATTTATACCACTGTGACAATTTTCTTTTCCTTTAGGCACAAGTAGGCTGTTACTAATTATGACATAAAATCTGTTAATCAACATCAAAGATATCAGTTATACAGAAGACACCAATTCACAAACAACTAACTTTTGTTTTCTGCTTTTGCCATTTAAACTTACAGTAAATAAATGTATCATTTTGGAAAAGCTGAACTCTAAGAAAACTTTCTTGTATTCCTAGGTCATTTAAGCATGATGAAGTAGAGTAGATTACCATATAAACTCAGTTTTTCAATTTTTTAACTTTCTTTTCTTTTGCTTTTTTTAAATTTTATTTTAACTGTTGTTCAAGTACAATTTTCTATCTTTTACTCCCATCCCAGCCCCCCAACCCAGCCCTCCCCACCTCCCTCCCATTTCCACCCCCTCTAGTTTTTGTCCATGTGTCCTTTATATTTGTTCCTGTAAACACTTCCCCTTTACCCCTGAAATTCCCCTGAAATTCCCTCCCCTCTCCCCTCTGGTCACTGTCAGCCTGTTCTCTATTTCAGTGTCTTTGTTTATATTTTTCTTGTTTCGTTGTTTTGTTGATTAGGTTCCTGTTAAAGGTGAGATCATATGGTATTTGTCTTTCACCGCCTTGCTTATTTCGCTTAGCATAATGCTCTCCAGTTCTATCCGTGCTGTCACAAAGGGTAGGAGTTCCTTCTTTCTTTCAGCTGCATAGAATTCCATTGTGTAAATGTACCATAGTTTTTTGATCCATT
>CM052540.1:172723795-172771580 GCA_028533065.1 Trachops cirrhosus
TCCAACTTCTTTGGGACTCTCTGAGCTTCCTGGATTTCCTGGAAGTCTATTTCCTTTGCCAGATTGGGGAAGTTCTCCTTTATTATTTGTTCAAATAACTTTTCCACTTGTTGTTTTTCCTCTTCTCCTTCTGGTACCCCTATAATTCATATACTTTAAACATTTACTTATAACAGTGCATGCTATTTTAACAGAAAATGTAACAGCATATATTAGTTCAAGTTTAAAATGATTTTTAAAAAGAAATACATAGAAAAACTTGTCTTACCCACATATAAGCAGTACTTAAGTTAGGAATTCATACAGCAAACACTGAACTGTTGCACACACTGCCCACCCCATCTCACATATAACCCTGCACATGCATTTGCACGCATTCATTTATTAAAGACACGTGACAGATGGAGCGGTGGAATTTGATGAATGGCAGTAATAACACAAATGGAAGGAAGGCGGTACTCCCTTGGGTTCCCTTGCCATCCTTTAGGAACCCAGAATGAGTCATACTCAGTGTTTCTGTTTGCGTTCATAAACTCATTGAAAAATGTTGTAGTTCCAAGTCTCTCTTGATATACAGCAAGAGCATGGGATAGGTGTGTGTATATGTATATATAAATGTAAATATGCATTATATATGAGAATATTCTATTACATATACATAATGTTCTTTACATATATTATATTTATATAATTTTTTCACTTACAAGAAAATTGTGTTATCTTAATCTTACAGCTTGCCTTGGGATTTCACTCATAAAATCTAATTATTTCTTTCCAAACAATTCTTTCTTTTCATGCATTTTAAGAACATTTGACCATATTATCATGTTTATGTAACCAGATGGCTCATAAATAACTTATAGGATTCAAGGTCTTAGGTTCATAAATATTAGGTTTTTTCATTGTCCTACATTTTAATTGCTTGGGTGTGACTATGATAAGATAAACTCATGTAATATTAATGAAAGTTTAAAATAGAAAATCTTCCTTAAAAGTAACACAATTTACTGATAAGTTATTATGCACATTATTCTTGAATTGAGATCTTTTGTATTGTAATTTGGAAGCAAAGACATTAAAATATTTGTGTACTTTTTGAAAATGTGGATAATTTTCTTATTTGAATCTGTTTATCATTTTTCTCTACATCTATATTTTCCTATCTAACTTTATCTCATACATAATTGAAAAATCTTATAAAAATGAGATCTAGAAAGACTTTGAATAACTTTTTATCACTTTCCAATGATAATGCATATTTTTCAAACACGGAGATATAGCTGATTTCTATAGATCCCACACAAAGCACTTATTTATGCAAGAAACCTTGTGTATAGCAGGTAGAATAATATGTTCAATAAAAGTCTGATGTTCTGCCAAGTTTGTTTCTAACTCTCTAAATTCACGTGTGTTTTCTCGGATGCTGAAGAGACTTTCTCCACATTGGTGGAGCTGGAATAAACAGAATTGGGTTCAAAGTCTGTCTTAACTCTTATTCTGGATCTGTGACCTTGAGCAAATTAAATATTCTTTTTAACTTATGCTTTTGCATATATAACAGCAGTGAGAATACCTACATTCCTGTGTTGTGCTGAGTATTAAACAAGAACACATACGGAGCTGGCACAGTGCCCATTGCAGAGTAATAAATATTAATTCTCTCCCTTCTATCTCTATAAAGTAGGAGCATGGAATGTAATCTACAGAGTTGTTGTGCATAGTAAGTAAGTTTATGCAGATAAGGCGATTCAAATCGTGTCTTGTGCTAAGCAAATGATACTTTCTCCTGCTTTTTCATTTATGTTTTACAGGTAAAACCTCTCTCATCATTTAAAAAGCAGCTGGGATTCTGACTCTCTCTCAAAAATCTTCCCCAGGCCAACACCATTGGCTAATGCAGTTGCATATTCCTCTTTCTGTACTCACATAGAAGTGCTCATGAATTTCTGCTAGAATATTAAGTATTTTATATTAAATTTATCCATCTATCCTTCACCATTCAAATATATGTAGAATTTCATTATAAGAGTTCATATAATATTTATTTTTTACTTGTATTTAACTTTTCTTGGGTCTAGTCTTAGTTCCTAAAATGGTTTTAAAAATTCATTTCTCTTTCCTATTTCAAAGAGGGATGTTCTACAGTATTTTTTACTAAGAAAGTATTAAGAAATCTATGACTTTAATGTGCAATAAGCATCTTTTTTATGATATACCCAAGTTTAAAACAATGTAGAACTCCCTATATTAGAATTATAGACAAACTAGGTTATTCATTATAATATTTATAAAATTCATCCTGGATCCTGAGATACACTTAAATATCAAGGAACTTATTTTCCAGTAGGTAAGAAAGTACATTAATTAAATAAATATATATGTGAAAGGTAAGTGCCACAGAGTAAAGGTATGTGACATTATGATGGCAAAAAGAGGATGATGTGATCTAATTATAATATAGCTTTTGAAGGAAATGAGGCTTGAGCTAAGTTTGAAACACCAGTAGTAATTTGTGTGAAGAAAAAGAAGAAAAGAGATTTCCAAGCAGTTATAATAGTTTCTACAAAATTCTTCACTGGGAAAATAGATAACTATTATAGTGTTATATTTAGTATCTGCTACTCTAGTGGGGTGTTACAATATTTTTAAAAAATTTTCTTTTATTTTAATTGTTCAAATACAGTTTTCTGTCTTTTATTCCCATCCCAGCCCAACCCCCAGTACTCCCCACCTCCCTCCCATTTCCACCCCCTCCCCTAGTTTTTGTCCATGTGTCCTTTATACTTGTTCCTGTAAACCCTTTCCCTTTTCCCCTGAAATTCCCTCCCCTCTCTACTGTGGTCATTGTCAGCCTGTTCTCTATTTCAGTGTCTTTGGTTATATTTTGCTTATTTGTTTGTCTTGTTGTTTAGGTTCCCATTAAAGGTGAGATTATATGGTATTTGTCTTTCACCGCCTGGCTTATTTCACTTAGCATAATTTTTCCAGTTCCATCCATGCTGTTGCAAAGGGTAGGAGCTCCTTCTTTCTTTCTGCTGCATAGAATTCCATTGTGTAAATATACCTTCTTTCACAGAGTGAAAGGAAAAAGTTTCAGACACTTCAACTTACTTTTTTTCCAATGGTAAATCCTGTTCCACAGTACAAAAACCAATAGATGAATTCTGCCTACTCGCTAGTAAGTCCATCCCAGCAATTCACTGGCAGTGAGAGAGGTTACCACCAGGTGCATCCATGGTCCAGTATACCATGCTGAATGGACGAGCATCAGGACTTGGTGCCTTGGCCTCCATTCGACCCAACATTAACAGGGAAGTCACGGTAAGGCTACACATCCCAGAGAATCTACATCAACTTTAGTCCATTTGCAAGTGCCCTTACAGCATCTGGACATTCTCTTTTGCTCTCTGTACTATTATTCAAGTAGGTCATCATGGATCCCTTTGAAAAAAGACTGGAATGTTATTATACAGGAGTGGGCAAAATTAGGTTTACAGTTGTAATACAAATAATTGTAAACCTACTTTTGTCCACACTTGTACGTACATTCTTTGGTGTTTCAGGGCTCTGTGCTTAGGAATATGACAGTCTCTCATACAATGAGTTTTAGGTCTCCAAATTGGCCCAGGTCTAGAAATTGGGCAAAGGGACATAGCTTTACACTAAGGCAAACGTCATCACCCTTCTGATCATCTTCTCAACCTCCCCATTGCGATGGGGATGCTCATTCCCAGACAGCCAGCAGTCCTGCCTGTAGAACACAACCACCACTGCGTCTCCCAGTGGGACTGGTGCCCCTGCCACTTGTGCCTGCTTACTACTTTGTTCATTAAATATCCTTTGGTCACCTGGTGGAGTTCTTGGCTTTCTATGGAATAAAAACTCTATCTATGTCCTATTGTCTAAGTCTTTTAACCTTTTCTTTTGTTGTCTACCATGATAATTCAGACACCTATGCCTCACTTAGTGTGGGCCGTAATTTTCCGTAGGCTGCTTTGATCAATCTTAATAGCAATTTATTCTGTCTCCCAGGGTTCTTGCCAGGACTTTAGATCCTACATATGGGAGGGTGATCCCACTTTGATAAACACTCTCTTGCCAAATTTACTTTCTACTCCTTTTTGATGCATCAGCTTTAAGATAAAATCCTACAAACATTTGCCAGTCTCCTGCTGACAAAATTTGGTCAGGCCCTCTAACTCCTTGTGCCCATAGCTCCTTTTTCCTCTAGAAATGCCTAGAGCTTCTCTAGACCTGCTATGTTATGACTGCATGAAGAAATGGAAGAGCAGATATTGAGGGGACTCTCACTTTATTGTGAGGGAGAGCCTAAGGGTCACATTCAGAGAAAAAGAGGCACTCACTGTCCCTCAATAGGGTGGGCTTGGGGTATGCAACACTTTTGAGGACAATAATATAGTTGTCACCATCCTCTGTATTAGTGTCTTATTCCTTTCTATCACGGTCCTGACTTCCACATAGGAGACCTCCTGATCTGCCAAATTTGAGAATTTGTCCTCATTTGGAGCTCTTATGATTGAGTTCTATGTTTTGACTTTTCTTTCCTTACTTTCCAGTTTCAAAAGATGGGAGTCTCTTTATATGCTGAAAAGAAGACCTTCTGACTTTCACATTTGTTTTTTATTAAATTGTAATTACCCTAAACAAGAACCATCTAATTCTATTGTGTTGTAATCGATATTACTCTTTCCACCATATTTTTATTACATTCACCAGTGTGTTTCATTCCACAGGTATACCATCCCAGTTCACCTCTATTGAAGTTAGGCAATTGAATTTCAATCCGGGGACTTGGGACTTTCAGGCTCCACTTTCAGGCTACCAGAGATGAAGTCCTCAGAGTCACCTGGGTGGTAGCAATGCTGAATAATCTGGCTCCAACATCCCATTGTAACATGTACTTTCTTAGGCCCATCCTGGTACAAACTGTTGCAGTCAGTTTCCCTTGAAACATAGATTAGAGGGCAAGGAACTTACATGGTGGTATTCTCAGCCTCAACAGTACTTGAGAGAAGGATAGAAAGCAGGGTGTGGCAGAAGGAGAATCAGGACTTCAACGCTATCCCAACAAAGTCCTAGACCCCTCAGAATCACCACTCTTCAGAGTTCTCTGGCAATTGGGAGGAGAAGCAGGGTTTTACAGCCCAGGCATTACATGTGGGCTGCCTGCTGGAAATACCCATGAACTTGGGTATGGTAGCCCTCTTCAAGAAAAGGCTGGAGATCAATAGCTGAGCACAGTTGGCAGCAGCATCCCCAGGATCTGAACTAGAAACCTCTCAGTCCTAAAGGAGGATCTGTGTGATCAGCTTAGGATGCAGCATAATACGGTAGTGGGAACAAATGATGAATCTAGCCTGTACCAGTGCAGAAAAACTTATATTAATTATATGTGGATCGATATTTTTTACTAGATTGACAATAAAGTGTAGCTGGATACATATAGCTTTCTCATAGGCAGATCTCATATGCCATATTCAACAAGTCATTTTATTGATTTTGCATTGAATCAAATTATAATGTTCTGTAAAATATTACATAATACAACATATACAATTAAAAACCTTATATAATACAAATCATTATACAATGCAAAACAGAATGTGTGTGAATGTACGTGTGTGTGTGTGAAACTGATCCTACTTATGGCAGTAAATACTTTGATACTCAAATCTGGAAAAATACATAAACAATAAATTAAGGATTTTATAGGTTTAATTATTGTCTGAGAATAGTCTACATGGGAAAAAAATGAAATAAATAATTCCAGGAAAAGGGAAGCAAATCCTTTTAAAATGTGTTGTCAAAATAAAAGGGAAACTAATCAATGTTCTTTTCTTTATGATTTTTGCAATGACAGTAAACAGAGTCTCTCTGCCTCTATTATGATATTGTTTTATTGTAATTCAACTAATATAAAATATTCTGAGAGAATAAAGACAAGCAAAGCTATTTTAATTAAGTTGTTAAGCTGAATTTATTGTTTTGGATCATAGGCGACTAGAAAAAGAATTTGGATCTTAGTGTTCTATCTTTGAACTTTGACCTTCACAAAGGGAATGAAAGTGAAATATAGCTCTTATTCTTTCATCAAAATTGAAAAAGAAAGCATGCCTTTGTTCTCTAGAATGGCATACAATTCTATAAAATAGATACAAAAATGTCAAGCAGAACTGGAATCTACTATTGCATTACACTAACCAAGGCAAAGTCAAATTAGGCCTAAGGATCAAAGGCAGAAGAAGACATGCATGGCCGACGCTGTGGGTGGTTAGTTGCTGAGGGCACTGAAGGCTATTTAAAATTGCTACGGGCACATGGCCATGAAATGCTAGGAAAGTACATTTCTCCCATGGTTAGATATATAAATCAACTATTCTTTTCATAAATGTGTAAAACATTCTTAATATTTTTACCTTTACAGATATACTCCTATAGCGGAAATATAATTAGCCAAGTTTTGGAATGGTGATGGTCCAGATTATTCTCTGGCTAGTGTGTATGTGTTATGCAAATAGATCTTTCTGCCTAAACTGCTCAAACACATAGGCAGCCATGGCAGAGAGAAACATGACACGGAGATGGAGTGGGAGAACGGAGACCATTTGAAGCCTGAGCGTAGATTTAACCTCAAATGGAATTTCCTGTTGGATTAGCAATGGTTCATTGCCGCTGCTTGTGTATTGTTTATGTGACACTGGAGCTAAATAAACCAATCCATGACCTGATTTGTCTGCCAAATGGATTGAACATTTACTCTCTCTGCCTCAAAAGCTTGTCACTTCAGCTTAGCCTTGCAGATGGTCCTTCCATTTCCCTGAAACAGAGCCACTATATACCAGCCTGCCAACATTTCTGTTATTCAAAGTTCACTCTCAAAGTACACATAGCCAGGCCTCACTTCTCAGCCAGTATTCCTCAGCCTCGGCCATCTGACATCCTTGTCTTTCAGGTCACTCTCGCTGAGTTGGCCGCCTAGTTATCGACCATTTCTCCCAACTCTACTACTGAGGAAAGTATAATGTCAACAAACATACTTCTAATTTTCAGAAGTGACTTTATTCCAGAAACCTAGAGAATCTCTGGGAATGTGCTTGACAGTAAGAATGGATGAGAGTCTGTTGGCATTTTTCTAAAATTGTTTATGTGTTCAAGTGTCACATAAAAGGAGGTTTGCTTCACTCAGATGCTTTCAGTTTGGATATTTCTGCTATAAAACAGAATTATATGGCTTAAAACATAAGCAAGTAGGGCATATTTCCATTGATGTCAAATTCTTAGCATCTGGGGCTGGGTTGTATTTTATTATATGTGGAGTAAGAACATATTTCATTAAGGATATAACAAAATTGCTTTCTTAAGTAGAAGAAAAAATTTATGTGATATCACAGAACTTAAATCTATTACATTTATATGGCTCTCATTTTCAAAACCTTCGCCACTCACAATTTTATAAGTCAAATTTGTATTCTATACTAAAATGAGAATAATATTTCATGCTGAAATCTTAGCAATCAAATATTTATTTTGACAGTTTAAGAATAGAATACCTTTTTTAATCTACTTTATTAAGAGTAACATGATATTAATAAAAACTATGGGAAAATATTTTTAAATGAAATGTTTTTTTTTCATTTTAAGCAAATTTCCATTTACTTGGTAATCCACTTTAATAGATGCTGGGGATACAAGAAAGAAAACAGTTTTCTTACTGAACAAGCTGGAGCCTGGTGGGAAGAAAGACAGATGCGTCATCAGTGGTAACACCATACCAGCGCTATAGAAGATGCAGGCACAACCAGGCATGCAAGCACAGGGCAGGGCATGCGACCCAAACCTGGGAGCACATGTAAGAAAAACAAAAAAGTAAAAATATGACATGTTCAAGACAACTATGAACAGCTTCTTGTGAAGCATATAAAGTAGGTAATGGTGGTAAAAAGTGTGGCCTGGAGAGGAAAGCAGGAACCAAAACAAAGTTTTTGGTGTGCACTACTAAGGATTTAGAGCTAAAATCCTTCAAGTTATGGAAGGATTCCTTTTTAAAAATTATTAATTAATTAATTAATTAATTAATTTATTTATTTATGTTGTTCAAGGACAGTTGTCTCTATTTTCCGCCTACCATGTGCCCCACCTTACCCATCCCCACCTCCCACCCTCGAACCTACCCCCTTTGGCTTTGTCCATGGGTCCTTTATACATGTTGCTTGATGTCTCTTCCCCTGTTTCCCCCCATTATCCATCTTTCCCCTCCCTTCTTGTTATTGTCAGTGTGTTCTTTATAAAAGTGGGATGCTCAATATCAGAGTGCTAGGATGGGCCAAGCTGCCTAAGTGACACAGAAAAAACCCCCACCAAGTATTAAAAGGATAGTCTTGGTTAACAAAAATAGGCATCATGATTTAACCTAGACCAGCACTAGCTGGAAGTGCTAAAAACTAGAAGGTGGCCATTGTCCCTATGGCACCTCCGCCATTTTTTACTGGACAAAAACATGGTTATATACCCCGTAGCTTTAATTAGAATAGCAATGTGAGCAGTTCCTATGGGTATCACTGAAGGAAATTTTTTAATGCAAAAGAAATGAAAAAACCTTACAAAGAAATATAGGATGAAATTAGTACAGTGCTGCATGCAACATACTTAAGTGTAACAGTGCTATGCTTGGTGTATCCCTAATAAAGCTCATTAACCCAGTATTTTATGCTCTGCATGTGTGTTAGGTGTTGTCTCAGAACTTGTTGGTATTTACTTATTTAGCTTGCATCCCAAAAGAGAAATTTTTCATATTCTCTGGTTATATAAAACTGATTCATGCTTTTACACAAATCTTGCTGCAATTAATTTCTTTTATTGGAGTAATTAAATATTTTAATAATGAAACAAATTTGGTATTTGTTATTCCCAAGTGATTATAAATATTCAAATACTTATTTTTATCACAAATTCATTAGACTTGGTTACCCTCCATTGGATGCAACCAGTATATCATATTAATTTCAAATCATTAAGTTCATATTTTTGTTTCTCATTCTAATAATCTGACTTCTTATGTTGATCAGCAAACTCAACTTATTTTAAAACAAAGTGAATGCATCTGCTGGCAGTTCATGTTATATCTATTGATTTTTCATGTTTATCAGTGTGGTAAAAGATCACATATAGATATAAATCACTCTGTTACCCACAAATACAGATAATTCTAAACAAGTGGCAGAAAGTCACAGTTTATGGTGTCATCTGCTTGATTTCAGCATTGTTCACTTAACACTTTAAAATCATGTCAAAACTATCTCTGTGAAATGTCAAATTAGTCCACTTCTTTTATCTGTTCATGAAGAGGAAGTACAATTCACTCAGCCTAGTGCTATAGCCGTCACTACCACAGGCTCTTCTGTGAGTCTGATGCTTTGTCTTCACAAAAGGCTTCCTAAGGAACTGGCAGTGTGGCTCCTGAGCCCTCATGCTCTCTGGCTTTCATACGCCTAAAGCCATTCACGCAGCCCCAAGCTTCCTTAGTTTTGTCACTTACAGTGTGGATACTGGGAAGTAAATCCAATTGGTAGAAATGTGACCTACCACTAGCTTGAGCTGCTTTGGTTTGGAACATATCAATACTTAGATTTGTATCTTTGATAAGAAATCTCAATTAAATGAGAAGCAGTGTGCCATGGAATATAAAGTAATAAGTTTGTAATGCACAAGTGAAGGACACTTCCATATTTAAGGTAAATACTTGCTTACTAACACCCTTCAGTATTTCCTGTGGGAACACACACTGTCTTTTTTCCCTCCGTAAGAGTGGTATATGTGGAATTTTTGCATTTACATTGTCGAAAAGAAAAATAAGACAATCAAATATTTTATGAATTCACATTCAAACATACAATCTATCATGGGTACTTTTTTATACTCAAAGATATTTTAAAGATTATACATGGGAATTTCATTTAAAAGAATGGCTTTTAGAGATAGAAAGCAGTAAGAGAACATTCTCATTCAAAGAGGAAATTGCAGAAAAACATCATCATTATTTTTCTTTAATCTGTCAAAGAAACATATTATTAGTCAACCAAGCAAATAGAATCCCAAGAGTGACAGACCCCTCCAGAGAGAGACTGGATACCTTCAGCAGAGTACACGGGAGGAGGTGTTCATCATTGCGGCGTGTAAGAAGAGATGAGCTAACACACATGTGAACTGCTGAAGGTCAACTATATTAGTTTTCTAGGGTGTTGTAACAAATCACCACAAACAGAGTGGCTTGAAACAACAGAAATTTATTCTCTCAGATTTCTGGAGGCCAGAACCCTAAAATTAAGTTGCTAGCAGGGTTGGTTCCTTGGTACGATATTATAAGGGAGAAACTCTTTCACGCTCCTCTCTTGGCTTCTGGTAGGTGCCAGAAATATTTGGCATTTCTTGGCTTGTAACGGCATCACTGCAATCTCTGCCTCTTTCTTCAGTCTCCTTTTCCTGTGTGTGCATGGCTTCCCCTTCTCTTTTCCACCTTCTTCTGCATTTCTCACGTGATGATACGTGTCATTGTAATCAGGGCCCACCCAGATTGTCTGAGATGTTTTTTGATCCAGTGTCCTTCATTTATATCTCCAGAGACTCATCTTCCAAACAACCTAAGATTCACAGGCTCTGGAAATTTGGATGCTGGCATATATTTTCAGTTGGCACCATGGAACCCAGTACAGCAAACCCATCAGTTTAGAGTGACTGAGAGTCCAGACACAAGGGGGCTTTGCAATTACTTGCAAGTTCTTTCTTTTAGAGTTGTATGCTTTTATTTATTTATAAAATATATTTTATTGACTATACTATTATAGTTGTCCCAATTTTTCTCCCTTTGACTGCCTCTGCCCAGTACCCCCATTCCCTCCAGCAGACCCTACTCCCCCAGTTCGTGTCCATGGGTCACACGTATAAGTTCTTTGGTTTCTCCATTTCTCATACTATTCGTCTTTTCATTGTTGTTCAAGTACAGCTAGCCAGTTCTTTTTAACAGCCCTCCATAAGATGCTCATGAGAAAGGTTGGGAGCCACAAGTGGGTGAACTGAGGCAAACAGGTAGTGATTGGTTGTCACAGTGGAACAGTCAGGAGACTCTATCCCCTTTTTTTGAAATGTTTTTTCACATGAAACAAAGTCCATAAGCCACTGGGAAAGGGGCAACAAAGTTTCTTATCCACAGAAACTGAACAGAGATGAGGCACATTGATTTGAAGGGAGAGGTAGATGTAGTCTTCATTTGAGTCTTGAGCCCAAGATACTGCACCAATATAAAGAACAAGGGAGTGGCATTCTACTGCTAGGAGAATTTAAAGCTTATGAACAAATGAGGTAATGGCAACATCAAGAAAACAGAATCCAGCCTAATTGTAGAATGGATTGTATCAACCTCCCAATGGTATCAGCCTGACAGAATAGTACAGGAAGTTCTCACTTAATGTCATGGCAAGGTTTAATGTACAATGAGTCTAATTTTACCATAGACTAATTGATATAAACAAGAGTTAATTTTCTACCAAACCAACACAGAATAAAAGATATGATACTTACCAATCATTATTTATTTGATGTAATTTACCTAACTTCCCATTTTAACTAAAAATGTTTTATGTTTCCAAAGAGAAGGCTTTGACAAATGGAAAATGTGGATGACATTTGTTTTGCAATACTATCCCAACCCATTAGAGTACAGAAATCTAGTATTAGAAGCAAAACAAGAAACAACTTGGAATTAATTATGAAATATTCTTATCTTTTAAAAGTATTTGGCAGAAAAAAATGTCTTCAGGTAATAGCCATAATTTGAAACACTAAAACCCCTTTAACTGAATGGAAGTAACATTATCCCATATTTTTCTGAAAATCTCATTGCCAATTTCCTTGTATATTTCTAAATGTAACCATTAGCAGACTTTGGAAACCACTGTGATTTATGACCGGATAAAGACTAGCATCACTTTTCATAATAGTCTTGCTATAGTCTTAAGATAAACTTTGCTGTTAAATACATTCGATCTATTGCCTTAAGCTAAAATGTAAATTTCATTTCTTTTCATACTGTTTTCTAGTTTTAATTTTATTTAAAACTGTGGACATTATATTATTTGCAAACATACATGACCTCTGATATAAGCAAGTTGTTTACATTTAAGGCTAGGCCAAAGAGGAGCTAGTTAACTTTTGGCAACAGACGGATGGGCGGAAGGAACTGTGGCTAGCACCCAGTGTCTGAGTGAATGAGACAGCTTTGAGAACACATTTGGTAAACCAATAGCATTATGTCCACCTCCGAATGTTCCTTTCTAAAACTCATACATTACCCTCTCTTTGAGTAATTCCCTGGTACATATGAATTTTGAAGACTTCTCCATTCTGCACAATGTTTTTTTACCTCTCCTTTTTGCTCCTATAAACAGAATTCCCCTTACACAAAACAGTGAAATGACTGAAAAAGATTCAGGTGAGGATCTAGCTGGGTGTTTGATGTTTATGAGACTGGGATGCCATCACCTAGGGTGCAAAGTATGCTTGGAATATGTGAACAATATTTCTCACTAGTCCACCTATTGATCTACTTGAAAATACATCTTTTCTCTTCTCAATCATGTGGGATCTTCTTTATTTGAGATTTTACCCCCAAATAGAAAAAATGTTTCTATCTAGTGAACAAAAGTGGTTTTGTTAAGTTGAGAGTTAATATTGCAACCTGGCAAATTTAAGCTCCTAATTTACCCAAACTGGAAGAATTGTGTTATTTCAAAGATTTGGTGGATGGTTCTGCTTAACAAATGGAAATAGAATTGCCGATGTAAAATAGAGTTTGTGCAATCATGTGGTGAAAGGACCTGTGTGCAAGTGATTAGAATCTTGGGAAGTGCAAGTGGGGATGCAAGCAAAGTAACAACACAACAGTTAGCCGCTAAAGTCAAGTAGCTGTGTTTCGTACAAGAAGTGAAAGGCTCATGAAGCGGATCATGTAGGAACAAACACATAGGTACTGTCTATAGCCTAGCTACAGTTGTACATACCACAAACATATAAAGTAGTAAACTTTTGTAATTCAGCTCAGAGATGACAGAATGAGGAGACAGGATTTGATGAATTCAAGGAAAAAGGTCAATAAATCAAGATTTTGGATTTGGAAGCAAATTCAGTCACTGATGAGATTTGGCTTGTGTCCTGCAAGTGAAACTGTTTTGGGTTATATAAGGGATAGTGTAGTCATGACAAGTATGGTGTTTTTTTTTTTTTTTCCGAGAAGAGGAAATATAAGAAGTGGGTATATGGAATTGTCAAAGGTTATTCTCATATTCTTGAGGTAAATTTAATTTAAACATATACGGTACCTACTTTCTATATTTGGGAATCACATCATTGTTGGAATTTTCATGGAAATTGACTCTCACTTCCCATTAGGAACCTACAAATGACAGGCATGTGCTTTCCATGAATGAAGGTAGTAGAACGTTACAGCATGGTCACTTTCTGGAGCTCGACCAATGGGATGATCCCACCTGGGACGTTTAATCTACTTTAAGTGACACAACGAAGCAAAATTTTGTTTTTAATTCGTTACCCTCATCAAAGCATTCTGTGTTTCCAGCAGCGGTGCCCAACGGTGCAGTGCCACCATGGCTGGGCCATGCTCATGGCTGTGGTCCCAGACAGTCTGGCCGGGGCTCTTTTCCTTTTATTATTCTCATTCTCCAGCCTAATTGTCAATTCTGGTGCCCCCTGGCGCTTTCCAAAGATACTCACTTTGTGTTTTATGTTCTGTTTTCAAATAAGCATATATATATATATACACATATACACACACATACATATATGCACATGTATACATTCTGAAAGTATATGTGTATATATAAATGCCTTTTAAAAATGTAATGTCAAGAATTATTAAATCAGTACCCAATTAAATTTGAAGCATTCATGAATTATACTGTTAAAGTTAACAGATTAATGAACTCACTTGATCTCTTGTTTATAAAATAATATAATATACTGTCTTATAAGATTTTTGGAATTCTTTCTGTATTCTATGCACTGCTTGATGAAAGTTATGTTTGGAGTAGTTTTCTGTTAATATTGATCTTTCACTGAAAATAGTACGTGATTAGAAACTGTTTTGATAGAACGATTTATTAGCTTTAACGTCAGTAAAATTTCTGATTTGAATGTATATTTTCATTTTCTTTTCTTTTGGTCTATATAAAGTTTTTATTACAAACATAAATATTAAGTGTTTGATGTTGCATGTCCTATAGTTACATGTTTTTAATGTGTTTAATTTAATGTGTCACATTTGTTTTTGTCTAATGAGATTATAAAAAATGATTTTGTTAAGGAATTCCTCAGCCTTGCAGATGGTCCTGAGGTCCATTTCCCCCTCTCTTTAAAGGGCCAAGCTACACAATTTTGGGGGCCTAGTGTAAGATGAAAATTGTAAAACAAAGAGGCTCCTTGTTCAAGAAATATTAAGAACTTCAAGATGGTGAGAACAAAGAATCAAACTAGGAATGGAGTCCTTCCAAATACTATATGAGTTGTTTATTATCATAAACTGAGTATTAAATTGACAGTAGTTAAAGGCATTAAAAACAATCTTTACCAGCAATGTTGAAAAACTAACTTCTTTGAAATGCATCTGGAAATCTTCCCAGACTTGGAAGCTATTGTCCATCAAGACTCTAGAAGATGCATTTTCCTCATGCTGTTATTGCTATGAATTTCAAAAAAAGTATATCATCTGCTATGTAACAAGAAAGAACTAATGTGTATATATTTTGAATTTATGTTTAACCGAAGTCAAGGTAAGCTATTGGGTAGTACTACATTTTAATGTAAAAAAACAGTGGCACAAAATGATGACACGCATATGAGGGCATTACCCATTTATCCCCTTTACCAACCCTGCATGTCTGAAGCCTCAGAAACTTACTTTATGTCCCATTTTCACATTCTAGACTCTGTCACTTGCAGTGTCCCAGTTCTACTGATAATTTCTCTATCAATCAGGACTCTTTTGACTTTGAAGATACACAACTCAAAGCAAGAATAAAAAGGAATTAACAGTAAGTTGCTAGTGCTATTCATTAAAGGAAAAACTAGGGCATTCAGGTGTAGGAAAGATGGGGACAAAACTACAGCACCCATAGGTCTTGTAAATAGCGACATGAGTTTGGTCACGACTTTTTCCACACTCATCTTTGTCTCTTTGTGATATTGTCACTATTCTCTGTAAGAGAAAGTTATTATTTTGCATGCAAATTGATCAGTTTCTTAGAAATATTTGCATAGGTAAACAAATGATTTACCTAGCTTTAAGAACAGCATGCAGAAATGAAGCTTTGTACGAAATCTCTTCTCCCTGAAGAAATACTGGCCACAGGAGTTGGATAAGATCTCAAGACACTTGACAGGCTGGTAACATCGTTGAACATGAGGAGACCTGCTTAGCCCAGAAAATCTGAGAAGTCACTCACCAGCTGCCTCTGCTATGTATAGCAAGCCTTGCAGATAAAGCATACACAAGGCACAACAAATTGGTAGGTCCCTTCTTCACATATTCTGATTTATAGGGTTCATTCAACATCTCAAAACACGTACTCACAAACACATACAGTATGTTTAGGTCTCAGGAGAACTGTCCCCTTTCTGTAGGGAACCTCACTGCTAGGACTATTACAACATCAAATCTGCTTTCTCCAAAGCATCAGAACACTAGTTTGCGGAAACTGGGAGTTTGCCCACTTCCAACTTCACCTTCTGAGAAAATAGGTTTCTGCATGTCAAAAATTCCAGGAAAGGATGCTGATAGACTGGCTTGGTTTGCATGATTACTGTTAGGCCAATCAATCTTTCCAGAAAAGGTCAAAGTTATGTCTGAAGATAAATGTGCCTTACAAGGCCATCAGTAAAATGGGTAATGGGGAAGAAATAGCTCCTCAGATCAGAGCAGAAAGATTTTTCAATAGAAATAGAGGGAATCTAGGCAGAAAAACCAGACCAGCTACAGAAGATAGGTTTAAAATAAAGAGTGAGATGTCAAAACACCTAGAAAAGTACAATAAAGTAATAGCTATGGACAAAACTTTCACTTATATGTGAAAAGAACCATTTCTATTTGTATAATCGCAACACTTTTACTTAGTGTCACTCAAAGTCATGTATATTTTCCATGGACAAGCCCCATAATAAACTATTTAATTTGAGTCTCTCTCCATGCCCCCAGTTCCATTAAAACACATGATCTATGAAGCTCTTTACTAATATAGGAGAATTTTACATGTCTTATTGCTTATTTCACCTAAAAAGGTAAAATAATTTTCCTTGTATTTATTGCACTGTGCATTATGGGTAAAAATATTTTTTAATTTGTCTACCAAAGTAATTTAAACATGAGTTTGTTCTCAATGTTTTTTGCATTTATGCATGAATATTTACAGTAAAGAGAAAAATTCCCTGTACAATTTTTATTGTGCTATTTATATCAAATACTAACCTCACTTAGAAATCAGGGATAATGGTAATTTTATTTAGGGGAGATTCTTAGGCACTTTCATAAAACCTTACACTTATGTCCTTAAATCTTTTTAATCATCAGGCATTACTTTAGGGAAAACATACATAAACTAACAAAACAAAATAAATACAAAAAAAGTGTTTTTAGAAGGTATTTGACACTCTTTGAAATATAACATAAATGCATTTAGAAAGCTGTTGGCTTTGAAATTAATAGCTTCACTTAATTTTCTTCTCAAACAGGTGGGAAAGCCTCTTGCCTAGAGCAAAGACAGCAGAGAAAGAAATTCATCAAAGTGCCATCTTCAGCTGGTTTTTGAAGCACTAATGACAGCTTGGCATTGCTTGTAGATTTGAAATTCACAGTTACTCAATCTCTGCTGAGTTGATAAAGGCTAAGAGAAAATACGTGAAAAGAGATGACCAGACGTGTAAAAGCATTTTATTTAGTTCATTTAAAAACGCTAATGTTAAACTTGCTTATCTGTCAACCTAAATTTTGAACCTAGTTCTGTCTTCCTTTGTGGACACAAAAGTAAGAAACCACATAGAGACAAGTAGTTCATAAAGTCATATGAATTTGTAGCCACATTTGTACTTCAGGGACTGACAAAACCAATCTCTTCCCCTCATCTTCTCTCGTTTCCCCTGGAGAAAAACTTCAGAGAGAAGATAAGAAATGCCAAAGATAAAACATTACAGTGTTTGGTTTTCTGGAGGCAGGGATTTAAATTCCAAGTTAATTGGAATTTTTCATGAGATTTTTTCAAGACAAATACATGATGAATCCATTTTGATTTATAGACAGCAAATTTCGTAAGTCCTGACTTCAACTGATTAAAAAATTCCTGTCAGTGTTGATTACGTGAAAGTGAAGAAGGAAAAGAAAAAGCATGTTTTGTGTGTGAGGAAAAAAATGGCTCAGCAATAAAACCCCAAATGGAAGTGAATATACAGGATGTTGGGATGGTATGATAATGTTGGAACTCAGGGCAACCGAAGAACCAGGTTTCCAATATCCTGTGTTTAACCCCCTTCAGCAGATGTGTGGGTGCTGGCCATGCCTCTTTGTGGTATCCTCTGGGCTGAGAGAGCATCTGGGATAGATCTGAATCAGATTTATCCCTCTGAATTGGAATCATAGGTTTCTTTTTCCATCCATCATACTATGAGCTGCTTAAAGGCACTATACATTCTAATTTCTTTGTCTCAAGGTCATGTTAAATGTCCCCTCACATTCCTCCACCCCCTGCTCTTTCCTTTGTCAATGGAAATAGCAAGACCAGGGGATCTTTGTGAGGATTAATGGGTTGAGGTCTATGAAGTGTACAGAAGAGAGACTGTATCATAGACTCAATAAATGTTACAATTACTACTATTATACAAATTGTTTATTCCTCATCAAGTACTTTTTACTTTTATGATAAATGAAAGATTACCAATGTATCTTTCTTGGTACCAAATTATGTTGTGTGTAATGGTACTTCACATAGGACCTATATTTATATGAAACAAAGAGAATAAGGAAATTATTCATTGTTTATTTTAAATTAATACTTTTTATTTTATGTCTTGTGAGGGTGTGATTTGTAAATAGAAATTTAAAGTCTCACAAATATTTGCCCATATAATCTTACAACTATATATAATAGGTTAATCATATTTCAAATGTTACAATAGGATTTCCATGATTAGAAATCTTTCTTATAAGAAGATTTGTATGTCTCTTCTTAACCTTGAACTTTTCAGTAATCTTCTGATATTGTCTTCTGACAACTTAGAAACTATATAATGGTTTATAATGTTTAAATTGTTTAATTCACCTTATCATAATTATGTTCTTACATGCAATGTAATCTATACTCAAAGAATAAAGTATGTAATTACAACATTTCCTGTTATCTCCATGCATTAGTGTTCATACCAGGACCCAATAACTATGTAAAAAAATAGTTTCTTAAATTATCCTAGAAAGTTTGGCAGAATACTTTAACCTAATTCATTCAGTTTCTACATCTTTATTTATTGCTGAACATTCATTTATTAAAATAATCTAAATAAATTTCTATAATGGGAAATCCACTGAGCTTATTACACTCTTGGTCATGTAATTAATTAACTATAAAGATTTTATACTAATGATGGAGGAAATGAGATTGTAGAAAAATAAGACATGATTGTATAAAATGTTAAATAATACAAGAAGTAACCAAGCCAAAAATTAAGTAAATAAATGAATAAATTAAATGAAAGAAAATGAAATGCCACAAATACAATACAATATGCCACAATACAAATGCCACAATACAAAAATGATAGAGTATAGGTAAAATGTATCATTAATTCAGAAAAACTGCTCCTTTGTAGTCTATTTTTCTGGGAAAGAAAGAAATTTAAATGTCATGAACTCGTGGTAAATTATAAAAATCTAATATGTTTTAGGGCACCTCTGGCCTTGTGCCATGACGGTTTCCTAAGAATTTTTTACAAAAATTTAATTAACAATTATGACTTTTTGTGAGAACTTTTTTCCAATAAAGTTTCTAAAGTTTAAGATATGTGACTTGTTTAAGATTGTATGTCTTTGAAAGCTGTGGAGGAAACATTAAAAATAGGAGTTCCTATAACTTTAAATTCCAAGGAAAGCTTCTACTACCCTGATACCTCTTTACCTGGGATGTGAAGAAATAGCAGAACTGTAACAGGTAGAATAAAGAGAATAGAGTATTTCAAGAGAATAAGAATAAGGGCTTGAACAGAGCACATAATCAGAAAACATACGCACATGCACTTGCACACTCACCCGTATGCACACGCATAGGACTTGAGGTGCAAAACGGCAAACCAAAATTCAAAAAGTGGTGGAGGAAAATTACTAAAAGTGACAGAAGTCAAGTTGGACAAGTCAAGGCACCCAGAAGCCACTTTTAGGAAACAAAATCCAATGTGGAGCGGAAGATTCAATGCATCTCCATCATCAAGAAATCAATAAAACAAAACCTCGATCAGAGCAGAGTGATCAGTCACCACAGAGAGACTAGAAACCTGCAGTTGGGTGGTGAGACAGAGGTGCTGGAGGACAGGAAGGCAAGCCAGCGCCTGGCCAGGAGCTCGGGATTGGGCCGAGTAGCTAACAGTTTCAAAGCACTGGCATCAAGGATAAAACAATAGATTATTGAGAAGTTGGTGAATAGCCTCCACTATTCCAGCCTTTTGGAAATAAGAAGGGCATTTATTGCAAAAACACTCCTGGCTTCTCTTCCCAGCCCTCATATTCTCTTCATGTGGGAGAGAAAAATTGCCTTATCTGGACAGTGATTTAACCTAATTTGGAAGAAGTACCTGTATATGTTCCATCCAAGCCTTCCTATTTCAGAGCCAGTAGAAATTCCATAGGAAACGCTAGCCTCTGTGTCTAACAGCTTACGGTTTCATGTGTCACAGGTAAAGTGTTAGTGAGCCCTATATCTACAGACATAAGGTTACATTCTCTGATGCGCTGTCAGATGAATGGGGCTGACATTTTGATTTCCATATGACTTAACTTCTGAGTCTATTTCTTGAAGGTTTTTTCACTTTGGAAAGAAGGATATAACTTATTGATTCCATACAATTTCAACCAAGGAATTCATATGGAAATGATTACATGCCCAGGGCCAGGACTATGTTTTGAATATAAATGACAATTGTGGATAATATTGATATTTTACATGTTACATAATTCTTTACAACAATCTGTGCCTATGACGCCTATGTATTTATATTATATACTTCTCATTGGTTCCAAAACAATCAAGAAAGACAGGCTGTGTAGAGATGGAAACTTCCTAAGCCAAACATGACAATAATTTTTAAAAAAATTTTCTGTTTAAGCAATATGTTAAAAACTGGATCATATCTACATTGCTCTGGAGCTAGTTGAGAAATGAGACAGAAGAGGAATATAGAAATAAAATATCTATTTTATTTTGATAAAGCTGATTGGAGAAAAATATATATGTTTAAACCCATATGCAATTGGAGTTGCTAGTATTTCACCTCTGATTTAGACAATATCCACCCAATGACTAGCAAACTGGACAATGTCAAAGTTTCTGTAGGGAGACCAAGTTTTCTTACCACATCTAAGAGGAGTGTTGCAGGCAGTCCACCTTAAATATACGCCCAAAGCTTTCTCCCAAATCTGATCAGATATCACTTCTCCCATATCCCATATGGAGGAAAGACTATGGGGCTAATTAAGACTAGGAGGCTTCTTTCTACACATTTCTTTTCTATCTTTTTTTGTTTGGTTTCTCCTGTGGTCCAGCGTGGAAGTTCTTTATCATGTATAGACATGTGAAGAGAAGTAGCATGTTCCTTCCAGCAGTGAATTAAGTCATTGGGTGACTTTAAGTCTGTACTGCTCATCAACACAATTTTGTTAAATTCTGCATCCTTCACACATTAGGAAGCAACCATTTCACCATCAATTGGGTTGAACAATTTATTTACCCAGTAGTCATATTTATGGTCTAGTTCTGTTATTTTACTCTTTTGACCAGATTATATTCATAACTCCACAGTCACTTCAGGAATATTTATGATGGGAAAGCTGTCTAGTGCACAGACAAGTCATAAGTTTAAAAGTTTAGTTTAGAAGGAAGGAGTGAAAGTATTCTAAAAACTTGAAGATGATCAAAGGCTGCATATCATTGCAGATAAATTTGATTTGCAACTTCAACCATTAAACACATGGTAAATTATAGGAATATGTAAAAGAGGATGGGAAGCGCTCTTTGCCTCTAAAATCACAGTGATAATGATTTAAAGGACAGCGCATTTCTGGGTAAATGAAAATGTGTACAAGAATGGGTACAGAATCCAATTTTTTAATAAGGTGTTTGACCTAAAAGTTCAATCAAAGGTTAAAGTTCAAAAAGTCACTTAAAAATAACAAGTAAATATATTGATTTCACAACAAAAATTATGGCTCTTGCCCATGTGGCTCAGTTGGTTGAAGCATGTTCCCATAGATGGAAAAGTTACAGGTTCAATTCTCGGTCAAGGAATATACCCGGGTTGCAGTTTTGATCTCCAGTTGGGGCGCATGCAGGAAGGCAACCAATCAATGTTTCTATCTTAGATCAATGCTTCTCTCTCTCTCTCTCAAAAATGGTAATGATGAAAAGAAGGTCCTTGGGTGAGGATAAAAAAATTATGGCTGGTAACTGATGTTGCAAAAGATGTACAACTTGCCAATTTTTACAATATCAAGATTTGTGATGACATTTCTTGATATGAAAGAGGCTTAAATGCATTCTGAAGTAGGAAGAAAAATTATAGTAGTTATAATTAGGTAGATTGCTATATCTTTAGTGTGTAAGGAAATGCTTTATTTAATAACTGTATCAGATGAAATGCATATTTTTGATAAAAACTTAAACTTAAAATGCTGATCTATAAAGCTTTGAAAAAAAGACTGATATTTTGGTTTGAGACTAATGAATGTACTGGGAGACTGATTAAAAGGATAACTGAATCTTTATTATTCAGCATACCCACAATTTTGTGTATATTCATTATCAATTCATTGAAAATTTATTTTGGCAGACAAATAGTTAACTAAGTTGAGTAAAGCCTGCATTGATTTACTGTTGTTGAACATGATGTCAGATTTTAAACACAGTCTCTAAATCTTTGATTCCAAGTTGATTGTTCCTTCCGGGATTTCAGCCCAGGAATTAAAAGCAGATACTAACTCAGCAAGCCTAACAAGTTGACTGTGAACAAAACAGAAAGATTACTTAAAAAATTTACCAAAAATATATTTAGGTAGCATTCCTACTATCAAAATTACAAAAAAGGCAACATAGTGAATAGAAGTGAGTTAGATCCTTAAGGATTTGATCAACTTTTTTTCTCGGTCTTCTGGAGAAAGCTTGATTCTGGAGTAAGAACTGAAGGACAGGTAAGGGGAAAAACAATGATCTATTTTTGCCCCTACCCTATCCACTCTAGACCCATCCCACCTCCCTCACACCCTGCTGTCTTGTCGACCAGGAAGAAAGGGAATGTGATGCAAACGTGACAGACCCTTGGATTACCTGTATGTACAGGACACAACTGTGCCAGCAAGAGACAGGATCAGCAGAGAGCAGGAGCAGGTTCACCTAGCACACAGGATCAGTAAATACCCCTACTGACCACCCTCAAGCTTTTGCGTGAGGTCTCCTTCTGTGCCCTGTTCAGACAACTCTCAAACATTTACCAGGATCTTCCATCAAGATGGATCTATGAAAATTCTCTCTGCTTCAAATAATCCTTTGCTTCATTTTCATATGTATTTATCCATAATGAGACTTTGCTGGGGATTTGTTGTAACTGAGACAATTGGATTTGGTGACTGTCATTTTAGTTGTTGCCAGACTTGCTCTCCTTGGTTACCTCCAACTGTGCACTCAATTAGATCTTGCTTTTGTAAGGAAAATGAAAAACAAAATAAAATAAAACAAAAAAATCTAAAATTTTACAGCCATTTGCCTGTTGTGTCTATTTCTTTCAAAGTCTGATTAAATGTCATGTGGAATATGTTCCTTTGAATTCACTGACTTTGTACATCTTAATCCTGTAATTAAACACAAAAATATGAGCTCTATTTCCCTTACAAGCAATTTTTAAAGCTTATTTTTAATCATTTAAAATCCTCCCCTTCTCAACTCTCCCTTTATCCGGGTCCAAGAAGAGTTGGAGTAGACAGTCTGGAGGGTGACGATGAGGAAGTGGCCATGGAGATGAGCCTGCATGTGGCAGTAAGGTACACGGTTAACTGCATGCAAATCTTAGTCCAGGGTTGGCTGGAGAAGTAACATAGAAACCACCTTGTGGGGGTGTATCCCCTACTCTTAATCTTAATCCATAATATTTTCATAAAATACTGTTAGAAGGACTACCTGGATTTAGTTATAGACATTTTTTTTAAAGAAAAGATGACTTATTTGAAGCACTTAATAGAGACAACTACATTTCTTCCACAAAGGGATATATGTTAGTGGAGCAAAAAGTGGCACTGGAGGTCAGTGCTGAGAAAAGCCATGTCCAGCGAAATGGGGGGCTTGGGAACTGTAGCAACACCATGAATGGGGACATTTTGTTTAGGTAAGTAAGTTGGAACAGAAGAAACAGAACCATCTCGAAATATTTGCAAAACAGCCCCCTAGGAAACATTTACAACTTTTGGGGGGAAATTCAAAGAAGAAGACTGCTAATTTATAAAAATTGAAGTGGTAGGACTTCATAATAATTTTGACAGAAAGAAGATTGGAGACCTAAGACTTGGAATTGACATGATTAATTTGGGGAATGATTTACATAGCATTAGCCTGTGCAGAGATCAGTAGAAGAGAAGGCATTAAAGTATATGGTGGCCAGAATCTGAAGGGTCTTAAAGGACAAATAGCGAGACTGGCTATCATAATGGAGATAACATGGAAAAATGTAAAGTTTTTAAGATGGAGGAGTGAAGCTCTAAGACTGATCAATTAAATGTGTATTTTGAGACTGGAGAGTTATGGAAAGAACAAACAAAAAGGAGGACCAAATATTGTCACTTCCAAGGTGCTGACATGGTGTTTTAAGCTATAAGTCATAGGTCAAATTCCAATTAGATCTTTGTTTAATCTTAAATATTAATCATGAATTATCTGAATGCCAGATGATCTCAAAAGATAATAAAAGAACCAGACATTTCCTTAATAAAGTTTATTTTACAAGGTAACCATGTGGCTAGGTGTCACTATTTTGATATAAATATTTATTCCTTCAGTACTTATTTAAGAAACAGTTGGTAAATATCTACTATTAACCAGCTATTATGCAAGCCAGTGGGATAGATGTGGAATAAAACTGATGAGTGATAAAATGAAATTAAATAAATTGAGATACATTTCTCTGGACATTTGTTGAAAATTAACTGTGGTGTTTTCAGTAATATGTTAGACAGAATTATTATTTCTAAAATTCTCACCCTAAAACACATAGGTAGCTGGAAAAAAAATATGTAAACAGTTTTACTCTGTGAATGTGTGTGATAACTTTCGAAAGAGCAGAACAAGAGCCAAAGACTTCTGTTTATAAGAAGACAGAGGAAACATTACTGCCCTGACTAAGCACAATTAAAATCCATGGGTGTTATATATATATAACAAACATAAAAAGACTTTGAAAAGAGAAAGAACAAAGCAGGCTGGCTAAGGATTTCGTGGCTGCAGAACAACATGGTAGTGACATTCTTGGGACTTCTTTTGGCTCATATATCTTGACAAAGTCAGCAGCTCATAAACACCAATGGCAAAGGCAAACACCTCAGCAAAACCTTGCTCTCTGTAGCCAAAGAACCATCAATGGAGTGCCTGGGAAGACAGAGCATTTGTAGGCACGATCTAGTCACGCTGACTCTAATCAGCAGAGGAATAACCTGTGCCCCACTCTCATCCTAAGCAGCTAGGTTGGAGTGAAGGGCCCAGAATTCAAAACCTGCATGCCTTCCCCCATATAATGTCCTCCCTGCTCTCACTGGGATGGTATCAGAGAATAATAAATGGGAAGCCTAGACTTTTTTTGGCAAAGAGATAGGCACATGAAACAATAGCATGGAATAAAAATCCAGAAATGTACCCACACAAATACATCCAACATATTTTTCCCAAAGACACAAAAGCAATTAAATGGAAGAAAGATAGTCTTTTCAGCAAATGATACTGGAGGAATTAGATGCCTAAAGAAATATAAACATTGATCTAAGTCTCATGAATAATACAAAATGAACTCAAATCAATCACAAATAAAATATAAAACATCAGTCTGAAACTTATTTGTAATTATTTTTATTTTTTAATTGTGGTTCAGGTATAGTTGTCTTCATTTTCCCCCCACCAATCCTCTCTGCTGCACCCATCCCCACCTCCCATCATCAATCCTATCCTCTTCTGGCTTTGCCCATGTGTTCGTTATACATGTTCCTTCATGACCCTTCCTCTTATTCCCCATCCCCTCTCTGCTCACCTCTGGTTACTGTTTGTTCTTTATTTCAATGTCTCTGGTTATATTTTGCTTGCTTGTTTGTTTTGTTGATTAGGTTTCACTTATAGGTGAGGTCATGTGGTATTTGTCTTTCCCTGCCTGGCTTATTTCACTCAGCATAATGCTCTCCAGTTCCACCCATGCTCTCATGAAGGGCAGGAGCTCCTTCTTTCTTTCTGCTGCGTAGTATGTCATTGTGTAAATATACCACATTTTTTTATCCATTCATTTACTGATGGGCACTTAGGTTGCTTCTAGCACTTCATTATTGTAAATCATGCTGCTAAGAACATTGGGATGCATAGGTTCTTTTGAATTGGTGTTTTGGGATTGTTAGGTTATAATCCTAGCACTGGAATTGCCAGGTCAAAAGGCAGATCCATTTTTAGTTTTCTGAGGAAATACCATAATGTTTTCCACAGTGGTTGCACCGATCTGCCAAACTCTGAAACTTTTAGAAGAAAAACAAAAACAAGAATGGGAGAACATCTTCAGGAGTTGGTGCTACACAAAGAGCTCATAAATTTGTACTGAAAGCATGATCTACAAAAAAAGACACAACACTCCCAAACTGACAAATTGAATCATAGAAAAATTACACCAAAAATTAAAATAAAAAGTGAAGGAAAGCCTGTGATATGGTGGTATGGATGTGTGGCAGATGAAACTATGTACCTTAAAGAAGAATGACAATCTGAGGTTTTCACAAAACAAACAAAAAATAGGCCCAGTTGTGTTAAACTACTGGGACATCATTTAAGGTGAGCACAAAACTTTATAAGGCTGCTTAGACAAAGAACAGTTCCCAAGGACTAGTAAGTTGAGCAATCCCCGAACTCAGAAGCGACTAGAAAAGGTTTCAGTTCTAACTAGACAGAGTAGAGAGACCTCAGGAACACTAAAGGATACTTATAGGGAACCTATCCACGTGGTATGGGAAATGTAATCCAGTCCCCACTCGGAAAGGCCAGTGGGGAGTGAGGTCAGCACACAGGACCCACACCCATGGATAGGTTCTCCCATGGGGAATCAGGCCTGCATTGTACCTAGGCTGCTATGAGGCTTGTTTTTGCTAAAACTCCCTCACCCTGAATTGAGGCAGCAAATGTTTACTGCACATCTTTAACTTCCTAAGATCTGTGCTAAACCTCCCAAGTATGGAGTGCAACCAGTTCAACCACTTTTCCCCTTCTTCTGCAATATCCTTCTCTTTGAAGTAATTAGCAACATTCTTTCCTTTGTTATCTGTAAAAGGTAATCACCTACAGTGGACCTGTGCATAGTAAATGAGGACCATCCTCCATGTAATGTACCCAGAAAAGCAATGAAACCCTGTCCAGACAGGGGTCAGGGCCCTCTCTCTCACTTAGAGAGCAGCCATGCCGTCCCTTTTTCTCCACAAGACTTCTGCAGTCCGTGTGAATTTGTTTGTTGCAGCCACAACAATGGACCCATCCGGCCAGGGTCCGCATCAGATACTCATGCAGCACACCAGAATAGTTACATTTTAGTAGTGAGGATAAAATAGTTCTAAAGTAACAATAGCTTAGAAAAGTATGTTTACTGTTTGTCAAAACATATTTAATAATATTTACCAGATAACAGGAAATCTAAATATTCAAATGATAACAATCCCAATGTTTACCAGACATTTAAAAAAGCAGTGGGTACATTATATAGTGTGTAGATGTGTTTTATTGAGTTGTATACTTGAAACCTGCATGGTTTGCAAACCAATGTCACCCCAATAAATTCAATAAAAATTAAAATGAAAATAAAAAAAACAGTAAAGTGAGACCATAATTAGGAAAAAATACATAAATAGAAATAGATGTGAAAGTGACAGAATGCAGAATCAGACAAAACTTAAGTACAACTTCATAAACATGTTCAAGAATTAACATGAAACCATAAAAATATTGAGAAAAGAAATGTAAACTCTTAAAAAGGACAAATTTAAGTTCAAGAGCTGAAAATTAAATTATTTTAAGTAAGCTGTTTCCTAGATGGGCTTAAAATCAGATTTGACACTGCCAAAAAACACATCAGTGAACTAGACCACATAAGAAAATAAACTATATAAACTGAACAAGCCTGTGACCCATGAGACAAAATCAGGTCATCTGATATGCAGTAAACTGAAGTACCAAACTGTGATACTTCCGAGCAATAGACTATTATTCAATGATACAATGAAATGAGCTATCAAACAAAAAGAAGATACAGAAGAATCTTAAATGAATAGTGTGAAGTGAAAAATATCAATCTGAAAAGGCTACACTGGATGATTCTAGCTGGAGGACATTCTGAAAAAGGCAAAACTATGGAGATAACAAGACCAGAGGTTGTCAGTTGTTCAGGGGGAGAGAGAAAAAGAAGGGTGAGTAGGTGGAGTCTGGAAAATTTTTAAGGTAGTCAAACTATTTTGTAAGCTACTGTAATGGTGCATGCATGTTATCATACATTTGGCAAAACTTATAGAATGTATAACACAGTGATCCATAAATGTAAACTATAGTATTTAGTTAATAATATTGATTCAATTATAAGAAATATCCAAACTAAAGCAAGGTGTTAATAATGTAATAGAGAAAGTTGTGTGTATGAAGCAGATGGGGGGTATATGGGAGCTCTCCATACTTTTTGCTCAATTTCTTATAAACCTAAAGCAACTCAAATGAAGTATATTAATTTAAACTAATTATTTGTATTACTTCCCCCCCAAAAAAGATGTTCAAATTCTGGTTGAGAATCATCTTATTGGTTTCTTGATCATTTTATGCATGCAAACTATTAATGTACAAAAATTAAATTAAATGTAATTTTCAACAAATACCATAAAAATGGTTTTAGGGAATGAAGTTATATCAATTAATACCTAATTTTTTTAAAAAAATCTATGGAACTTCACTTAAGAAGCTGTCACATATTCATGCCTTTTATTACTTTTAGTGGGCCTCCATAATTTACATGAGGGAGAATTAATATCTAATATATAACAGCTAATTAAATTCTGAGCTAATTTAAATTTTGAAGTATTTGTAAAATAATTTTTGAATTGCATTTTTTTCCAGCACTCTAAGATTTCAAATCATTGCACCACAAGCTCAAAATCCCCATGAACATGTTTCATAGAGAATTATTTCAATATTATGGCAAAAATTATCATAAAAAAGAAAGTATGCCTGGCATGGCTAGTGGTTCAGCTGGTTGGGTGTCCTCCAGTAAACCTAAAGGTTGTGGGTTCGATTCCTGGTAAGGAAACATGCCTAGGCTGCAGGTCTGGTCCCCAGTAGGAGCATGTACAAGAGGCAACTGACCAATGTTCTTCCATTTCTCCCTCTTTTTTCTTCTCTCTAAAATCAATAAACATGTCTTTGGGTGAAGATCTTTAAAAAAAAGAAATAAAATACATCCTCTAGAAGATGGCAAAGATATTTTACTTTAATTCATTTGTAACAGGCATATTTATATTTCATATATAATACATTTGTATGCATATATATAACACATATGTGCACATCTAGGCACTCACAAAAATATTTATTTAATGAAATCACAAATTAAGTCTTAAACACTAAAGATACACTTTAAAAAGTAGATGCAGACCAATGTAAGAAAAGAGTGTGATCTTATTAGATTCATGTAATACTCTTGGTCTTGCAATCACCTAACCACCATAATGTGACTATTTTCGGTAACTCGTATCAACATAGTCATTATGTTTTGAAATCCCAGATATTTTTGACATCCAGGAAACTCCATGCAGGAATGTTGATTCCTGAAATCACCATTTGTGTTAGGAGACCAGATAGATATGATGGTGACATTGGATAAGCGAGATGGTGAAAACTACTCATTCATAAACCATTTAGGACTAAGAGCCGTGAATGTGCGCTGATGCAGCCAGCAACAATAATGAAGATGAAGCCAAGTCAGATAGAACAATGTAAGGACTAGCAATGCCTATTGTCAAATCTAGGAGAAACCAGGAAATAGGAGAGAAACGCTCAATGCCACAATCAAAATTACATGGATATTACTCTGACTTGGACTCTTCTGCATGGGTTCTCTCCAGGATCTTTGATGGCATTGTCTTTTTATAATACAGTTCACATGTTAGTAATGACTTAAAATAAATTTGAAAAGAATTTAGAATAGTTTTAGGTTCATAGAAAAATTGAGAAAATAATAGAGTTCTCATATATCCCATGCCCTGTTGCTCATAACATATTAATATTATATATTATATTAATTATATTATATTATATATTATATATTAATATGTTATGGTTGTCAAATTAATGAGACAGTATTGGTACATTATTATTGACGAAATTCCATAGATTATTCACAACTCCTAAGTCTTAACCTAATATCCTTTTTCTCTTGTAGGATCTTACCCAGGATTCCACATTACATTTAGTCATCATGTTTCCTTAGGCTCTAGTTAACTATGAGAGTTTCTGAACTTTCCTTTCTTAAATGACCTTGATAGTTTTGGGGATTACTAATAACTGTTTTGTAGAATATGCTTGTGTAATTACTATTTTTTTCCCTTAGGAAAAAATAAGAATAAAAAACCCGAGTGTATCGTTTTAAAGACAAAAAATATCTAATTTGCTTGTTTCAGTTTAGTTTTTAGAATTATATTCCGTAGAATTATTTGGTTAAAGAGGACAAAAGACCAATTCAATTTGCTTGGGCATAAAGTGAAACTATTTCAAGCAATTGCAAGGGGCAAGGATGTCCATAAATTCAACTCAGAAGAAGATTCTTCTGCCTCACCTTCTGGAATGTATTCCTAGTGACAGAAGTGATAGCTATCTTAAGCCCAGAATCACATGAAATTTTTTTTCAGAAAAGAGAAAAGAGTAACAATTCTTTTAATGTAGATCAAAATAATACTGAGAAAGTCCCTGATAGTCCTGATTTGGGGTATGAGAAAAACATTTGGATCAAATCAATCACTGTGGCTCTGGATGTAAGACATGATTGAATGAACACTAGCAGACAAGTATTACATTATGTTAATTTCATATAGAAAAATAAAATCTTATATAACTTCAATAAAGATAAGTAAATCCTTATTTTCTTTCCAAATTATGTGTTCAGAAAATTTTCTAAGGTGACTTTAATCAAAAGATAATATATCTGTATTACTTAATTAAAACATATTCTTAAACAGCCAGTAAGTAACTAGAACTCTTAGAGACTGTTAAAGAAAGGGCTGTTTATAAATGTGAAAAGGAAAAGATGTGTGGGAAGAAACAGGAATATTATCAAAGGAAAACAAAATAAATTAGACTCATAAATAATCCTGTTAACCCAACCTTTGAGCATGTTGGTTACACTTTCACCCAGCTGGAAAACCCAGTTAGGACATATAAAATAAAATTGTAAAATGTATTGTGAAAAAGTAAGAACATCTGAACATCTGTCAGAACCTTTTAAGTTACAGATCTTGCCTATATGCATTAAGGTTTTGAAAAGATTTGATTATGATGGCTGTTAAAAGTCACATATTTTGGAAGATTTTTCTTCCAGTCACACAAGTAACTGAATATATAGGAGACCAAAAGAGAAAAAAAGAAAAAGAAAAACCCACACACAAAGCTTTTTGCTGTGTAGTAATGATTAATCCTCACTCTCATTCCATGAAATACTCAGAAAACACAAGCCATATGGAAGTGTCATATTAATGTAAAACAGGGGAAAGAGATGTGTAGTAGAAGGTTGCCTGTTTGGTGATTGTGGGAAGCAGAAAGGAAGACAACAGGCAAAGTGATAAAAATGGTGGGTTCTGGTATTTTATGATCTTCACGTGTGACTTTTAGCAAGGAAAGAAGTGTGGTTGACTCTAGCTTACCATGGAAAAATCACCCTGTGTAGTCAGACCACCATTCATGCAGAATGTAGGACAGAGGCAGAAATTGGACTGAGGCTGTTCACACAGATGCCCCCCTGTCTATTACCTTAGAAGACAACCATGTTTTCCCCCTAAACTAATTACTCTTCTCATGTGTGTACCTTTAGTGAGAATCAAGATTTGAAAAAAATGTATGGATAATCCTCTTTAATGAAAGGAAAAGCCAGATTTTTTCTGTAAGATGTGAAGGGAAATGAAATCAAGAGTCTAAGAAGTCTGGAAGAATCTCCTGAAATGCTTAAACTTTAGTTTTCACAGCAATCCAAAGAGACCTGTCTACATTCTTTGCTACAAAAGGACATCTTTGAGGTCTTTCCTATTGGAAAATGAAAAGAACACATAGAAAAGGTAGCAGAAAGTGCCTGAGAGATAAGAACAGAACTCTCTCATCATCCCCTGGCCAACAATGCCATTTGAGGGGACTCTGCGCCTTTTGGAGCCTAAGGCTACCAGTAGAGGACTCCTTCGCCTGTACCTCTGTTAATTTGCTTGCCCAATTCGAAAAGCCCATTTCTCCTCCAAACAGAAAGGCATTTTTTTCTCTGCATTTATTCAAACTCAGCTCATCAGATCTCTAGTGTTTCTGAAAAGTCTTTTGTCTGGCAGACCGCGGTGCTTTCTAATAAGCTCAAGTTTGCTGTCATTCCTTCCTCATGGTAATGGGGAGATATGCCCTGGGTTGCCAAAGTCTCACGGCTAAAAATATTTTTTTTAAACCATTGCAAATGGAGGAATTTCACTCATAATATATTCCTATACTGCTCTTTGCTGTAGAGTTTTACCAAGAGCTTGCACGATAATTAATATGGTCAGGCAAATGTTTCTTAAAACAGTTTTTGAAAATGAGTATTAGATTCTCAACAATAAGACAAACTTATCCCAAGCTTTAAGAAATCTGATTATTTTTAAGATTGTGATAAAATTTATAAAATGTGTCAATAAAAGCTGCAAAGAAATACTTTTTCAATTTTTGACTTTAAGGTATATATTTTTAATTTAATCTTTATTGTATTTTTATTACCATTCACCCTTATAACCCCCTCCCCCTACAATCACCACACTGTTGTTCATGTCCCTAAATCTTTTTCCTTTTTCCTTTTTACTCAATCCCCCCACCCCTACCCTACCCTCACCCCCCAGCTGTCATCTGCTCTCCATCTATGAGTCTGTCCCCGTTTTCCTTCTTCGTTCAGTTTGTTCATTAGATTCCACATATGAGTGAGATCAAATGGTATCAGTCTTTCTCTGACTGGCTTATTTCACTTAGCATAATGTTCTCTAGGTCATTCCGTACTGTGGCAAAGGGTAAAAAAAATTTTTTTACAGCTGAGTGATATTCCTTTATGTAAATGTCCCAGAGTTGTTTTATTCACTCATCTACTGATGGACACTTGGGCTGCTTCCATGTTTGGGTGAATGTAAATAATACTTCAGTCAACACAGGGGTACTTTCTTTCTTTCAAATTAGTGTTTTGAATTCTTTCAGATATATTTCCAGAAGTGGAATCTCTGGGTCAAAAGGCAGATCCATTTTTAATTTTTTGAGGTATCTCCATATTGCTTTCCACAGTGGCTGCAGCAATCTCATAAAATCTGCTTATGAAGAAGGACTTATTGATATAATATACCAATTTAGGTCAAACAGACTAAAGAAGTAGTGTCTGTAATGTTCCATATGATCAATGCATGCATTTAAGTATTTTAGGAATTAGCAGAAGGAGAGAAAAATTGTGACTAAAATTCTGAGTAATTAGTATAATGCTATGACTAATATACTTTCTAATACAGAAGTATAAAATAAGAAGTACATTTTGTGGTATTCCTTAGAGAAAAAATATTATTATTTTATACGGCCACTGAAATTTTTCAGTAATAGACACAGTGCCTTTATAAGTTGTTTTCCTTGACTGCATACACCAATCAGTCACGCAAGGACATTCCCAAAATTTTAACTAGGATTTGCTGGTAGTTATGCAGAACTGAGTGTTTCAATCATGGAGCTCTAAGAGCCAGTTGTCAATGAATGGCTTTAGATAAGAAGTGAACTTTATTTACCAGCCAGCATTTTGTAGATGAGACTAAGACGAAAGGAAAACAACTTTTCAAAGATAGATTCAGTCTGAGGTTATAAAGGCTCTCTGAGGTAGCCTGATTCTCAGGGTTCGCGCACTAGAACACAGAATGATGTAAAGCCAAATATCCTCTAGGTGTGGGATTACACTTCTTAAGTTTCCTTTGCCACTATCTGATTTTCACTAAAACGGATCACAGAAGGGTGCAGCTGCCCTTGGCCACCTCTCAACATTTGAATGCAGCAACAAATATTTTTACTTTGATAATTTTAACTGCAATGGCCATTCTTAGAGAACATGGAAGATATCCAACGAAATATCAAGATCAGATATAGCAATCTTCACTGTATGTACTTTGGAACAAGTGAGTCCACTGTTCTGTTCACTTTGGAATGATTTTCTATCACTTGATATAGAATAGATTTTGCCAAAGAGGTTGTGTGTTGTTCATGTAAATAGTCTGTACCCATTAGTCGCAGCAGGCAGTAATTCCCATTACAGCGGTGAGTAAAGAGCTTTCTATACAGACTTGTACACTATATCCACCTCACCGCCCAAATACCTTTTAGTATAATTTCCTAAGGAGGACCTACTGCAATTAAAAACTGGAAAACAATGATATATAAAAACAAATTACATAATTACATTAAAATTTGGTAGATTAATAAATGCAATAATGCCTAAGTAAAAAAAATAAAGTTACATACAAATAATAGAGAAGATGGACAAGTAAGTCTTAAGAAAGAATTAAAATCATTTTTATTAATTAGTTTCTTCAAATAGGAAAATCAGTGAAATTGAAGAAAACCAATGCAAGAAATACAAATTTCAATCCATGTCAAATGATGACTATATGCCAGTCAATGTGGTAAACATTTAATTGTATCAATATGTAAACCACAGGAAGTAGTTATTATTTTCCTGATTTAATAAGTGATACATACAGGACTGAGAACTTTATTCCGCATTTATTCAATAAATAGTCATTGAATGCCTGCTGTGTTGACTACCTTGGTCAGTGAACAAAGACCTGCAAACTCCCTAAGGTCATGGAGTCACAGTCTAGCAGGGTAGACAGACAATAAAAATAAACATATGTTCTAGGTCTTGGTAAGGGTTAAGAGGAAAATTCAGGCACAATAAGGAATGCTTGATGGCAATAACAGGAAAGCTGGTATTGTGTGTTAAACAGGTGAGTGGGGCTGACAGTTCTAACATGCTGGCATTTCAGCAGAGATCTGAGTCAAGTGAGGCAGAGAATCGTGATTTTGATTGAGTTAGTGTATTTCAGAGGAAATAGCAACGGCAGAGCCCCTTCAGGCAGGTTACCTGCAGTGACTCAGTGGGAGAATGATGGGGCCAAGGTTCTTAGCCTCTTTTTAAGGAATCTGGAGTCTGCATTCTTCTTACCAGTTACAGAGTAGCACACTTTGGAAAGTTAGCACCTTCTCAGAGACATGAACTAAGACACTGTATATTATGAAAGCATTTTATGATGTAATGCACAATGCTATGAGATAGGATAACAATCTGTATTTAGCTATTGTTTTCTTTTTATTATAAATCTGTTTCTTGTAATTCACATTCTATGTTTTAAAATGACTTAAAATTATAATTTTGTGCTTCTATGCATGTGTATAATATAGCTACATTCTATTCTAAGAAATCCCAGTATTTTATTATTAAAATTTACAAAATAGAAACATATACATTTTAAATTATCTTTTAAAAAGATTTTATTTATTTATTTTTAGAAAGGGGAGGGGAAGGAGAAAGACAGGGACAGAAATATCAATGTGTGGTTGCCTCTCATGTGCCCCCTACTGGGGACCTAGCCCGCAACCCAGGCAAGTGCCCTGACCAAGAATTGAACCAGTGACCCTTTGGTTCACAGCCTGAGCTCAATCCACTAAGCTACTACACCAGCCAGGCCGAAACACACTTTTTATAATGAAAAATTGTTTAAATTAAATTTTTTAGAATATATTTACTCCCACAGTGCATTTATCTTTATTTTTGCTCACTAATTGGGTTTTGAATTCAATTTCAATGTTTGTTTGTGTATTGTGTGTTTGTGTGAGAGAGAGAGAGGGATGGAGAGAAAGGGGTGGGGGCCCCCACACTTCCAACAAGCAATGCTCTGACACCAGCTGGGTGACCTGCAATTCAACTCAGTACTACACTGTCTACCGAGAAACAGCACCAGATCCCACAGGTTAAGGGTTCAGTAATACAACACTGTCGTCACCCCTACTTCAGAGAGCAGTCGAAAGCATAGGCTGCGCTCTGTGTTTCTGAAAAACTCGCTATCCATCGGGGATTCTGCTGATCCCCTCTTTGACCTCACATCCTGTAAACCTGCTCTTCATGTACTCTGAAGCGAGTCCACTGTTCTATGTACTTTGGAATGATTTTCTATCATGTGATCTAAAATGATATAAAATGTAGTCACAAGTCCCAGTTGTTAGAGATTTCAGTGACTCCTTGGATTTGTTTAATTTGCCAGAGTGGCTCACAGAACTCAGAGACATTTTACTTACTAAGTCACCCATTTACTATAAAAGGATATAACTCAGGAACAGCCAGATGGAATAGAAGAATAAGGCAAGGTATGGAGGAAGGGCCTTGGAGCTTCCGTGCCCTCTCTAGGGGTGCCACTCTCCCTACATCTCCTCGTGTTCACCAAGAGAAGCTCACTGAACTTAATCCTCCTGGCATTTTAAGGAAGCTTATACATAGGCATGACTGAGTAAATCATTGGTCACTGCTAATTGAACTCCATGTTCAGCCCTTTCCTCCCCTACGGAGGTCAATGGTTGGGACTGAAAGTTCCAGCCCTCTAATCACAAGGTTGGCTCCTCTGGCAACCAGCCTCCATCATTAGGTACTTTCTGAAAGCCACCTTGTAGACATAACAAAGGACAGTGTTATCACTCTCAGCACTTAGGAAATTCCAAGAGTTTTGGGAGCTGTTACTTGGAATCTTGAATAAAGACTAAATATATAAGAGAAACATGTTTGGGTCATCTAAATAATGAAATATATTTTTTCTTATAAATCATTCATTGTATTGCAGGCACCACACTACTATATTTTCAATGGAAAATGTACAGGGTGCAGGAAATAAAAATCTTTCTTTCTCCTGGATGCTTGCCACTAATCTCACTCTCAAAAAGTGTTCATTTTAACAGATTATCACATATCTTACCAAGTACCTGATAGAAGATGTTGATAAATACAAATGTGTCTACATTTTTAGACATGGGTCTGAAAGTACTACTTTGAACTCTTTTCCACAGTGGAATTGTATGGTTTCCCATGACCTTCTCAACATTGGATTTTAAGTTTTAACAATTAGAAAGCAAAACTAATAGCTTACATTCTTTTCTCTTTTCAATTCATTATTAGTGAGGTTGAGCATTTTTATAAATATGTCAATTATTTGTATTTCTTTTTCTGTAAATTGCCTATTTAAAGTCATGGATTATTTTTCTACTGGGTTGTTCACTTTCTTAAATGTAAATGTATTTGCACACACACACTTGCCTGAATATGCACACATGCCTACATATAATTAATTCCTCAGCTTGTTACCTGATGCTTTCTTTCTCCATGACTCCTTGTTGGACAGACCTGCCTTTCATGTTGATACTGACAGAAAAGCCTGCCTGGACTGCTGGGAGTGGGCTAAGGGTAGGGAATAGGGGGGGCCACCAGGGAGATCGAGAACCACTAGGGGCCACGGGTCGCACAGTTCCTGGGGCCAAGGCCGCATTGCGCGGGGTTGGGACACATGCTCCCGACCCACAGGCGAGATGGTGGCAGGAGGAAGTTCTTACACTGATTGTATGCAAGGCTAGTGAGATAATTGGATAAGAGCAATCAAGCCCTCCTACCCCGTTCTGGTAACAGGTTGGGGGTAGGACCAGGAGAAGGCAAACACTTGAGCACTAGATGTTAAATGGTAGCAGGGGGAGGTGCTGGACCAAAGAGGCTACCAGTCTAGCCAGGGGAAACTAGGGATTGGTTAGGAAATGGACCCACCCAAAGTACATGAACATTTAGAAAGTTAATTGTTCATTCCAAGAAAGCACCTGGTCTGTCCCACACCCCAAGCTAAAATTAACCCTGAGGAACAAAGAAATTCCTTTCTTGCTTGTGGCTCACTGCTCAGGTCCTACACTCAGGGTGTGTACTGGCCTGTCCTCTCCATGGGCCACGTGACTGCTAATTACAGCCTCCTAGAGCGAGTCACTTTCACTTGCTGACCTGGGGGAGCATTTGCCAGTGACTTTGCATGCTCTCTCCATTCCAGGAGCACAGGACCTTGCCGTCCATGTAGACTCCAGGAGGAAGCCTGAAGCTGGACACCAGCTTGGAGAAAGCTAAACTACCTGGATGACTGCTTACTAGCCACCTTGGGCTCCCAAGAACAGTATTTTAAAATGGAGCGGGACTTCTGGCCACTGTCTTTGGTTTTGGTCTTGCTGATTATGGCTGGGTTTTGTCTGGGTTTTGCAGAAGAGATGAGCTTTGAGACAGGAAATCCCCCTTTCTCCCAGATCATTCAATATCTACATAAAAGCCTCTTTCTTTTCTCACCAGCCTTTGCCTCTAGGCAAGGGGCAACCAAACCCCACTCTAGTAACAATTAGAGGCTCCACATAAACAACAATCTCTACACAACACATTCAGGTTCCTATCTTGAAAAGTGATTTCATTTCCAACAGGTGGCATCTTAGAACACCCCTGATATCTAAATATATGGTGTGGCTATTTATTAGTAAAGCATGTTGCTTATAAGCTCATTTGACGTAGCATTTACATCACGGCACCTATCAAAACACTAGATGCTCAGTGTATTTTGAATTAGCACACTGTGCGGTGTAAAGAAGGCGGATGGTCCAGCTGTCTAGACTTCTCCCTGTGCGCCAGCACTTCCTCTCTCAGTTACTATTTTTGTTCTAATTGCACTTGTTCGTTCTAGTTAACTCACTGAGGGACAGATAGGAGAGACAAAACAACTTTTCTAACCATAAGAGGAAGGCAGTCAATAAATCCGTCAATTTCTGGTCGTGATTAAATGGGCACAAGCTACTCATTCATTTACGTGTCCTAACAATCAATGATTTTAACAGTGCCATTGAAATGGAGTCTGTAATAAGAGGAATTTGCTACTACATTTTGGTAATATTGTGAGACACCCAGACTGTCTTCAGTGTTCTTTTTGAACTGGAAAGTTGTAAACATTGATTTAATGATAAATTTCTCAGATTAAAAAAAGGATTTATCTCATTAAACAATTCTCACATTTTGTCATTTCAGTTTTATTTGCTCTTCCTTGTATCCCACTGAGCTCATGTCTTTTTCATTGTGGCAGAAAGATTTAAACATCGATGATGATTACATGTTAGGAGATCTATACAATTTCTTCATTGTTTTATTGCTTAAAGATAATATAAATAATTAAATAAAGTCTGTGATGATATATAAGTAAAATAAATGATTACAAAGGTTATATCTAAGTGTCCAACAATTTTAAATTGTAAATCATCCCAAATGTTAAAGGGCAATGAACTTGGCAACACTAAATGTAGCGTTTAAAAGCATGAGATGGGAACCCAGACGTGTAATGTTACATCACCCCTTTACTTATGTGTTGATCAGCAGTGAACTTGTTCATTTAATGTATCGGTATAAGCTTGTTCATAGCAGGCTTTTCTAATCAATGTAATGTCTATAGCCATGGTTTTCTATCACTCTTGTTACCAGTAATGTATGTATTCTCTCTTTTTATCTTGACCGACATGTAACTGTTTATCGATTTTCTAATGCATTTCAAAAAGCCAGTTTTTGGTTTTATTGATTTTTCTGTTCTTTTTCATTTTCTCTTTTATTGTTTTTAATCTTATTTTTTAATTTTTCTTTCTCTTGTTTACTTACATTACTTATAATTTTGTCTACGATTTCTAGTGTCTTAGGATGGCAACTTAAATGCTTGACTTTAGACCTTTCTTTTTCTAATATAAACATTTAAAGTTAAAATTTTGTTGCAAAGTACTGCAACCCATATTTTAAATAAGTTGCATTTTAATTTTCATTTGGTTCAAAATTTATTAAAATTCCCCATGCTATTTCTTCTTTCTATTTTGTATAGAAGCATTATTTACTCTTCCCCCAGTTTTATTGAAATATAATTGACATAAAGGTACTTCTAAGTTTAAGATGTGCACCATAATAATATAGGAGTGTTCATTAATTTCAAATACCTGAGATTTTACCAGATATATATTTAATAATTTTATTTTATTGTGGTCAGAAAACATGTTCTGTGCAATATTAAACTTTTAAATTAGTTGAGACTTATTTTATCACCCTGATTATTGTCTACTTGGTGAACATAGTGGGCACACTTGCAAAGTCATTGGAGAGTCCTACAAATATCTATTAATCTGCGCTGGATGGTGGTGCTAAGTCTTCCATATCCCTATTGTCTCTACATTCTAACAGTTACTGAGGAGTGGTGAAATCTCTGCCTAAAATTGTGATTTGTTTGTTGTATTTTTAGTTTTGTCATTTTTTCCTTTATGTACTTTGAAGCTCTGATATTAAATGTATAAATAAGCATTTAGGATTAATCTTCTTGATTAATAATTAACCCCTTATTATAAATTTTCCCCTCAATATCTATGATAATATTATGTTTTGAGTCTGTTTTCCCTGCTATTAATGCAACTATCCAAATTTATTATAATTAATTTTAACTCATCGATTTTCTTTTTATTTTAACCCATCTTCTCTAAAATTAAATTAAAATGGAGCCCTTTTAGACAGTAAGATTTAGCTTTTTAATGTGATTTGAAAAAGTCAGTCTTTTAATTGGAGTGCTTTAGTCCATTTAAACTTAATGTTAAATGTTGTATAATTGGATTTCTATATACTATCTGCTTATCTGTTTTCTATCTGCTTGATTTTCCTTTATTCATCTCTTTTTTCTTTTGTTTTATATTGGGTATGCTTTAATACTCCACTTTATCTTCAATATTTCCTATTGAAAGCTCTCTTTGTTTAAATTTCTCATGGTCCCTGTCATGTTAATGATTTGCCTTCAAATAATGACATATTTCTTCACATATGATATACATACCATACATCATTATACCTCCATTTATTTCATCCCACCAATATATAATTTTTAATCATGCATTTTAGCTCTAATATGATATAAATACAATAATACACGGTTATTATTTTGCTTTAAACTTTCATTTGTCTTTTATTTTATTTAATTTATTTTATTTATTTTTTTTATTGTTGTTCAAGTACAGTTTTTTATCCTTTCATAGCAACTTGCTGTTTCTGGAGGTTTTTTCTCCAAGATTCCATCTAGTGCTATTTTTCTTCTGTATGAAGAACTTCCATTTACATTTTCCATAGTGCAGATCTGTTGGCACTAAATTTTCCTATAGTTTCACCAAAAGTGTTTGGATTGGCTAAGTTGTTCTATAGCAGTTTCTCCCAAAGTAAAGCTTGAATGTTCAAAACTATTCAATGATAGCATTTGTTTTTGAGGACTATTAAATTCATCCTTGGCTCACACTTTCTTTTACCAATTCTCTTAGAACTCTCACCCAATTTGTCATCTATTCTTAACGTTCACTAAGGAGTTTCCAGAGCCTGACTTCCCCCATTTTTAAAAGTGCCTTCATAATTTAGCTTGGCTGCCCATAGGATTTTTAAAAATTAATGTTGAAGTTCAATAATTTAATGCATAGCTACATGTTCTCAATTGGATATCAACTTTTTCCTGAAATGCTAATGTTCTTCTGTAGAATTTTAAGGTATCTTTTATTTTAGAAACTGTTCCTGAATTATAAATATTTGTTGTGTGTCATTATTGAATTTAATTTGTGGGATTTCAGTTATACCTATATTGAATCAACTTTGTATTTTATAGCTATAATTTACTCTGATTTTTTTAAAAAAAGGTTTATCTCCAACATTCGCTTACTTTTTAAATTTCTACCTCATATGCTTATTGTTGTGCTTTTCTTTAATGCCTTTTCATCTATGGTCGCTTCAATTTACTTTATTTCTCTGACAATTTTCCTTTTTTAATACTACTTTCTTGAGTCTCTCCAGCTTAAGTTCAAATATGTCTGCTGTCCCCCAACTCTTCCATGAATCCTTGCATTTCTATATTGTGTTTTTACTTTTTAAAATTGATTAATTTAAATTTGATGAGTGGAAATATATAATTCTTGTTGTTTTTTCCTACATGGCAACCTGTATCTGGTGAGTTTTTCTCTGTTATTAAGTCATGCTCTTCTGTTTCACTTATTTATAAAATATTTGTATATAGCTCTGGCTGGTGTGGCTCAGTGGATTGAGCATGGGCCTGTGAACCAAAAGGTCACTGGTTCGATTCCCAGTCAGGGCACATGCCTGGGTTGTGGGCCAGGTCCCCAGTAGGGGGCACAGGAGAGGCAACCACACATTGATGTTTCTCTCCGTCTTTCTTCTTCCCTTTCTCTCTCTCTAAAAATAAATAAATAAAATCTTTAAAAAATATATTTGTATATAGATATTAGCTTTTTAAAATTATTTATTATTGAATGGGCTGGGTTTCTGGGCCAGCTATTTGTTGGGGGTTCCTGCAATGGACTAAGAAGCAAGAAGTTGTTAAGGATCTCTTCCAATTTCTTCAGAGACAGGCTGCATTCTAAAATCAGGGCTTGCATGGCTCCACCTATTCTGCATTTGTAAAAATGTGTCGACTCTGAAGGTGCTTCCCTTGCGCCACTTTCCCTACCCGCTTTGTGGACACACAGCATATGGATTTTCCCTGTGCTGGTTCACCTTCCACAGTACGTGTGTGTTAGTAATTCTGTAGAGACCGATGTGCACTGCCTTCCTTCTCTGCTTCTCTCCACCTCTTACTGTGTGTCTCCAGCACAGACTCAACAGACTTCTGCAGTCTTGCAAATACTTTTTGAATTTATTTTTAGTTTTATCAACATTTAAATTTGTATATTTTAATTTTTTCCTTTTAATTTTGCTTAAATTTCCAGGAGCACAAGGAAGAAATGCTGACTTTAAACATTCATGTTCATATTGAATTATCTCTTTAAAAGTATTTTATCATCATATGAATTTATTTATTTTATTGTATCACAAAATAAAAAAAATAAAATGTATACTCTCAAAAACACTGGAACTTTCCACTGTATTTTCACTGACTTTTTCAGTCTTTGACCTTTCACGCTACACTTGGAGAAAAGTCTACAATCATTGATTTCAGTGTCAATAAAATCCCAACAGCTTACAGAACTGAGTTAACTGTTAGTACTAAGTCCCAAGCCCTTCAACCTCAGTCACAAGCATTGTACACTGCTTTCTTCTACTCAACAATTTTACTTAGGCATATTTAGGGTAGAATATGAAGTGTCATTGTCAAGTTATGTGAGTGTTTTTGTTTGTGTTTAAATTCCCCACTGGATATTTATATCCACTTTCATTATCATATTATGATGGCCACTGAGTGCCAAATATTTCAGATGTCTTGTCTTTCTTTCAGAAATATTTGAAGGTATTTGTGGTGAGCAGCTGTGGACATCACTTTATAACGCAGTCTGGCTGAGAAAATATATCTCAGTGTCCCTGCTTCAAAGCCCCTATGCAGCAATAATTGATTGCCAGTGTGCATTTTAATTGCCATAAACAAAATCAGCATAACTTAAAGATAGTTAAAAATATCTGCACTGGCATACTTTAAATCTTATAATAACTTTGTACTTTGTCTTCTTCTTTCCATATATGCATATTCATATATCCCCTCTGAAAACCTATGTCCCATTGAAGACATATTTCAAATTAAATTTGTCTTTATGCATGGGATTTGAAAGATATAGCAATGACTGTCATAAATTTTGCCCAGTGATTGGATGCATCTTGTTTCCATGGTGATTAACATGGAACCCAGTTGCCAGCCTATTAAATATAACTTACATTCAGTTCCTGGAACCGGAGTCAGATTTTAGTTAACTGTAGTTTTGCCAGGAAGGACTAAGATGTGGTAGTCCCTGGTAAGACTTGGCTTATCAAAATACTTACATTTCTCATATTTATGCCACCACCTCTTTACTGTGTTTGTACATCTTCAGTTAGGATGGAACTTAATGGGCACCAAGGCTCAAAGATTAATAACCAAGATAAATGAATGGTCATAACCTTCACTTTCCTATTCACTTATATTAGATTCCTCGCCAGCAGCTTTTCTCTGTTTTCTTAGCGGCAAACATTGAGGTAGATATGTTTTCTACTTGCAAGTTATTTTTGACATGAAAAGTCACAGATGAACTTTAAATGCATATTGATAAGTAAAGGAAGCCAATTTGAAAAGGCTGCTGTATGATTCCAATTATATAACGTCCTAGCAAAGGAAATGATCAGTTGTGGGAGAGGAAGGGAGGAATGCACAGATGGAGCAAAGAGGATCTTTAGGGCAGTAAAACTGTTCTGTATAATACTGCAACAGTGAATACATGTTATATATTTGTTAATACTCAAATAATGTACAACACAAAAAGTGGAACCTAATGCAAGCTATAGACTTTAGTTTACTAATAGTATGTCAATATTTACTCATCAGTGATAACAAGTATAACATACTATTGCAAAATGTCAAGTACAGCTGTAAGCTTGCAGCAAAATTGAGCAGAGCATACAGCGATTTTCCATCTATGCCCTGCCCCCACACGTGCATGGCCTTCCTCACTGACAACATCCTCCCCCAGAGTACTATGTGCATTTGTTACAATTAATTAACCTACACTGACACATCATAATTATCCAAAGTCCATAGTTTACATTAATGTTTACTCTTGGTGTTCATTCTATGGATTTTGAAAAATTTTTAATAACATGTAAGTACCATTATAGTATTGTACAGACTAGTTTCACTGCTAAAAATCTGTGCTCTATTGTTCCCTCCCTCTCTCAATCTCTGATCACCACTGATCTTTTTACTGTCTACAGAGTTTTGCCTTTTCCAGAATGTCAGATAGTACGAGTCATACATGTATCTTTTCAGAATGGTTTCAACTTAGTAATATGCACTTAGGATTTCTCCATGTCTTTTTATGGCTCAATAGCTCCTTTTATTTTAGTGCTAAATAGTATTTCGTTGCCTAGATGCTCCACAGTTTATCAATTCACCTGCTCAAGGACATCTTGGGTGCACCCAAGTTTAGGTAATTATGAACAAAGCAGCTATAAACATTCATGTGCAGGTTATTGTAGTGATGTAAGTTTCAACTCTTTTGAGAAAAACCAAAGAACATGGTTGTTGGATCACAGAGTAGGAGTATGTTTGTTTGCGTAAGATAGCCCCAAATTGTATTCCCACCAGAAATAAACAGCAGCTCCTCTTGCTTCACACCATCATAGCATGTGGTGATGTCAGTGTTTGGAATTTTAGCTTTTCTAATAGGTGTATAGTGACATCTCATTGCTGCTTTTTTTTTTGGTAGATTTCCTAATGCCGTATGATGTTGAGTATGTATATCTTGTTGACAAAGTGCCTGTTCTTGTCTTTTGTCTGTTTTTAACTGAGTTATCTGTTTTCTTATTGTTAATTTTTTAAGCAGTTTTTTAATATATTTAGATACCCATCCTTTAATAGAAAGGTGTTTTGCAAAGATTTCCTCTGAGTCTGTGGCTAGTCTTCTCATTCTCTTAACAGTGTCTTTCACAGAACAGTAATGTTTAATTTTAAAGAAAACCAACTCATCATTTCTTCCTTTTGTGGTTTATGCTTTTTGTATTTTATTGGAAAGTTCAAGGTCATCTATATTTTCTCTTACATGTCTTCCAAGAGTTTTATAGCTTTACGTTTTACACTTAGGTCTGTGATCTATTCTGGGTTCATTTTTGGAAAGCATATAAGATCTGTGTCCAAGTTCATTTATCTGTCTATCTATTCATTTTGCAAGTGGATATCCATTGCTCAGCACCATTTGTTAAAGTGACATTTCTTTTCTCCTTTGAATTGTCTTTTTCATTTGTCAAAGGTTAGTTGACTATTTTTGTGGGGATGCATTTCTGGATGTTATTCTTTTGGACTGATCTATGCATTTGTTCTTTCACCAGCACCACACCATGTTGATTACTGTAGCTTTTAAGTAGAGAAGTTGACTAATGCCAGTCCATCCACTTTGTTGTCTGTCAATATTCAGTGGATAATTGTGGGTCCTTTCCTTTCATTGTAAACTTTGAAATCAATTTGTTGATATTCATAAAATAAGTTGCTGGGATTTTGTTTGGTATCGTGTTGAAACATTGATCATTTTAGGAAGAACTGACATTGTGACAGTATTGAGTCTTGCTATCCATGTATATGGGCCATGTCTCCATTTATTTGTATATATAAGTTGCAGAATATTTTATGTATACAGTCAGTCTTCAAATATTTAGTTTAAAGTATTCTGATTATTTTATAAATATTCTATTGAACAAGAGTTTTTAGTATGTGTCTGCTCTGTTGCTTTATGTAGTTTAAAGCTTTGTTATTATTTTATAAATATTCTATTGAATAATGGTTTTTAATATGTGCATGCTCCATTGTTTTGGCTTTATCTTTTTGGACTTTCATTAAACACACATTGATCTTTTCATCTATTTTTTGTGTCTATTACTTTATGCTGAATCCACATCCACTTTAATTCCTTTTGATTTACTTTTAAATTTAAAAAATTATCCTTTCCATCTTCTATAACTAAAATGGCCTTGTGCTTTTTCTATTTTTTGTCTTCAGTTTTGAAATGTTTTCTTTTTTAAAAAATTTTGTCTTGATTTTTGTGTATACTTTTTTCAACTCATTATGTAGATCAATCCCCTCATTTTGAGTTTTTAAAAGAAATCTTAACTTTTTTAGTTTACATGAATTGAGTAAAAATTATAAAAAATACTCATGGAGTCTTGGCTATTATTTACCAACAGGCACAGAGAAGGAAAAATAGAAATTATATTATTTTTTCTTAGTTTCCATTATGTTTTTAATTCCTTTAACTCCTTTATGAAATTTAGGTCACATTTTTTTGTTTTGGAGCTTTGTGTTTTTAGTATTTTCATCATCTGTAGTGACTCTATTATACCTGATATTTGTGTATGGAATTTGATTGCAATTATTTGTGTTAGAGATTTTAAGTGAAAGTTTTCTCTTTCTTTCAATAGGAGGGAAGGTGCAAGATAACTTCTCCATTTCTACCCCTTACTTCCTGAGATCTGCCTTTTCTTATTCTTCCTTCACTTTTATCTGTATCATCTGTTTTCTTTGACCTGAATATTTTACATATCAGGATATTTTTTCTTCAGTGCTAGGCTTTATTTCAGAAGAACGCTTCAGACTCTTACTTTCAAAAGCACCTGGACTCCAGAGGAATTTCAGAGCTTACTATGAGCCCCTTATATTCCTTTAGCTAATTGGACTCACCTAAAACCCTCCTATTTTCAATTGCTGTCCTCTGAGATGGCTCTGTTCTTACAACGAGAGGGCTTCTCCTCTCTTGTCCATCAGATACCATTGCTTTTCCCTCATTTCTTGCACACAGGTACTCACAGCACGTGAGTTTTGGAGTTGCTCTGCTTTGCCCTATAGACTAGTGTATTGCCACAAGTTTTATTATAGGTATCATCTTTGGGTTTGTAGATCTTGTTATCTAACTTGCTCTATTGATTTCTTAGTGAGGGTAAAGTATTTTCAGAAAGTATGCCACTCTTACCACCACCTTTCCAGAACTCATCCACAGACTTTCTAATATCTTCTGAATGCTGCTTGGCTCAGACTGGCTCACACCCTCACTGTTTTGCATTCTTTTATCAGAAGATGGCTTTAGTTTATTCACCCATTCAACAAAAATTTTTGGTGTCATGCATTTTTTTAAGCAAAGGATTTTTAGAAAACAGGAAAACTCACAAAGCTTACATTCTCATTTTGGGAGAGAGAAAAACAACAAAAATACATAGTACCTATATAACATATTAGAGTGTGATAAGTGCTATTGAAACTGGAAAAGACACCAGCATTTGGGCTGCCTGTCACTACCAAACCCAATAAGCAGGGACAGTGATTGAATCTTTATGGGCACTTTATTCA
>CM052540.1:172771680-172792126 GCA_028533065.1 Trachops cirrhosus
TGGGGGGTGGGGAGGTGGGGGGGTGGGCGGGGGGGGGTGGCCCTCTGTCTCTCCCTGGAACACAAAGGCCCAGATGCCTCCAGTTGTCCCCAGGCGGTAATTTCTTGCAGTGCCTCAGGAGGTCGGCTGTTTTCCCAGGAGCCAGGATGGGCCTAATCTGTAGTTTCTGAAACAAAATCTTTAACATACACATTATTTGCTAGACTTGTAACTTTTTACCTTAAGCTAAAATTGTCCAAGTCTTGAGTCCCCTATCATTATGAACAAAAAATAATACTAGGTATGCAGAATTAAGAATACAGGGAGAAAAAGAAACTTGTTATTTTAAGTAGGGTAGTCGTGAAAAATATCCCTGATGCTTTGATATCTGAACAGAGACTTGAAAAATGTGAGAGAAAGATCTGCAGCTCCCTGGGTGCACAGTGAGTGAAAATTCCAGACAAAGGAAATAGCAAGCCAAAAGTCCCTGAGGCTAATGCATTCTTGAGAAACAGGAAAGCAGTAGAAAGAAACAGGATGAAGAGTTGTGTGTAAGGGTCAGAGTGTAGGAGACAAAGCTGTAATGTCAGAGTGTAAATCACGCAGGGCTTGCAGGTCATTGCAGGAATCATTGGATTCTTCTCTGAGTGACATGGGAAGCTACTGTTGAGCTTTGTGCATAGTAATAACATGATTTGGTTTATTTATTAAAAAAGGATTATGAATTCTTTGGAGAACACACTTAAGAAGCAAGAGCAGAGGCAATGTGGACCAGGGAGACAAACTGTCAACCCATAGCAGTGATCTAGGAGAAGGCTGTGAAAGCTTGATTAAGCACGAAGGTGGAAATAGCAGAGACAGTAACAAGTTGTGATAATCTAGTTATATTTTGAATGTAGCTTGTTCAAGTGTAACATGGTGATCTTGATCTAAGAAAGCCCTCCAAGCAGACTACATGAATGCAACACTCAGAATTTCTAGTTCCTTTGGTGTCCGCTTGAAGAAATACTTCTTAATCACTCAATAATAATAATAATAATAATAATAATAATATTTACCTTGCATCATTTAGAATACATTGGAATGATGAATGAATAACTGCCCCAGCAACTCTTCTCATACCCTCTTTTTTCTCTTTCAAATATTGTCTTATCTACAATAGTCAAGAACTGCTACTTTTCCTCTCTAAATACTCTTTTTCCACTGCCAGCTTAAGCAGATTCCCCTTTTCCTCTTCCTTTTTTCTCCCCTTCTTCCCATCAACTATACCATGAAAATCTATGCAGCTTCTTTCACTAGTGCGTTCCTCTCTCTCCAGCCTTACCTCACGCTGTCCTTCTGTCTGCTGATGAGGCGTTTCTGCTGACACTAAGGGGAGTGAGCACTCAAAGGTGGGGCATGTAGTGGGAGGTAGGGAACGGGAAAGGTTGGAGAGGAGAAGAGGAGGGGAAGTATACAGAGGAAAATGAAGGGATGCAAAGGCTGCAAAACCTCTTTCCTTTATCCAGCGGCTGGAGATAGAGTGGGAAGATTACACATTAATCATCTGCTTTCTCTCTCCCCTTTTTAATTTATAAAGTCACGATTTTTTTATGTGGCACGATGAAATAATTTGGGCCAGTCTAACAACTAATAAATTAAAAGACATTTTTTCCCCTCAAAACTACTTCATAAATGGACTTCTGGGGGAAAAAGTGCGATTTTGAAATGCTAGCTCACAGACACTGTATGAAATATGAGTCCAAAGACATTAGGAATGTATGTGAGTCTGAAGTTCTGACATCTGCCATGCTCCCATTCTGCTCTCACCAGCTGTGCATTCACGGTGCTGTCAACAAGCTCCACCACGAGGGAAGGGAATGTTTTAGGGAAAGAGCAAGAGGAAGCAGGGTTGCATCTTTGTTCTTCAGACCCTCTCAGGACAAATAAAAAGAACAGAGAGATGAAGAACAGGAAGAGGATACTTTCTGAAGGCAGGGGTCTCCCAATAGAGGATCTTACTTTTCTCTGGTACAATTTTGAAAACAGGGAGCACCACAAAACATTTTATGACAAGACATGAACGGAATACAGCAGCATTTTTCCTGGAGAGGAGATGGTTCTCACCATCTACAAACTGCATGCAGAAGGGAAAGAAGAAACCAGTGTTCCGACCAGAGGCCTGGTAGAGGAGCCAAGTGAAATTCACTGTGAAGGAAATGCAGCTTGTACGGCTGGTGGGTGTCAGCTTGGACCTTATCTGAAAGAGGTGGCCCAGGAACCGCATGTGCTTCTTCGGCTCCTTCTACCAAAACTTACTTAAACGCCTAACTACCTTTACACGTTCTCAGCTACGAAGTGGTTGTGAGATGCAATTTCTGGATGGACAGATAGTATATCAAAATTTAACTACCCAGTCCTATTCTTTGATGGATAAGAGGACAATAGAAAATAATGGGAATTTTAGCCACATCTGCCAGGTATGGGATCAGTCCAAAAAAACCTGATATATCTGGAATGCTCTTATTTATGTTGTTTAACTGAGATCAGGTTGTGAACTCTGATCCATAAATTGTTTGGTTTGGAAACAGATTGGATAATGTTTTTCAGACCCTGGTAATACAAGTGCAGGTGTAGTAGATCTTAAGCAGGATGCCTAGTCTGGTCCAGGGATATGACCAATGCATCTCCAAAGTTCCTCTTTGGGGAAGGTGAGATAAATTTCTTTAACTTTTATGAAATGCCTGTGGTCACTTAAGCAGGTATCCAGCTATAGTTGTATTTACAACAGAGTCATGGAGGCCCACTGGAAAAAAACTTGAATGTACCCAACTGCTCAGGCCATTCTGCCGAATTTTCACTACTCCTTCCCAGAGGCTGAGTGGCAACCTCTGTGAAAAGGCTGGGCACTTAAGGAGGAAGGTCTGTCCTTTCTAGCTGGAGCTAGAAAGAGGTGAGTGTAAAATGTGAAAGGCAGACGGTGTAAGAGCTGCCCATTCACGACAGAAGAAGGCAAATGTCTAGGACCAGCAGAAAGCAAAGGCGAGTCACTGCTTTCCTACGAGAGTTACTGACAGCAGTAAAAGTCCCTGGTGCAGAGCCAGCAGCCTGTGGAAAGGAGAGCGAGACAGGAAGCTGGGCCCTCTTAACTACTGTCCATTTTGGATTGGGTTGATAGTGATTTGATAGATGGAGGCTCCTTTGGAAATATTTGCATGGAGAAATTGAGTTCTAATACAATTATTCTGCTCCTCAAATTTGCCAGTGTTGAAGGTTCTGTCAAAATTGTTACTCTACCACCACTAGGAGGTCCTGCTCACCCACAGGATCAGTTTCACATCCATATCACAGGATCAGGGAGGCACTATATAGCCTGACCTTCTAATGGAAGAATGGGGAGACGGATATTCAGGCACACCTAGAAATCTGTTCCCAAAATGTAAAAACGCAGCAGTAGAAAAAGCAAAATAAATTAATATCCATTCAGTAAAATGAAATAGTTTGTTTTTATTTATAAAATAATACCACCCAAACTTTTTAATAGTATTTTCTTTTAAATAAAATAAATGAAAGATATAAACCATTTTGCAAAATAAGAATTCAACTAGAGCTCTGGAAAGAGAGACAGAAAGAAAGAAAGAGAGAATGCTAGATAAATACAATTTTTAATTCTCTTTTTGTGAGGATGAAAATGTGTTTTTTATACTGAAAATAATATGTGAAGACTCTTCTTTAAAATGTATACTTCTGTCTTTCTCCCAAATATTTGTTCAACAGAACATTTTTAATGCTGGAAATGTGAGCTTCTTTTAACATATCTTCAACAATCTATTTGTTCATTCCTTGGATCAGAGGTGATAAAATAAGAATATTTCACTCTGTCTGGGGTGGCTCAGTTGGTTGGAGCATTGTCCCATACGCCAGAATGTTGGGCGTTCAATTCCCAGTCAGGGCACATATCTAGGTTGCAGGTTCAATCCCTGGTTGGGACACATATGGGAGACAACCAATCAATCACATCAGTATTTCTCACTCTCTCTTTCTCTCTTTATCTTCTTCCTTTCGCTCTAAAATCAATAAACATATTAAAAAATTAAATATATATAAATAATACATATCAATTTTGGGCACAATTTTTACATATGCAAGAGCTCCTACTTAATCACTTGACTCAACAATTTTGGACCTGATAACAATTATAGGACACCTTAAAAATCACTTGAAAATATAAAAATAATGTTTAATTTGTTATGCACTACTTGCCCAAAACAAACAAATAAAATAAGTAAGGGAAAAGGAAGAGGAGATACATAATGATCAAAGTAAAGTAAGTGTATCTAAATTAGAGAGACTTTTAATTAAATCTTCACATCTCTTACTATACTGGCAGAAGCTAAATGATCTAAATGTTCAGGGTACAATGATGTATTTGAAGTATTCAAATGTTATTTGTTTTGAACTCACACACATTACAACCTTACACCATTTTTTCCCTCTTATTGGAAAGGGCACGGTTATCTCACTAATGGAAGTGAGGTCCGGGAGAGCAGCCTAAGTAATAGATGATTCTCATGCTGCCCACGTGCTTAAGTGAATTTGAGGCATGCGTTCAGCATGAAAGCCATTTGGAAGAGTAACCAAGCACACGCAGTCTCTAGGATATTACACAAGGGAAAATGCAGAAATGAAATTGTTGGCAAAGGTAATTACTGTGAGTGCAGTCTGTATGGAATACTGTAACACTGTCTATCGTGAGCCAGGGAAGAAAGGATGTTGTGCTTTGGTTTAAATTTGGAGCAAAGTGGAGACAATATAAAACTCCTCAGTGAATTAGGTAAAAAAGTGTGAATTTTTTTAACTACTTAGGTCACCAAGAACTTATAACCTGAGAGAGCTGGTTCAGTGGGCAGAGTCCTAAGTGTTTCAAGGGTGAGAATCCTGTGGATCAGAATGGCATCTTTTGGACTCGCTACTACTACTGTGCTTCTTCGGGATGTTCCTTTCGTTCATGTGAACGCGAAGCAGTGAAGGAGATAGAATAGAAACATTAAGAATATCAAATACAAACAAAAATACAGATATGATTATAAATTCAAAAATGATACCATAATTCTCACTGTGCTGGAAAATGAAGAGATAAAATATTGGATGCTGGACATAGAAGTGGTTATTATAGGTATTATAGTGAAAATGTATTAAGCAAGAATTCCAATTAAAATGAGTTACTAGAGCCAAGGTGAAAATAATCTAGCAGAAACAATCTAAAACAGGGTACAAATACTTGAGAAAATGTGTTTTGTGAATTGTGATCAATGAAAGATATTTGGATTCTATGAAAAAGTAAGTTAAAATTTTATGTTCAATTTATATCAGCTTTCTGAAGCAAAATACTAGTAGTTTTCTCAACAATAAAAATCAGAGAACTAGAGTCCAATATCCCAGCCCTCCCAAAAAAGGAATTTTAAGGAAAGCATTAAGGTTACCATAATTTTTAAAAATATTTTATTTATTCAGTTTTAGAGGGGAAGGGAAGGAGAAAGAGAAGGAGAGAAACATCAATGTGTTGTTGCCTCTCACGCTCCCTCCGCTCCCCACTGGTGACCTGGTCCATAACCCAGGCATGTGCCCTGACTGGGAATTGAACTGATGACCCTTTGGTTCTCAGGCTGGCACTCAATCTACTGAGTCACACCACCCAGGGCATTTTAAAGAAAGAATCTTATATATAAATAAGTTTCAAAAGGTAAAAGTAAGCCATTAACCCATTGTTCTCTTTTGAAATTCTATAATCCATAATCAATTATAAAATGAGGTTTTTAAAATCTCATGTAAATTTATTTATATGTGGAAAAATTGGAAAGGGCTCATCATTTGGATGAAGGGGGATGAAGTGTTGGAATATTATTATTTTTAATGATCTTAAATCCTTATTGTGTTGAGCTTCACAAGTAGCCTAATATTTTTTATCCCAGTAAATGACTATTTTTAAAACTCATGTCAGCCCACCTCTCGTTTACTGCTGCCCCTCATAGCGATTGCCATTCCACGTGTAGCTCTGTGCTCTAGTCAGAAACTGGGAGCGTGTTCATCATAATGCTCATATTTATGAATAGGTTTGGTTTTTATTTTCTATCATTGTTTGCTTTGATTTAATGTCCATTGTAGTAGAGGCAGTGGAGTGTAAATTTTGGAAATGAACTTTGGACCACAGGTTCAGAAAAGCTGATGAGTACATCTTTCTTCATTACTTGATTACAATGAAAGAGCAATAAGAATAAGAGATAATCTCCGGCCACAACAAAATCAATACGGTATCATTAGTGAACCTGAAACAGAAAAATGTCCAAAAAGATGGAAAAAAAATAATTCAGCTGCTGAACCTCTCCCTTTAGAGCACTGTGAGATACGTGCACACATACAGAAAAACCCTCGGATAGAGGCGACATGACTTAGGCTAGCACGTCCTATGTACTGAAGAGAGAGGTTATGACAGAAGATTTCAGAATGCAAATCTGAATTTCCAGTCCAGTCTCGGATGCTGAGCATTAATGGCTGCCTTAAGTAAAGCTATGGGAGCAGGTCTATAAATAAATAAAGGTCACCTGTTACTTCCAACATGAGAAACTGAGGTCTGAAAGAGAAGCAAAGGAACACTCCCAGGTAATTTCCTGCCACAATACACAAGGAGCACCGCCTCCCTGAAAGCGAAACCTCCGCCAACTCTGCGTGACACCCTGGCCAGCCTCGTAGGCCAGGCCCCTCGCGACAGCCAGGGCTCTGCAGCCACAGCGGTAGGACCCCCAGGTAACAGAGAATCCCAGCAGCTGAGGAAACCCATCTCATTTGCCAAAGTGATTTATATTCTCACATATACATAATTACGGGTCCAGAATCAAAGACTATTTGAGGAGAGTAAGTAATAACATGTAGAGGTATAAACGGAGCTACTGCAAGAAATAGGGGGAAAACTTCTAAAAATCTGTTTCTTATATTAAAAGAGACTCTAGTCAATATCAGAGTTCAAAAATGGGAAGTTGCTCAAAATAATGGACAGTTGTAGAAATCAAAGATTCTTTATACATTAACAATAACAACATTTATAACAACTAATTGGAAATGCTCAATACCAGAATAGATATAGCAGAAGGGTTAATCATCATGATGATAGAGTTGAGTAATTTGCCTGGAATTCAGTAAAGAAAAAGTGAATAAAACAACCCCAAAAAGAATGTGAGAGAGAGAGAGACAGAGAGAGAGAAACACAAGAGGTTGTATCCAGAAGCAGTATTTTGTCTAATGTTAATTCCAGAAAGGGAGAGCTAAGAGAAATGAGAAAAAACAATAATCAAAAAACTATATAACAAAACTAGGGGGGTTGGAAATGGGAAGGATGGGTGGGTGGGCTGGAATGGGAATAAAGGATAGAAACTGTACAGAATAATCTAAAATTAAAAATAAAAAAAAATAAAATTGAAGGAGAAATAAATAGCTTCCCAGACAAGAAACAACAACAACAGCAACAAAACAAAAAACAAAACAAAACAAAAAAACCCCCAAAAAACTATATAACAGTTCTCTAATGTAAAAAATACTCACAATTCGCCCTGGCTGGTGTAGCTTAGTGGATTAAGCGCGGGCCCGTGAACCAAGAGATCACGGTTCAATTCCCAGTCAGGGCACATGCCTGGGTTGCAGGCCAGTTCCCAGTAGGGAATGCACAGGAAGCAGCAACCATACATTGATATTTCTCTCCCTCTCTCTTTCCCTTTCCCTCTAAAGATAAAAAAATAAAATCTTTAAAAAAAATACTCACAATTCAGATTGAAACCATGTATATAATGTCTTCCAAGACACATAGCCCTCCTCAGGTAGGTTTTCCGTGTCTGGAGACTATAGACGGGCTGTCTAGTTTTGTCGTGGGCAACCCCTCTGCGGCCTGTGTTGAGACCTGGACCCGAGCTGGAGGAGATGTTGCACAGACAACCTTTTAGCTCCCTACGCCCTGCTCACTCCCAGTCTGGAGATTCTGTGGGGCTTGTTCACCGTTAAGGAAAAGCTTCTTCCTTTACAGTTCTTCCCTGCATCTGTGCTCATCTGAAAGGTGGTTTGTCTCTCATTCCTACCTCAGCCACTCCTATCACCTGTGGCTGCCTCTGTCATTCTGAACATGCTCATGTATTTATGCCCTCCCGTTCCTCTACTATATTTATTCAGTCACCTTTCTGGAAGGAGAGAAAAATGCCAAACCATGAGGCATCTTGTAAGCATGATAATATTTAATCACGATGCAACAAAGTTACCAGTAGAAACTGAAGGCAATGAACCAGAGGCCAGTGTGATCTATTTTCCAACAACTTGGCAGTTGTAAGACAAATACTTTGGGGAAATACAAACTTTGGAGAAAATTTCTTCAACTATACCTGAAAAAAATCCTTCAGATAAATAATTACAAATGATGTAACCCTGGTGATTATATGTCTAAAAATTTAGATTTACAGAAATGTAAGGAATATAAATTATGTAGAAATAAAAAATGAACTTTTACAATATACCCTGTCAGAGTATAACATACTCACAAAAGTATATTAAAACTCTACAAATTTTATTTAAATCCTGCATTTTATTTAATTAAGTTTTTTAAAAAAGATTTATTTTTAGAGAAGGGGAAGAAAGGAAGGGGTGAGAGAAACAGCAATGTGTGGTTGCCTCTCGCATGTCCCCTACTGGGGACCTGGTGTTTAACTTAAGCATGTGCCCTGCTGGGAATTGAACCAGCAACCCTTTGGTTCTCAGGCCAACACTCAATCCACTGAGCCACACCAGCCAGGGTGTAAATCCTGCATTTTCGCTCTTTGTCTGAAAGCATAACTTAAAAAATTTCAAAGATAGCTTATGTGTTGGAACATAAAATACATTTGAGAGTTTAGCTTCATTTTACTAGGTCTTTTAATGTAATTGATAAGGTATTAAAGTCAGTGATAAAATGGTTGAATAAAGCAGGATTAAAATGTTTTTAAATTTCTGAGTTATATTACCTATCAATTGCCCACATCTACCTGTATAATTGTCCAACTTACACTTTTATCTTATTTCCAACAGTATCATAAAATTTCTTATTGAATGTGTTGAGGAACTTCACAGATAGGGCATGCTGACATGAAATGAGACATGAAATCAAACTTGTGCTGTAGTACCTACTATCAACACAACCTTTAGCACAATACTAACTTTAACAAAGGTTTTACCTTTTGTTCTACAAACCGGAATTGGGTCAGAGCTTGGCTTGTGACTTGTTTTAACCCAAGAAATGGGTAGAAGGGACCTTGGGCCAGTTCAGACTTAAGCCTTCAGGAGGCCTGGCAGCTTCTTTTCTATAGTCAGAGTATCTGGTTTTCCCAATCTAGGCTCATGCGTTTCTCTTTAGCCCCCATGTCTGTGGGGTCAGCTCATTTGATAGATCAACAAATCTCCACACTCTGCCCTGGTCTTTATGGGAAGCACTCTGTACCTGGCCAGGAGATTCTCTCTCTGATGCCATATAGCATGGTCTGGAGTATCAAATTTTGTTCTGTGAAACCTACAAACCATTAGTATACATTCCTTTCCGGTTTTTAATCAGAAAACATGTAAAATCCATATCTCCAGTCTTAGGCTTTATGATAACAACAACCCAAAAGAATACACACTGTCCCTCTGCCCATCCCCAGCTCATTCAGGGGAATCAAACACACACATAAATCAGTATCTCTCCTCACTCATGTCAAAGTGTCAAAATCTGCATGACAGCTCCTGCATGTGCTGCAGAAAGCCTTCTGATTTTTGATGTCACATCAGCATAGTCTTGCTTGTCTCCATGATCCTAGGAATGTGTCATTAAACCCCTTTCTCAAAAGCAAAGGGACAGGGAGGTGTCAAACAAAGGTGGCATTGCTCTCTCTAGGCCCATTATTCCAAAGTGACAGCTTTTCAGAAAATGCTGAAGGAAGGTATTTTCTGGAGAAAATAAATTTTAAAAATGTGACAAAACATTCAAGGAAGACTTGTAAAGGAAATGCTTCTTTTTAAAATTCTCATGGTGACCCTATAGAACACGTTATGAAGGCTCCCATTTGTACAATGAAGACCAGAAGGCAGAGAAGTTGAGTCCATTGCTAAGGTCATATTAGACACTCTGCAGTGGTGTCTGGCTTCATTCAAATCAAGACAATTCAGTCACCAGTCTGTGTGCATTCGGTAAATGTGCTGCCTCCCGAAGTCACACTCCATACACCCCTTAAGAACCGGATTTTACTCCATGTAATCTGCTGATTTTCCCTTTTCCTACATGGACACTACATACACTCTTTAAATGGTTTTCTCCTATAGATTCACCTCCTCCGCTGAATTCTGATCCCTCTCTCATGGGACTTCTATTACTTTTCACATGGCATGCAGCCTTTCCCCACACCTGCTGGAAGCCGCTGTTTTGCACATGGGCTCTCTCTGCACTGCTCCCCGGACTCTAGCTCAACCGTTTTCCCAGGCCCCAGGTTTGGCTTACTTCCCCCGGGCCTCACAGACAGAAAGAGTATCAGTCTTGATGATATAGTCAAACAATGCACCAATCTAGGAAGAGGCTTTGGGCTTTTGCTATAGAAGCAATAAATTTCTTCTTACTTAAACCTTTGTAGTCTGACACTAACACAGAAGTGGTCTGATGATGTGTGTGTTTCTATGTGTGTGTGTGCATTTTTATAAACACATGGAAAAAGATGTCACTTAGGAAGACCAGTACTTTATTATCAATTGACTATAACCAGCATGATTTGAGAGGGAGCTGGAGTCACAGAAACAGTGAAAAGGGCCTGGGATGTTTAGATGATGAGAGGTGACTGGAGCTACACGACTAAGGAAAACCCAGGCAGATGAGGCTGGCTAAAATCGTGTGATCTGGGCCAGATAGAGATTCTTTCCCATGTCAGCAAATTACGTACTTATCAGTTATTTGCAAGCCTTTAGCAATTAATTACCATGAGTTTAGTGAGACCAGGTAATATTTGTAATTCCAGTTTTCATAAATATACATTTAAAATAATTAATTTTATTTAAGCTATATAAATATATAAGAGCACCATACCTCATAATTCCATTTCTATAAAATCTCTGAAGTGACCAATAATAGACAGATCATGAGAGTCGTTTTTGTTTGCTAAAGCTGAGGCCTATTTCCAAATCGAGACCTATCCCAGCTTTCTCAGCAGCGCCGAGCACACTCCCTGTCCCCCCTCCTTCCGTCTGGAGAGCTGTAGCAGCCTTCTCCTGATTACTAATTCTAGTCAACACCTGGGAAAGAGGGCTATTTATGCCATCTACTGGATTTATTAGAAGAATGCATTTTGAAATACCAGATACAGTATTTTCTCAGAAGTTCAGCAATGTAGGCTATGTGGATTTCTATTCAGAGTACTGAGACATCCTTCAAATTCTCTGAAATTTTGAGAAATGTCACCGTCCCATTTAATTTTGGGTGCACGGTGCTCAGCCCACAGCCCAGCGTTATCTTTGTGGCAGTGGAACTCGATGCACTGGGGTGGCGGAGAGTGCTGCATACAGGGTGCGGCACAAATAACGCCCCTGCCTTGTTACAAACTCTTTCATTACAAAATCATAAGCAATGTAATTCTGTAACATAACACTATCACTCTCAAGCACACCATATGACATTTTAGGTGAAATGTTCAAGTTAAAACTATAAATTATTACACTCATATTATTACCCTACCAACCACACTGTCGCAGGCCACATATTATTTGCAGAAATAGAGATATACCTACATTTTTTCAGGTATTACTATTTTTTTGTCCATGAAAAAGTTAGCCATGAGGCCAGTAAATCTTTTAACTTTGTATCTCTTTTTGATACAAAGAAATCAACATGTTTACTATGATTAAATCCAACTCAGGATATACATGTTCTTTATGACTACATAACCATGGATTAATACATCCTCCCATCTTATAGATTTCCAATCTAATATATTTCTTTTCATCAATCCTTCTACAGAAATGTTTCTTTCCACCCTATTAAAATAAATTAGTGGTCTTTTTTGTTCCTTTTTCTTTTTAAGTTTAGTAAGAAGAATTTTAGAGCAAGGATTCTGGACAATGTAGTTTTGTTTTAAATGAAAGCAATATGGATGTAAATGAGTATGGACATTAAAATCACTGCTATAAGAAAGACATTGTTAAGAGAATTAAAGGACAGTCCATAAACTGAGACTCAGTGAGCCCTTGTGTTAGCTCTTCAGAATTCATTCCTGTGATTCTTTTTAAACACTCACCTTTTCGTTTCTCTTTAATTCTGTGAGAAGGAATATACTAGGACTTCTGAGCATGATACATCTAATTCATTTTGCTTTTTAATTTTCTGTCTTTTTATCTTTTCTGCAAAGCATTCTGAGAAATTGCTCAGCTTGAGCTTCCAGCTGATAGTTCTTTGTATTCTTATTCAATTATTCGGACCATGCATTAAGCATAAAAAGTTGTCAATATGCACACATATATGTAAGTATTGATACACAGGACCCACATTATTTTTAGTTGTAGATTTATCTTATTTCTTTCATGTGACATATTCAATAATCTTTTGGAACATATTAATTACTCTTAACCTAGTATTTTATTTTTTAGGCTCTATTAATTTTTGAATATGGATTCTCTTGCTAATCGAGGTTATTTTCTTATCTGAGGTTGTTGGCTTTACCTAAATATCTGTTGGTTCCTGACCACGCCCTTATGTTTGCAGTGAGGACTCTCTGTGCTCTCTCTCCGGGCCTGTTTGTGAGCCATTGCTATTTTTAACACCCTCACCTGAGATGTGATAGTCCAAGAGTGGGTCACAAAAGAAATACCTTAGTAGTATACTTTTTTTCTGTATGTGAGCACTTTTGTTAGTTCCTTGGTGCAGTCCATGTCAGGGACAATGTCCTATGATTCTCACATAGGTTTCATTTCCTCTTCCTCCTGTTGCAAGCAGAACCCTGGCCGTTTCTGAATCAAGGGCAGAAGCTATTGACTTACTTTACTGCATGACCCTGGGCCGTCTCTGATTTCCCACATTTATTTCTTCCATCCACTGAATCCCTTTGCTGCTTTGCTCACTCTTATAGGCTATAAGCTGCCAATTCTAACTGCTATTTCCTTTTCCTGCATTATATTTTACATGACTGATTCCACTTCTTGTCTTCTAGTTGGGTACTCATTAACATCTGCATGCATGGTTGGATATAGGTGTTTTTATAATTTACTATTGTTGCCATGGATTTTCTAGGAATGAGGAAGTTGCAGAATATATCCAGCTTATTATCTTGGAGCAAATATTGAAGGTTGTTTTCTTGACTGAAGATACAAGAAATTGCCATTTCTTGGAGGTGAAAAATAATTGAACGTTGGCATTTTCATATGGTCCTATGCAATGATTAATCAATCACAGCCTTCCTTGTAGCGTCGATACTGTGTATGGTTTGCAGGTCTTACCTGAAGTGCTGCCATCGTGTACTAACGCCTGCTTCATTTTCCAAAGTGGTTATTTCATCCTTTAGGAAAGTACGTTCTCAAAAAATCACAGCAAAGAAAGAGAACAAATATCAAGGTATCTCTCTAGATATGGCCCAGTTAGATCTCTGCATCTGGGAGGTGGTTTCTCCAGAATGAAAACGAATTGAATAGGTGTGGGTTTACTGCTTACATCTGGTTGGAGTAACTGTCTGTGGTATGCTAAATGTGACTTAACCCATGCCATCTTCAGAAATGTGTCAGCTTCTGTTTACCGAGTTTCTTTGGGCCATGAGTATTAGGAGATCCTGTTTCCATGCAATGTTCAATGACTGCAATAATTATGCATTAAGGCAGGGAAGTTGCCAGTGTCTGCAACTGCAAAAATTTTGCATTGTTCCCACCCAGGACCATCCCTCTGTCACTTCCAACAAAGTCTGTAGCCTCATAGGCACCAGGGTCTCCTGAGCTCTTCCTTTCTCCCCTCTACGGCTTTGGAGTCCAAGCTCCTCTGACTTTCTATTGGAGAAGCTTAGTTTTTGGAAGTGTTCTGAGCTAATGGTGCCCATGCCTCTTCTGAAGGGGTTCCCCCTGGCACATCTGACACTCCCTGTTCAAGTACAGGGGACTTGGGACTACATCATATGCATTTTTCCCTGGGGCTCGGAGCACTCACTTCTCCTTTCTGGTAACTTGTTGCAGTTTCTCTGGGTCTTAACAAAGATGTGGAACACGAAGCCTGGAAGGGCAGACCTAGAGGTCTGAGGTTCTTCTTCCTTCCTCAGCTCAGAAGATGCAGAAGCCTTGGCTTCAGGACTGCACTCTTAAGTAACAGAAAGTAATATAGTTACATTATTTTCAACAATTCGAAGCTTTGAAGAGTGTATTTCTGGTAGCTTTTGTTTGGGATCACTGCTGTCTTTTCTCCTCGTATCTCAGTTGGCACCAGTTTAGCTGCCTAATGAAATCATTCCAGAAACAGTGAAATTATTTATTTAACATAACATTTTAGTTTGGAATTTTCACTTTCTCATAAAAGTCATTTATTTTTCAAGTAGAAATGGTTTGTAATCCAAAACTCCAAACTTACAGTACTCGTGGTCAGAACTGGATTTTTTTTTATTTTAAGTAAAAATATCAACAATACTGTTCCTTCTAAAACACAGGTAGCTTCAGGATGTAATTTTAGATGTTTTCCTCCAGGAAATGAATACAAAATGACAATCACAGTGTTAGATTAGAAATGATTAGATTTATTTACAATGAGAAAAGAAGTAGGAATTACAATTAGCAAAAAGTTGACAAAATATCATTAAAACTAAAATGGTATTACAATATTTGTATTAATCACTTTCTGACTTCTCCACACTTTTTCCCCCTAATTCTTTGGCTTAAAATTTTTTCTAAATTATTTTTACATCATAATTATCATGTATTATACATATTCCCAATTTAATTTTTATTATTGCCAGTGAAAATTTTCTTTCACCTTCTCACCTTTTTATTGATGTTATGTATAATTTTAAAATTGTCAATTTGAGAGAATCTCTATGAGGATTTTTAAATTTTTTTATTTTTATTTATTTGTTTATTTATTTATTTTCTTACCTATGAGCTCTTTTCATATGTTGCAAGTTTCACAGTTACAAGAATTCTAATTAATTGTGTTTTGCATTATTTCCATCAAAATTTTGTTTAACGTCCAGCACATTCTTGTGTGCACTGTATTGTTTCATTTTACTTTTATTACAGTTTATATTCGATACTTTTGGTGTCAGTTCCAAGTGTACGGCGTGGCAGATAGACACTCGCGTAGCTTACAAACGGTTCCCTCCAACAAGGGGAGCGCCCACGCGGCACCAGACACAGCCGTTACAAGACGCCGACTATATTTCCTATGCTGCCCCGTGTGCCCCCACGCGCATCCTGTCACTATCGACGAGTGTTGCTTCGTCCCATCACCCTTTTTACCCCATCCCCCAACACCCCTCCGCTCTGACCTCCATCGGTCTGTCCTCTGTGTCTGTGTGTCTGTTTGTATTCTGTTTGTCCATTTATATTGTTTTCTAGGTTCACATGTTAGTGATATCACATGGTATTTGTCTTTCTCTGTCTGGCTTATTTCACTTAGTGTAACAGTCTTTTAAAACAGATTTCTAAGAGGAGCAAACTCTCATTTTGACTCGGTTTTGTTGAGAGGCGAACCCACCATTACATTTTACGTTGCTGATGACAGGAAGAATTTTCCCCACGCTGCCTTCTGACTCCGTCCATTCCAGGCCTTGCTGTCCCTGCTGCGAGGGGCGTGGGGTGTGTCCCACTTCACGTGGGTCCCCTGGGCCAGCGCCTGTGCGCAGTGAGTCAGCTTGCGGAGCACAGGCATGTTCGTGGAAGCCCTGATGCCCCTGGAGACAAGCAACACATCGACTCTGCCCGAAGCGATTGCGAACCATGTAAATATAGTACATTACCCAGCAAAGTGGGATTTGGCTGCCTGTCGCCCAACACAGGCAGGCTCTAGTGGCAGAGGTTAGGCGAAAAAGGAAAGGAGTCGTTTATTCAAAAGCTATATAATTTTGGAAGAGTGGCAGGCCTCTTATTTAAAGCCAATTCCCTTTAAAACCCCAAAGAAAGAACTCTGCCACCCTCTGTCAGGCCAGAGCAGTCCTAGGCCATACCCAGAGTTTCTTCTCCCATTTAAAAATACTGTCCTTTGGGAAATGCTGGCAGCTGCAGCACAACCCTCCAGGTGGCTTAGCGGGTTCCTGGTCCCAATCAGGCTTCAGGTGTCTTTTGGAGTCTGTGTACGCAGGCGTCCTATTAGCTCTGCCCCGCTCTTTCTTCCGCACACTGCCCGCTGGCTCAGTGCCTGCATCCTATCTGTCCAGCCGTCAGCTCACCAACATATCCATGCGCCTGGTGAAGCAGGACCGTGCGGCGAAGCAGGACCTTGCAGCGCAGCACCAGTTTCCTCGGCCTCTGCTTCTTTTCGTGCTGGGAATAGCCCAGGAACTCTGCCAGACCATGCGGTCTCCGGGGCCCACTGGCCCAAGAATGCTTGGGACCCTGCCTCCCAACAGAGGGAGCAAGAAGAAGGAAAAGGGGCGCATCCCCATGCGCCCTCCTCTTAAAAATTTGGGCCCAAAATCCCACGCGGGGTTGTATCCAAATTTCCACCAATCTAGGCTCGTGTCCATCATGCGCGTCGGCCTGCCCAGCATCTGTCCTCTCCTCCTGCTGTGATGGCCACTTCATGGCACACACATGTCGTGGCCGTGTCAGCCCACGCATGTGCTGTGTAAGCTTCCCCTGGCGGTGTCACGAGCCACAGTAGCTTGCTTACTCTTACCAGGGAATATGGAATTCTGTCACACATGGTTGCCAGCTGCAGCTTCAGTACCAAGCTGCCTTTGGTGCTTCCTGACCCCTCCTTCTCCAAGAAGGCCCGCTTTTTCACGCCGCCTCAGGCTGCCGTCCCCATTGCCCAGTGGTCTGGCCAGATCCCCTTTGTAACAAATATATGCACTGAACCCAAACTAAGTTTACCCTCATTTTAGTCAGTCCTTTATTGGGTTCCAGTAATACCCGTGGTCATCCTAACAGGAGTGGACAGGAGGAAAAGCATGAAAGCATGTGGGGGGAGTTAAATGACATGATGAAATGGACTTTATCAAGTGTAGTTAAAATCCATTGTACCTTTATTAACTGAAAACAAGCTGATGGCTGTAGCCCACACTGCTAGGGTCTCTCCCTGAGCCTTGAAAGGAACCCATAGAAATACTCAGGGGCTGGAGGCTGGCTCCTGCATTCTCGAAACTTGCTCCTTCAAGGAGGTGCACTTGAGTTAAAGCAGAGTTACTTGGATTTGAAAGTAATACAAGACTTTATTTCCTTGTCCCCTTCTGTTGTGACTCTCCAGTCTCACTCTCCTTTGTTTTGCCTCTAGAAAGAGTTATTTCCATAAGGGTTCATCATGTAGGCTGTAAAAATTCAGCCAAAAGGAATGTCATGTGAGTTATTTTTGTAGGCAGCAATGTGTACGCTTCAGACAACTCCCTGCATTTTCTAGAACTCATATTACAGAGGCAGCCTCGTCACAAGGTATGGAGGGATTTGTCACTGCTGGCTAGAGCTGTGGCAGACTTGGAAAGTTCCGCATTAAGGTCAGGTCATCAGATTATAGGAGCTCGAAAGAACACCCGAGGAAGCTGGGAACACTCACAGGGGCACCATCTGATGTCTCTGTGAGTGAGTGCACTCTTGTGGCATTTGGGGCAACCAGTGTGAAGGTAAGCAAAGCACATTCATTCTGAGATAACTGTTTTGCTAGGAATAAATGACCAGCATTTTTCCATCTATGGGTCAATTTTCAGTTGGTATAATTATATTCTATTCTATAATTATATTCAAATAGAATATAATTATAATATAGATGTAATTTAACAATGTATACTTTTAGTGGCCTGTTTAAAACTTTTGAATAGCATTGTAGGTTTGCAAATAGCTTGGTGTGAAGTGATTCTTGATAGCCTGTGGCAACTTGAAATGCTTGAAAAGAATGTGGAAAACATATATATCTAATTTCAAAACTGACATTTAAGATTATACTGTATTATAATAGTACTTTTTTTTTTTCTCTTTTGGATTGCATAGCAATCCTGGCAGCTCCCTTAAGCCTCTGGAATCTGGTTTTCTCTTCTAACAGGATCTACATTTTTGCAAAAGCTGACTCTTTAAAGCTACCTCCCAAGAAGTATATTCTATTTGTGACATAATTGCAATTGAATTATACTTTCAAATAATGAATATCTATTTTGTTCAAGGTTCTGTTCTGAACTCTGGAGAATTAGATTATCATTTTTGACCATACTAGTGAAGATGGATAATAGTGCAAAGGAGAATGTGCGTCTTCAACAGGTGTGAATGCTATTAAAATAAAGAAAAAGGAAAAATGCATTGAATAATATTCAACATAAATCCTTTTTTTCATTTTTACAGTTGATTTGGAAGAGGGAAAAATATGTTGTTAAAGGACAAAAAATTAATCAGTTAATCTGAAGATCTAATTGGCCTTACTGAGTGATTCACAAGCTGAGAAGCATCCCATCTAGCAAGTAGAGAGGAGCCTTGAGAAGCTGTATAATGTGAAAACTTTTACAGAAGGAAACTGGGCAGGACAAGAAGTTTCTTAGCAAAAACACAAAAAATAAGTTTGCTAGGCAAGGTCGCCTTCCCTCGGGAGAAGGCATAGGTCTTATCAGGCAGATTGCCTCAGCTTCCTTTGGGGTATGAAGAGGACATAAGTGACAGACATATCCTGACCAGAAAGTTCCAGACTGAACGATTAAAATTACATTCCTGAAGAAGGATGAAGCTGCAGTTTGGTCGCATACCGGGCCTAGGTTCTGTGTCTTGGGCTTCAGCACAAGTGACTCCATTTGGAGACTGTGGTTTTCTCCTTAATAGTATTCAAACAATCAAAAAGATAAAATACAACCTTGTAGTTTTTAGATTTCCCCTGCAAATTGTAGTGATATCATGGTTGCAATAGTTTCTCAAGAGTTTTGAACAGTGATTCTCATTTCTGGCAGCACATTAAAAAGATCACTTTAAATTTACATATTGAATCTCAGGTACCACCTAAGACTAAACAAATCCAAATCTTTAGTACTAGGGCTCTTATATGGACATTTTTAAAACAAATCAGTCCAGGTGATTTTAATGAGTAATGATGGCTGAGAATGGGAGAATTAGGTACTAATGTCATAGCTTCTCAATTAAGGTAGTTTTTCCTGCAGAACATAAACTATACCCACCTTATGCTTTATCTGACTTTTATGTCATTATTCTCTCCTTATTTTCGATAAAAACATAGCCATTAGCAGTCATAACACCCATGTCTGTCCCAAGAAAAGGGGAGGGTGTGATAGAATGGAAGAATTCCAACTCCCTTAAAGGCACCTCTAGGGATAGAGCTGATCCTCTCTCTTGATAAGTGGAACTCCAGCCCTGTACCCATTCATATAAGCAAGACTACCTTAAATTTCTGTGCCCCCCTTTTCTGTGGGTGACCACACTAAATCCCCACAGAAACACACACCAGAAATCTCCATGGAGGGAGATTAACTCGAGTGTTTTAAGGGTGAATAAACAAACCCATTTCACATTGTAGCTGGACTTCCTGTCCCCCTGGAGTGAGCTTTGATAAGCTGTGTCTTCCTCCCTGGAGGCAGCCAGGGCCAGTGTGTTGTGCGTTGCCCCGTTTTCTTCGCTCACATTCCTCATTATTCCGTGGACACTCCATGGCTTGCCCACTGTCTTAACACTCTTCAGCTTTCTGCACGTACGTGAACCCGTCCACACTGACCTAACACTTCCACCAGTGAAGACACCTTTGGTAATTATCCAGAAGAGCTTTGTTTTTAAAAATTAGTTAATTAATTTCATTGGAACAATTTCTTCGTATTTTTAAACATTTCCCAGGATACCTTTATGTACATCAGTATAAAACTGAGAATTTGTGTCTTCAAAAATTATGCAGATATCCTGAAATCTGTCCTAACAAGCAAATTTGTTTCTAATGGAATAACTTTTGTTGCAAACTTGATCGAAAAACAATGCCAACTTTGTAGAGGTCAATACCTTACACTTTGCTGATAGAAGTGGAAAGCACGGTGAATGCAGCATATCCTTACAATGTTGTTGCATGAATGTTACAATTTGAAAACAATTTTTAAAAAATTGTTTTTAAAAAGATGTTTTTAGAAAATTCCCATATTCTTGGTTTTGACTGAATTGGGGCCAAAGCAAGAATATGGGAATTTTTTAAAAATATATTTTATTGATTATGCTATTACAGTTATCCTATTATCCCCACTTCATTCCCCTCCACCCTGAACACCCTCTCCCACCCACATTCCCCCCTTTACTTCAGTCCATGTGTCATAAGTTCTTT
>CM052540.1:172792626-173000065 GCA_028533065.1 Trachops cirrhosus
AGGTTCCTAAGCCTCTCTTCATTTTTTTTAATTCTTATTTCTTCATTCTTTTCTGGTTGTATGCTTCTTTCTTCCTTCTGCTCCACTCCATTGATGTGAGACCCATCTTTCATTCCATCACCATTGGTTTCCTGTGCATCTTTCTTCATTAAACTTACTGTAGCCTGCATTTTTTCAGCTAATTTGTGACCAAAATCAGCCAATTCTGTGAGTATCTTGATAACCAGTGCTTTGAACTGTGCATCTGATAGGTTGGCTATCTCTTGGTCGCTTAAAAGGATGGGTTCTGGGGCTTTCAATTCTTCTGTTTGAGCCATCTTTTTGCTGTTTTTTGTTTTGTTTTGTTTTGTTTTGTTTTTTGGTCTTGTCAAGCTCCTGTAGTGAGGGGCGGGGCCTTAGGAGTTCACCAAGGTGGGGCACAGCTGTCACTGGGTTGTGTCGCTGTATTTGGGGGCGGGGTCCAAGAAGGAACAATGGTGCTTGCTCTGCTCTCCGTAGGACCCCAGACCCTTCCACCTCTTTCCGCAAGCCAACCGGGCCCCTCTGGCACCAATTCTGGTGTGGGTGGGCCTATGCACCCCGTGGGACCTTCCTTCTCAGTCAGTGACCCAAAGCTCTATCTCCCGGCACTGGGATCCTGAGTTGCATGCAGTGCCTTGCTTCACAATGTCTGCCTTGCTTCACAATGTCCGCCTCGCTGGGTCTGCCAGTCGCCACCCCCTGGCTGGGGCCCACCAGCCAACGCTGCTTGTGCGCCCAGGGTCTGCCTGCTGCAGACTTGCGCGCCACCCTGGGTGCTCAGCTCTCTGCTCCATGTCCCTCGCCTGGCTGCCCGACTCCACCCCTCCTACTGGTCTGGATGTAAGTGTCTATTTTTAAATCCTTGGGTGTCTGACTTCCATACACTTCAATTTTCTGTCAGTTCTGGTTGTTATTTTGTTTCTATATTGTTGTTGTCCCTATCTTGGTTGTGCGAGGAGGCACAGTGCATCTACCTATACCTCCATCTTGGTCGGAAGTCTCTAGAATATGGGAATTTTTTAAAAACAATTTTTCTGCTGTCATTTCCAACTACTATTACTTAAAAACCCACTTAAAATATGATATTGATGAATACGATAACTTTTATATTTTACTATTTAAAGTACATTGTGAATGTGTTTCAATAAGAAATGTAAAAATATCAAGACTGATGAATATTAGATGGTGTTGTGGCTTTAAAATCAATTTTAAAAGCTGACTTACAATTACATAGAGTAAATGGATTCTTGACAGAACAAAGAGACTAAGGATTCTCTTCTGTCTGACACTGAAGGGAGAAGATTCATAAGAGAATCTCGTCCTTGATGTACATGATTGCATCATTGTCTCAGCACTAAGCCTCTGCCTCTGCTTTGTTTGACGGAGCACACAAAGGTAAGCACATTGTGGTCACTTGCCTTTAGAAGAGTCCATGGCTTACAAATGCGATGCAGAGGACTGGAATGTGGTTGCCCCCTGCTGTGCACATGGCTAAATTACAACTGTATTAAAAAACGTTAACATTTACAGTTGTGGACAGTAAAGTAATATTTAAAATGAATGACAACAGCACATATTAAAGTTCATTGACAATAACGCAAATTATATAAAGTATTTTCTGAAATAGCTGCCACTTCAGTTATTTTTGTTACTGTGCTAAGGTTGCCGTGGCAGAACACCACGGAGTGGATGTCTGAAACAGCGGAAATGTGTGTTCCCACACACAGCTCTGGAGGCTAGGAAGTTAAGATCAAGATGTCAGCAGGTGTTACTTTTCCTGAGGTCTCTCTCCCTAGCTTGTGGATAGCCTTTTCTCTGTGCACACATCCCTGGTATCTCTTTCTCCTCTGACAAAGACACTCATGGTGCTGGATGAGAGGCCACCCTAAGGACCTGGTTTCAACCTCATCGCCTCTTTGAAGATCCCCACCTCCAAATGGCGCTACATTCTAAGGTCCTGGGAGTTGAGACATCAAGCTATAAATTTTAGAGGGATACATCTCAGCCCATAACAACATTCAGTCTAGATTTGGGGTGAATAAATAAAGATCAGTGTAAATCATCCTTAATGTTTTTGAGACAATACAGTGTTTCCGTTACACATTTCTTTTTAGGGAAGTGAGTCCGAGGGCTTGTGCTGTACTTTCTAGTTCCCACCAATGCACGGAGTTCCAGGCACGTGGTAAAAGCTCAGCAAATTGCTGTGAATGAATGAATGAACGAGGTGAGAGCGTTTCAATTTAGCTGCCGGGTTCCTTGCTCTTCTGACATCTTCCTCCACCGCCATCCCCTTCAGCCGCCAATCTCAGTCCATTTTCTAAATTTGATAGGGAGCCCTTAGGAAAGAACGGGGATCTTAAGGGCCTAATGCAGCAGAAGAAGCAAAAAGTACATGGAAAATGAGTCCTGCTTCCCTTAACCACGTAGTAGAAGCACTGTGGAAAGTATAATCAGCATGTTGAAGTTTGAAATTAAACTTCACTTTTACAATTTGGAAGGCCTGGGAGTATAAGCTACAGTAGAAAAGAGTGTTTACTTTCATGGATGGGGCATATTCTTTTTTCTACCCTTGAATTGGATTTATGTCAAGGTTTTAGAGGGGAATTCTCATTGATAGGTAACAAAAATAATGAAAACATATGGTGGAACATATTTCAATTATTACTGATATTTCAAGTGAAGAATGAGAGAATCCCTATGTTCTCCCTAAATCAGCTGTGAACCACAGAAACTATTCTTCTTGTGGGGGAGAAAGCAGACGGAGCCCAGCTGGGACCACAGGACACGTCAAGGGGTGGAGGTAATCTTCTATCTGTACTTCCAGGGCTTCTTGTGTTGTTACTTGGCAAGCTATATATGTATCACTTGTATGGGTAAAATGTTTCATGTGCTGTTTAATTCTTTGTTTATGGACTAAAATAAAAGACCTTGAGACCTACTTTAGAACAGTCATGAAATAGATGTGAACAGTTGAGTAGGTTTTTAAATCCACGAATTTTCTTAAGTTGACCCAAGGTGCCGCCCGTGCTAGAGGCCAGTGCTTGTCCCTGGAGCATCCATGGTTTTTTCCCTGCAGGACTGGGATCCCAAACACACCCTCAGGTTGCCTCTTCCTCTCCCGTTTTGGTCTGGAAAAGCCTGGTTCGCCTTCTTGGCTGCGGTGCTCCAAGGTAAAGCCCTATCCCGCCGTTGATTTCCTGCAACACAGAGTCCAGAGTCCAACTAGACTGTTCACAAAACTTGGTCCATGATTTAGAGAAACAGAGAACCTCGAGACCCAGCAAAGCCCTCGGGCTCTGCCTTTCTGTTATTTCCCAGCCTCCGTGACCACTTCTAGGTTACAGCCTGTGGCCGAAGACCCTTTCAGTCTGCCACCCAGGAAGGCACTTCACGTTCTGGGAGTCTGAATGTCCAGGTTCAAGAGAGAAAACACATGACCTTCTCTCCCTCTGTCCCCAACTCAGCACAGGCTCCTAAACCTCCCTGTCCCGTTTCATTTCCTTCTCCAGGACCTGCCTGTCCCCAGGCTGTCTGAGAACCGTCCTTGGGGCAGACCTCACCCCACCGCAGAGTCTATTCCTCACAGAGCCGTGTGCTGCTCTCCCAGGGCTCCAAAAGGGCAGTGTCTTCAGAACTCAGACACACCACATGATTATGAAAGATTCTTCTGCTACTTTGTAACACTCCCGTCACTGAACTTTTTCTAAAAGTATGAGTTGTTCAGCATCAAGTACCACCAAGCGGAGTGAGTCAGCGGTCTAACTGGAGCCATACCTTAAAGCCTGTCAGTTCCTGTCACTTCATCCTGCTGACCTGTCATTCCTGCAGTCCCCAGGGTGGCAGCTGCTCATCCCAGGAGCATCCACTCATGACAGCAGACCCATCTCTCCACGGACAGCAGTTTGCAGGTGTAGGGGCCCAGAAAGAGTCACCCCAAGATGTGCCTCTGTGGTATGCAGATTGTTTGCCCAAAAGGCAACTTTAGCTGCAGGCTGAAGAGAAACTTCTGTGTCTCCCCGTCCCTACCCCCGTTAACTACTTAGAAGAACTTGAATTAGAGGCCTTCCCCGTGAGACATTGTGAGAGAACATCTTTTGAACACTCTATAGGGTGAGGCAAACTTCTTTTTACTAAATATCTGTTCTTCTCCCAGCACTAAGACCCAAGAGTGGCACATAGATCCTAGTTACACATTTGCCAAATGAATAAATTGTGGTGCCAGAAGTCCTATTAGGGATATCCCCTTGGCTGTTGCAATGGTCTAAAAAACTGGCAAATTGGTGTTGGAGAAAGTGTCCAGAGTAGTCAGTGGAGACAGGGAAATAACCAACAAAGCAGTAGGCAGATAAAAACCAGAAAGATATGCTTTTTATATATTAGAATATATTACAACATGGTATAGTAACATAACATAATGTGAAATCAATTTCTTGACTATCATAAAAATTCCTCTAGCCTATACCATTTCGGACAATGAAAATCAAAGTTGGAAATTCATTGTAAGACAGTATTACACACATTTCATTTCAAATGTTTCTTAAAATGTAAAAGTAAATAAGTATATTAAGCACCCATTACAATACAATATATTATTTAAAAGTTTTAATCCGTGACTCAGGGTCAGTACATATTTTATCAAATTTAGACATTGTGGATAGTTTTATTAATTGTGGAATAATTTCAATGCACAGACAATATATAACACAATTAGTATTATTATTTGGTTCAAGATCTTGATGGCAAAATAAAGAAAATAGACTAGTGCGTTCAGGGAGATTTTGAACTTCTCAGACAAATTCTTGGCTATAAAACAAATGAGCTCTAGGAGGAACAAAGCACACACGACTTCACACTTAACTCGGGTTCAGTGACATCTGATATTTCCAAGTATTTCCTCACACAGTAAACTGTTTCCGACTTTATGGATAAAATATATTAGAATATCCTCATAGTAAATGTTATTTTCTCCTAAACTTTGGGATTTAAAATTTTAATGCAACACAAAATTATTCAGAACTCATAACAAATTGCTAGTGTTCTAATATTTTGCTACATGACTTTTAAACGGATTCAAACATATCCATATGTAAATTTCAAAGTGGTTGCACGCTTCAATAAGTAGTAGTAATGTCCTTTGAGCATGAGGATGCAAGCATTCTCAGACTTCATTGATAGCCCCCTGTCTATTACATTTGCATGGGTGGGTGTATATGAATGTGTGTCTGAGTGTGTGTAGATTATTGGCTTTGCTTTCACTCTGATATGTCTCATTTATTTAAGAAAGGGAAACTCGTTAGACCTCTTTGCAGAATTTCATTTTGGGGGCTATGTTCCTGAAATTATGGTGAACTGATATGCTATTTTCACCTCAAAATGTGCAACATGCAATAGTATATGACATACTGGTCCATTCTCACCAAGTTTTTAATAGAGAAATGGTTTTCTGCAATTTGAAAATTTTGGTCAGATGGAATTAAGGGGTATGTATACATTGGTAGGATTTAAAGCAATTTTTTTCATTTGTGTTGTCTTTTAGGTAACACTGCCATCTTGTGGCCACTTGGTGGTATGGATGGATATATCTATTATCTACTTATATACAGATATATAGATATCTCCACTCTCATATATTTACTCTCATAATGACTATCCCCTCAACTGTTTATCATTAAAAAATCACTATAGTTCTTTGTGGCATTTAAAAGTTTAAATTTACGAGAGAATTTAATATCTGCTTAGTAAAAGAAGGAAACACTTGTAAATACTGCCTTCACACAATATACTTCATGATGTATATCTGATTATGTGCCTACATAAAATGAAATTATTTATATTAAGTTAAACAATTTCAAGTATTTAGAATACACATATAAGGTAAACATAAATTATGTCTGGAACCAAATATATGTAGTATTTGTCAGTAGTACATGCTCTAGGTTACAGAGTCATTGAATATTTGGTTAAATTTTATAACTGTCTATAGAGGTTATAGTTAGAAGAGTTTAATTACACTTTTTATTAGATAAGGCCTTTTTATACAACTTAAGCTTTTTCCATTTTTAAAGACTTAGTTTTTAAGAAAACTTTTAGGTTCTCAGAAAGCTGAGAGGAAGGCACAGGGATTTTGCATGTGAACCCCGCCCCCCGCCCCCACATGCGCGGCCTCCCCGTTATCTATGTTCGCCACTAGAGTGGGGCGTTTGTTCTAGTCCGTGAACCTACGCTGACGCATCGTTATCTCTCAAGGTCCAAGATTTACGTTAAATGATTTACTCTTTGTGTTACAGTCCGTGGATTTGGACAAAAGTAAAATGATACTTAGTCATCATTACAGTATCACACAGAACATTTTCACTGCTCGAAAAATCTCGGGGCTCCACCTACTCACCCCTCCCTCTCCTCTGGCCTCTGACAGCCAGTTTACTATTTCCGTAGTTTTGCCTTTTTCATTTTTCCTTCCCAGTAAAGGCAAGATCTTATGCACAGCCCACTGTTCGCATGCATAAAGCATTCGCCCATCACTGTATCCCCGATATCAAGCGTGGAGTGCCGGGAACTGGAGCACAGAGGTAGCTCTGCTAACATGCCTGATGCTGCTACCGTGTGGGAGTGTCTGACTAGCCTCAGGCTCTGGCCGCCCTGACCCACATGCGTCCGGATGGCTGTTCATTCACATCCCGCCAGTTCAGGCCTTGCTTGGGCTTCACATGTCTCCTCCAGGAAGGGGCACTTGGTGGAAGAATCGCTTCAATATCATTTCATCCTTCGTGGATTCGTGGCTCTCTCTAGATAATGGAATTTGTTAGGAGTAGTGTTATCATATTATTCAAAACATTTAAAGGGCTTTCTGCTCTTAGTACAGTCAAATATGCATCTTAAATCCAATAATATGTGTTTGAAAACACACACACAACATAGTTCATTGTGGCCAACACAATGGTTGTAGGTGACTTGGTTTTACTACGTAGGAATTGCTATAGTCGCCCATAGTTTTCTGAAAGCCAATAAAACCAATTAGAAAGAAATGACCAGATAGAAATCTGGTTACATGTATATGTATACATGTGCACACACACATTAAAACTTATTACAAAGCAAATTTTTCCCTAAAAAATAAGCAAGAATATACTTAAAAATCAAGGAGGAAGATGAACATATTAAAAAGTTTTTCTGTGCAATGTACTGATAGGTAAAAAGATAGACTGTGGTTGAACGAATAACAAGCAAAACAGCCAGGTGTGTTTACAGAATGATGTGCAGTCTTTAGTTCTTCAATAAAGCCATGATGATTCTTTACAGCAGAATAAAAATGATTCTGAGAGCAACATTTGTCCAGTTTGCACTACTGAAGTTTAACTGGAGGAGAGTGTGTTATGTCTGTAACATTTTTTAAATAAATTTTAACAGTTTTTAAAAAGATTTTATTTATTCATCTTTAGAGGGGAAGGGAAGGAGAGAGGGAGAGAAACATCAATGTATGGTTGCCTCTAGTGGGTCTCCTGCTGGGAACTGGCCTGCAACCCAGGGATGTGCCCTGACTGGGAATCGAACTGCTATCTTTCTGTTCGCAGGCCCCCACTCAATCCACTGAGCTACACCAGCCAGGGCTGTCTGTAACATTTAATCAGTCTCTGATCCCCCAAAAAGTGTGGGTGGGCCCTGCTGAGGCTCATTCACATCTCGAGATTCTCTTGCTCTGGGCAAGCAGCGAGCAAAGTTATTACTCTAAAAATATCTTATGATGAAACAAGACCATGTGACTAGCAATGGCCAATAGGTTATAAGTAGGTCAAGCATCACATTTCTGGTCTGAAAATCGAATTCCGGAACAGGGGCCGTTGGTACTCGTTTTGCTGGCTGCATTGACCCGGGACCCCACATGCTCTGATGTTGTGGCTATGGCACGCCGTGGGCTCCATTTGCTAGGCCCGCTGTGCTGAGACGAGGAGATCTGTAGCCATGATGAATTATCTGGACTAAAGAGACTTTGAATCAGCCAAAAATGAGCCCATATCAGGTTCAGCTAAGATTTGAAGAGTGTGTTTTTATTATAATGTAGCTCGTTCAAACTAATACAAGGGGCTGAAAAATTCATCTACGTGGCTACATGGTATCTTTGTTTTCTCATGCATTCTTTACAAAGTTTGAACTAACTCACATTAAGATAAAATGATTCTATTCTTCTCTCCCTCCAGAACTTAGCAAAAAAAAAAAAAAGGTTTTGTTTCTCTAATTGCCTGTGTTTATCAATAGAATCTATGTGCTTTCTTTGTTTATAGCCGCCTCTAACATCTAATCTAATCATATGACAATCTCCTTCCAATTTGATGCTTTAACTTTAACACATAGTGAAATATATTTATTTATAGAGTTTGCCTTTATGACCTGCAAGAAAACTTGTGAAGAAAGAAGGCACAGTATGAAAGAAATCACTTACATTATATTCCAGAAAAAATAACCAGGAAGTATTCTCAATGGGATATCCTACAAGAACCCAAGAGGACTCAGACCCAACTCCATCTTCCAGATCTGACTTTCTTGAGATACGTTGTATTTTGGTCAAAGGAAGCTTGAGGAGGAGAGTGGAGAAGGAACCTGACTTCAAAACAGGTATGTACTTTTTTGGTCTCTCGTGGAGCCATTGAGGAGAAAGGAGTCAGGCATTGTCAGAGCGTTTCCTAAGAAATTTCCAAGACCTTGAACATAAAAAGTTTGGCTTTGTGTCCAAATTACAAACAGCTGCTTGAAATTAGCGAAGAGACCACTCACATCGATATGCCTTAGAATGAAGATCTGTTCTGGAACCTGAGGCTGAGTGGCTTTCAAGATGATCTGGGTACACAGCACTTGGGGTTTGACGTTGAGATTCGCACTCTCAGGGCACAGTGAATGGCATGATGGCACCAGGGAGGGGCTCTCAGGGCCTCAGACTCCAATAAGGAGGAACCTGAAACACGAAAGGCCAGTGCCGTGGATGTTTCTGGACTGGTTTGTTAAAGCAGGTAAGACGTGCGTTTGAAAGATTCCCTGACATGTTTGAGGACTGGTGAGGCACACACTGCTCTGGCTAACCCAGCACCAAATCTCACTTTCCTCCCTAGTAACAGAGGTCTGATTTGGGAGTCATGTTGCCAGAATAAAAGATTTTACGTCTCATCTTGCTTGCAATTCAGTGTGCCCATGCTACTGAATTCTGGACTATGTAATCTAAGCAGATGAGTTTTATGAGGCTTTTGGAAATGTTCACTCCTTTAGGAGGAGCTTTATAAAATGTTTTCTTTTGGCCTGAAAGATGACTTGATGGCAGGAGCTTCAGCAGCCATCTCGAGACATGAGGTGACCTTGAAAATGGAAGTCAAACATGGATTGTGACCAGAAACTCAGGTTCTAATATCTCTGATAAATACAATGTGTTTGATTTATCTTTACTAAGCTGCCTATCTCTGGGCTGTGTTTATGTGCATAAATAGACAAAATATGTATTGATAAATTAACATAAGGAGGATGCTAAAATTCTAATGCAAAGTTGGAGGACAAAGAATCAATCAGATTAAAGTACCTTGTGTATTCACAGCTTAAGTAAGCATAATAGTGCTGTGACTATGAGTTTTATAAATTGTTAGACTACAAGCCACAAAACTGGGAAGAAACAGTTATCATTCAAACAAAAATTACTGAGAAATTACTATAAACAATGCCTTATGTAGACATTGTATGTTTAACAAATAATAACAATTAATGAAATAAAATAAATAAGGCTTAGTGCCTGCTTATACTTCTATTTTAGAAGAAAGACATGCTTTTTATAAGTGATATAATTTTAAAAATATATAGACTTTATTTTTGTAGAGCAGTTTTAAGTGCATGGCAAAATTGAGAGGAAGGACCAGAGGTTTTGCATGTACTTCCTGATTCCACACATGCATAGACTCCATCATTATCTTCATCTCCTACCCAAGTGGTACAGCTGCTACAATCCATGAGTCTATGTTGACACACTATCATTTCAAGTCCATAGTTTACATGAGGGTTTATCTCGTTGTTATACATTCTATGGGTTTTGACTAATGTATGTCGTGAATGTACCTTTATAGTATCATTCAGAGTACTTGCACTATCCTAAAAATCTTTTGTGCTCCACCTTTTAAATAATTTTAAAAGTGCTGTTAGTGCACAAAGAAGATCTCATGTAGTGTGTGGAGACTTCAAGTTTGCAGGCATGCTGGTGATGTTATTTATATAAATGTAGAGAATGTGAAGTGTCCTTGGCTTGCCTCTCCGACAACGTCAAGATAGCAGAGTCTCTGAAAATCCCTTGCTGTACACAAGCCAGACCCTTTAAGAATTCATGAAACAGACTGTAAAACATTTCCTGGCCTAACTCCACGACAGCGTTGGTTATTAGATAGTCAGTTGATACATATAATATTTTTGCATTTATTTTGCAGATTTGAATTTCAAATTTGTTTTAAATTGAGAGAGCACCACACAGACAGTGCCCTTTCGAAGAATCCAGGCTATCATCACTAAGCTGGTATTAATAATATTTGATTTGTACAGATTGGACGAGATGTGAGCAAGCTGTGAAAATGAATGTGTCATTCTCAGGCAAGACTCCCAAGCCAGTTAATTAACAAATGATTTTAAAGTATTGGAACACTTACCAAGAGAAGCAGTGATTACTAGAAACTAATAATTCACTAAGTACAGGACTTTCCAAACTCAATTTACATCCTGTTAGATAGGGTAAAAAAGCTGAAGACGTGTTTGTGGCAGGACATTTTCAAAATTTCTCCCTGTTCAGGCGCAAAGGCAGGACATGTTTAAGCTAGGAGATGACCCCCATCAGAAAGATTTACATCTTAAGGAATGGCCTGCGATTTCTGAAAGTCCCATTTCTCCCTCTCGGTTGTCAGTCCTCCTCCAGGTGTACGTGTGGCCAGGGATAAACAAATCGGAAACAGTGACGGAAAGAAAGGTACAATGTGAGCACAGACAGGAATGGTTTGCACAAGGTGAGAAAGGAAATGACAGCTCACAGGAGTAGTTCTGTCCGTTTGTTACCGGAGCGTTGAATACCCAGCACTTCTTCGGTGGAGCGCTTCCTTATTTTTTATGTATAATTAAACTTGATGGGAAGACTTAAAAGCCAACGGCACTGAGTCATAAAAGTCATTTAAATTTTTGGTTGTATAAATTTTATGTACCTATAAGTTATTCTGAGATAGAATTTGAATCACCACTGGCATTTATAATGTGTTGTTCATCTTCAGTCTCAAATAACCTCTGTGATATTAAATTGCAAGGGCCATGACTAGGTATGGGCAGCATTAATTTTTAGATAATAGCATTTGTTTCTATCCCTAGCTGCTTGAGATAAAGTTTTATGTTTTAAACAAACAAACAAACAAACAGTTTGAGTGATGTATGAGATCTAAAGCATGCATGTTTCTTATTAAGGATAAAAAAATTTAAAACTAACTTCAAGAAGCTATTCTTAGCTGAAATCTATTACTATCTATACCTTACATTAAGATACGTTTATGTGCTAACTTACACAATGCTATCTGTCAATTACATCTCAATAAAGTTGGGAGAAAACTCTGTTTATTAGAGTTCATGACCTTCTCAGGCTCATTGTATTGTACACGATTCTGGTTCTGGTTTACCATTTGTTCACCAGCTACATGTCCCTTTATTCCCTTATTAAAACAATAAAGTATTAAAATTGGTTTATTGTTACAATTTTATTTCCTCATTTCATCATCATGGTTAAACCAAAACTTTAACTTCTAGTTCACAAGAAAAGTGTTCTTTTTTCCTTTCTCTTGGGGTGTAAGATACTTGTTTATTTCTTGTTTCATTTACATAAATGTGTCCTCCCATTCCCTGGAAATACGAAGTAAAGGTTTTAAAGTGGTTTGTGTGGAATATACATTTTGTCTTTTGTGTTTTGGCCAAATTATGTGTTTTCTCCCCAATCTATTTGCTCTCCACTTTCCTCCAAGAACATAAACAAGGCTTTGGTAATTTTTCCCTAATATACACTGATTTGGTTATCTCACAGTACTTTTATGTTATTTGTTATTTCTTATGTTTATGATGTAGTAAATAAATTTGATGGTGAGTACATTGAAAAGAGAAAAATCTTTTAAAAATTTGCTTTGGACAAATCTCTGAATTTTTACCTTGCACAATGAGAGAATTAATTTAACTGAAATTAGCAAATATTTTTATGATTAACATTTTATATCAAAGCCACTCTCAAAAGCCCATGATTTTATGTGAGCTTTAAGAAGTTCTATTATGATAAAATCAGTTATAATATCGAGCTATAACATATCAAGAGTTAAAACTGAAAGTAGGTACTAAAATAAGCTCTTCTAGGACTTTTAAGGTATAAATTTATATGTGTATATATTTAAGTCTTTTATCCATCTTGAGTTTATTCTGGTGTACGGTGTAACTTAATTGTCGAGTTTCATTTTTTTTGCATTTGCCTGTCCAGATCTCCAAACAACATTTGTTGAACAGGCTATTTTTACTCCATTTTATACTCTTGCCCCCTTTGTCAAATATTAATTGACCATGGAGACATGGGTTGACTTCTGGTGTCTCTATTCTATTGCATTTGTCTATATGTCTGTTCCTATGTCAAGTGCCAGACTGTTTTGATTACAGTGGCCTTGCAGCATAGTTTGATATCAGGTATTGTGGTCCCTCCTATTTTTCTTTTCTTTCTCAAGATTGCTGAGGCTTATGGCACCATAAAAATCCTAGAGGAAAACGTAGGCAGTAAACTATCAGCTATCCCATGCAGCAATAGTTTTGCCAATGTATCTCCTAGGACAAGAGAAGTAAAGGGGAAAGTAAACAAATGGGACTACCTTCCATTAAAAAGCTTCTGCATGGCTAAAGAAAACTTCATCAAAATGAAAAAGGATCCAACTGTGTGAGAAAACATATTTGCCAATGATACCTCAGATAAGGTTTTAATCTCCAAAATATATAAAGAACTCATATGACTCAATACCATGAAGAAAAACAATCCAATTAAAAGATGGGTAAGGGACCTGAACAGACACTTCTCCAAGGAGGACATACAGAGGGCCCACAGACATATGAAAGGATGCTCAGCATCACTAGCCATCAGAGAGATGCAAATTAAAACCACAATGAGATATTATATCACACCAGTCAGAATGACCACCCTAAATAAATCAACAAACAAGTGCTAGCGAGGTTGTGGAGAAAAGGAAACCCTAGTACCCTGTTGGTGGGAATGCAGACTGGTGCAGCCACTGTGGAAAACAGTATGGAGTTTCCTCCAAAAACTAAAGATGGAAACTGCCTGTTGATCCAGTAATTCTACTCCTGGGACTATACCCTAAGAATCCTGAAATACTACTTCAGAAGCACCTATGCACCCAAATGTTCATAGCAGCGGTATTTACAATAGCCAAGTGCTGAAAACAGCCTGTTAGTAAAACAGTAAATTAAAAAACTGGTACATTTACATAATGGAATACTATGTAGCAGAAACAAAGAAGAAACTCCTACCTTTTGTGACCACATGGATGGAACTGGAGAGCATTATGCTAAGTGAAATAAGCCAGGCCACGAAAGACAAACAACATATGACCTCACCTGTAAGAGAAACCTAATGAACAAAACAAACAAGCAAAATAGAACCAGAGGCTTGGAAACAAGGAAAAGACTGACAGTGACCAAAGGGGAGGAGAGAGGGGGATAATGGTGGGAAGAAGGGGAAGGCACTAGTCAAAGAATGTGCATGATTGGCCCATGGACGGAGATAACAGGGAGGGGCTTGACTGTGGGGGAAGGCGTGGGATGGGCAGAGGAGGGCCAAGGGAGTAAAACTGGGACAACTTTAACAGAACAACAGTAAGATATTTAATATAAAATAAACGTATAAAAAATAAACTATGTTCTTCATCAGCATATAATTCAGAGAATACAACATTGTTTTCCATTATATACCCAGTCAGTTTTTTCAATGATCTCTTTTTTGTAAAAAATATTATTCCCTTAATTATTCAAACTTTATTTTTTTGAAAGAAGGTATGTGTCATAGGAGAAATAGAGTTTAATCAGTATTAGGGAAATTGTTCATGAAATTATATATTCTGGTGGAGAAGTTGGTACATACGAAATTTATAATAATTTTATTTACACCCTGACTTGAGTAAAAAGCATATATATCTCTGTAATTACTGAGCATATATTAAATAAACAAGTAGGAAGCCACAAAAACCTGTTTAAATTTCTGCCCTAGCTCGTGGTATTTTTTCTCCTCCTCTGTCTAGATTAATGTTTACCAAGATAATCCTGCATTTCTTATAGAAGGACAGATAAGCGGTGACCCTGCTGGTGGAAGTTCTGTTTGTAGTAAGATAATTGGAGGCTGCACCTTCCGCCCGCCTGTCCGCCTGCCCCTACCGGGACCTGTTCGTGCTGACATTCGGGGATGTGTTCACTGCTCACTTGACTCCAAAAATAACACATGCTGCCTGTGCATGAGGTGCAAGGCTTTGCTGTTTCCAAGAAGCCTGCATTTCCATGGAAACCAGACAGGCAGAAAAGAAAAGGGTAAGTGCGTGAAATCGCTCAGCGCTTAGAAACAAAGCGGAATGCAGACCAACGGCCTCATCTGCATTCATCCTGTGAAAACCAGCAACCGCCCTGACCCTGGACTGCTGGAGGAAAACCTGCTGTCCACTGGCCTCGGTCCATGAGAAACGCATCTCATCCTCTCCCTAGACATGTTTACAGGCTAGAAAAGCAGGACTTGAAATCCAAGAGCCTACATCATTTCTACCGTCTGCCGCTCTTCGGTACTGTCAAGTTCACACCTCCAGTCTGTAAAATGTAGAAATCACACACACAAAATTCTCAATCGCTCATCATTTCAAATGAATGTTCAAAGTTACTTAAATCTTAAAACTTAATGAATGATGCTTTGACATCCTTGGGAAATACTATCACAAACAAAAGATCCTTGCTCATCGTAACTTAAGCAATGGATATTTGTCACGTGTCCCTGAAAGACTTGCTATTGGCAAACAGGAATGTCTTCTGTTCAGAAACCAAACAACCATAGGCCCAGAGAAAGAAAATTCTGCATGTCTCTACCCCCAGCACTTCCTGAAGGAATATGAGATATTGATTTAATTGATACAAAAATTTTACTAAAACTGCATGTGTTCTATGAAACATAAGTCACTTCCATTTGTTTATAAGAACCACTCAATCACTTCTCATTAAGGTAGAAAAAAGCTGCTATGACTGTGCTCAGTAGCAGGTGTTCCTCCTCGCACTTCCCCTCTGCCCCGCTAGCATCCTGGTTGCTCACCCTGGTGTTAAGAGGAACGTTCCTGGCCTGATATGTGTCTTCTGGGGTCCTGAAAAGAGAATGCAGGTGTAGGCCGAGTCCACTCAGTTTACTTTTATCTCTTGAGCCGTACCTGATGCCGTGGTTGAAAGATTAGTTGAGACTCTATTAAATATTTTAATCTCTGTATGAACTATTCTTCTTGGTGCGGGGCAAGTATGGGTATACGATGGCCATTTGCCACCGCAGAATTCAGATAGTACAGCACGTTAAGTTTGCTGTACAAGGGGGCTGTCAGACAGAGGTGGCTCTAAAGCAGAAGCAAAGCCAAATCAAAACCTGTAAATACCTCAGGGATTCAAAATCAAAATTCTGAAGACAACCAATCAGAAATAGCCAACGAAGCTTTAAGTTACAGCCAATCAAAGCTTTTCCTTTTGTAGCTCCCTTCCTTCTCCATACGCCTCGGCCCTGGCTCCTCCCAGCAGAGCACTCAACCGCTTCCAGTTTAGTGCTGCCTGATTTTAATCAATTTTTGCTCAAACAAACTCTTAAATTTCTGAATATGCCTCAGTTCATCTTTTAACTACAGCAAACAAATATGTCTGGTATCTGATGTGAATGAATAAACTTGCCCCTGAAGAGAAGAGGTCAGAGGGGACGAATGTGGCCCGGAGCAACAGGGGCTTTGAGTAGACCTTTCGTGGGCGTGCGGCTCGGTTTGAACCTTCCTCCGGTTCTTCTCAAGGGAGAGTCAAATATGGTGGGTACATGACAAAGACTGTATTTTGTCACTTTTGCCCTTATTGTGACGGTAAGGCATATGAAGTATTGGCTGTTGTTCCCTCAACCCCCTGCTCCATGGGAATTTGTTGTGTCAGCGAGAGAACGCAGATGTAGAACCACTGGATGTTAAGCTTTGATAAAGTTAAGCCCATTTACGGAACAGATCCAGGAGGAATGCCTGTTGAAGCACAGCCACCAGTCCTCTCTTCCTTCACACACACGTGTGCACACATATGCACACACACACACATGGGGAACATTCCTGAGGAGACTGGGAAGATAAATGCTTCTTTGGAAAGAGTCTCTGCACTGGGTTCACTCCCAGCATTCACTCTGCAGCGTAAGGATGATGAGATCTCCACACAGTTTGGAGAGCTGCGGTTATAGGAGAGCTGTGTGCTATTTCTTGTCTTGCGTTGGAAGACAATTCCCATAGTAAGTTTCTGGTTTACATGGTATAGGAGTGGAGCACGGACAGAGGCACGTGGGTGCCTAGTGAGAGGAAGCAGCTTTACTAGATCCCGAGATGCATCCACAGGATACACACACATGCAGTCACACACAGACACAACCTAGGGAGCCCTGAAAACCCCTTATGATCTTCTGAATGGACAACAATGCAGTTCTAAAACAATGGAGTTAGAGACAGAGTGGGGAGGGGTGGGCAGACACCTCTGCGAGGCCAACATAAGTACGTCTACACCCGTGTCTAAGGCCTGCTGCAGCTTAGCACCTGGGAAACCCGCAGAGGCAGTGCAGTGCAGTGGTTGAACTCAGTGTTGGAAGCCGTACTCCCAATTCTGGCTGTAGAACTGTAGGCAAATAACAATATTTGTGCCTCTGTTCCCTTAGATATAAATTGTAGGGAGAATTAAGTAAACTAATAAATAAATGAAGTGTGTAGAACAGTGTATGGCATAGAGTAGGGGCTGGAGAAATTGTAACTAATTATTCTATTCACTCAACATGCCAGGGCTACTTAGAGTAGACGAGCGCCGTTACCCCCAGAGGTCCCTCACACCCTCGGTTTCCTGGCTGATGCTGCGATACTGCCAACACCCTCAGAAACCTCAGAAATTTTCGCTGCAGCCCAGGGCACATGGGAGAGGCGGGGGGTGGGCCCAGACCTACTGCCTGCCTGCAGCTGAGGAGGACTGCTATTGCCTCTCCTCGTAGAGACGAAGTTGATTTATAGAAAAGTGAGTCACACCATTTAAGTAAGTTTGTGGTTTTGAAAATTCACGTTTGGTCCATTATTATTTTATTTGTTTCCCAAACTTTCCTTTCATCAGCTACTCGATTTTCTATTAGTTGCATAGATTTTCTGGCCTTCTCTTGTCTCCTTATACATTATGCAACAACACCTCAACTACCTGAAAGCAAAAAGTGGACCTAGATCCCTGTTCTTTATGTGTTTTCTGGGGGAATAAAAATCTAATGTTTCGAAAATACTGCATGAATGAATAGTCCAATATTCCTAGCTTGAATCCCCAGCAAGGCTTGCTGAAAGTTAACTTCAGGTAGAAGACGCACCTGTGCCTCCTTAGAATTCTGGCATTATGTCATTTCTATTTAAGCAGGTTGCATTCTTTTTCTTACAATTACAAAATGTGTTGAGAAATATATATGCACTAATTAATTTATTAATTTAGTCAGCTTTTACTTCACTAATTCATGGATTTTAGAAATTAAAATTAGTTAAAAATAAATATATTTTAGGAAGGAACTTTTAAAAAATCTCCTTGGGGTAAATGGAGACACAAGATTCTCATGACCCAGCTAGAATTGCTAAATTAAGATATATCACACACAAGTAGGGTAAAGCGATACCTTATTATCCATGCTACTTAAATTAAAGGTTTTTTAAAATGTATTTAAAAATCACAAGAGGCTGTTGGTTTTGTTAAACTCAGTTTGAATAACAAAGAGCAAAGGTAGATGAAGCAGCATACAGTGTACATTTTGGAAGAATGTTATTATTTTTTTTTTGACAACATGCAAGAGGTAATTTGCAAACTTCCCTTCTTGCTTTCCTACCTTTTTCTGATTGCAGTGTACGTGCAATGGCTTCTTACAGCAGCCATCAGTTTTTATCTTTCATCGTCATCACAACCAGCATCCTCACAGACATTTATTTTGCATCTAATCTGTTCCTGGAAAAATATAAGGGTACTTGAAAAGGGGACCTAAGTCAAGAGGAAGAATAATCCTCACAGATAATTTGATTCAGAGAACTTTATTTTGGAAACTTGCTTGCTGATGGAAGAAAATAGAATACATTTAATTTTAATTAATTCATCACAATGGTAGAGCATTTGCTCTTCTAGGCAGTAACAAAATTTAAACTTCATACTACGTGGTGCCAGGATATTAAAAGGCATGCTCAAATTCGGCCAGCACACATGCAACTGTAGCGGCATCCCGAGCACTAGAGCGAGCATCTGCACTGATGTTTTCTCCTGGCTAAGAAAATTCCGTGAAGACCAGTTCTTTTTCTACTTGCCTCCAAACAAATTTAAAAATAACTATTCTGTGTCATTGAGATTGTAATATTATCGACACAAAGTTTTTCTTAAAACCATCTGTTTTTCATTAATGAATGATGAAAGAGTATCATAAACAGAATTTGGCTGGATTCTTACATAATTCCTTCCATAATTTATAACCATAAACTCATGCCAAAAATAGTATGTAGTAATGGAATATGTTAAAAACAGTTTTAAATATTAAATATAATATTGCAGAAAGAAAAGTCAATTAAACATAAAATATTTTTTAAAAAATTGGCAAATTTATTTTTCAATTTAAGAATGTAGAAAATTGCCCCAGAGCCATGACATACTATGTTGAGTAGTGATTTCTAACAGCTCCAGTTTTGATATATAACAATGTTCCAAGTGTATTTAGCTTTTGGAAGCTGTAATAGTGTCTCTAAATGGGAGCTGTGCAGAGTGAAGGGTATGGACTTGACCTCAAAGGCCAAGTCTCATAACTTCATCCTGCCTGTGGTGCAAGGCTGGTCCCTTATGCTGCTGCCACCGCGGGCTCTTTGCCAGCTAACCTAACAGACATCCACATTTTGAGATTACTTGGCTGATTAAATGAAAATACACATTATGAAAATTACTTAATGCAATATTATTTAAAAAATTTCATCAGTCTATATATTTTCACTAGCATTAAAATTTTAATATTTTTCTATTAGTCAATGGCCCATTGTCATAAACTTATATGGTGTCAATTTATTAACAGTTAATGTGTATATTTTATGAATACATTTTGAGTTCCTTAAGAATTTTTCAAATACTGTTTTAATTTGTTTATAAGCTTTAAAAACTTCTACTGTTCTTCAGTTTTTTTCCATCAGAAGTCTTCTACACTTGCTTGCTCTCATAAATATAACCCCTATGTTTCATTCTTTTCTTGAACTTAAAGTTTTTTTATATATGCATTGCTCATTTTCAGCAGCTCTTGCCATAAAAAATCTTTTTATACTTCAAGATATGTCCCCTTAAATTAAACTTTCGTAAAATTGAAGCAGATCATGAGTAACGAAGCCCGGCAGCACGCTTCAGCGATAATTTATAGTTCATGATGTGTCGACAATACCGATTCCTGTTGACCTGGTTACATCGTTACCTTAAATAAGAACACCTGATTTCTGCTTTTAACTCTCGCATTTCCAATTTGTTTGGAAATTCAAGAAAGTCCCTTCTTCTTCCATTTTTCAAGCAGAACTACGTTGTCCTTTTATATTTAATGCTAGTGGAAGAATTCGGTTGTTCAGTAGATGTCACTCTAAGTCTGTTGTACTGTTGTTGTATGTTCTCATGTTCATACTAACAAAGCTGACACACAGACATGTTCAGTTTCTTCCGTTTCAATGTATTTTAATGTCTTAATTTTGACTGAACAGAGAAATGGATTTCCCTTAAATAAAAATAAAATTGTTTAGGATAATGAAACATACAATTCATACATTTTCATTGTGGTACATTTTTATGGCATTAAATGATTATTGAACTAATGCAAGTTCCGATTAAACTATCAGATAAACTCAAGTTGGGGAGTAGAGCTTCACAAATGATTTAGTGGCTTGTTCTCTGTCATTATCTGTGTGAAGGTTTGTGATGAAGGCAAACCTTGTCTACATGTTCACTATTTTTGAGCTCTCTCATGAGAAAGAAGCATGCCTTATATATTGTATATAAGGTATACAATATTTTTGTTTAAGAAACAGAAATATTGTTTAAGCAACATTATTTTTGGTTAAGAAACAGGAAGTTTACAGAAACAGGAAGCTTACTTTATGGCCCCTTTCCTTCAGAAAATTATCTCTAGACTTTAACTTTTGTATCGCTATTAAACATCCCTTTATAAATCTTTAATCATCTCTACCCTGGCTTTCTGTACAGCTCTCAGTCAAACGGTGTCTCGTGTGTCGCCCCAGTCTCCTCATTTTCAGTAATGTGAAACACATGTTCTCTTTTTGGAACATTCCTTACAATGTGTCTTTGCTCTCCCAGGCAAGATATTCTCAATTCCAGAGCTCTTCCATTATTGTTATAATTTTTAGTCTCTCTCTCTTTTGTCTAACTCCTAAAGTATGAGTTCATATTGAATTTTTTTATTTTGTCCACTGTTAAAAAAAAAAGCTGATGTTAATCAAATGTTTACTGTAGGCCGGCCTCCTTTGACAGTCCAGATGCTCTTCACACTGCTTTAAAGTTGGCGTTAGTCTGGGGAGGCTGCCTGCGCAGTCTCAGTGCTACGGCACTGATATATGCATGTGTACACACACACGTATAGATCTGCATATACACGTACATATCTACATATCTCTGTGTCTAGCTACAAATCTACATCTATCGCCCTGTATCTTCTGTATGACTATATGTCTATATAGACATAGAGATATATGGAAGGTGGTTCAACTTAGGATTTTTTGATTTTATGATAACTACATGGTATATTAAATACTTTATTGTAAAGTATGCTTTGCATGAGGCTGTTTTGTCCTACTGTAGCATACGAGCTACTGAGCGTGCTGAGGCCAATGTTACATCATTGTTACCTCTTGCAGAATTTTATATACCTCTATATTTTTATTAGATTGTTAGTAAATGTGCCAGCAATTGTCTGCAGTATTATACTTCATTAAAAGTGGGTTAAATTGATAGTTAGTTTAATAAAACCCAATATACATGAAATGGTCCTTCACATAATGTAAGGTAAATTATTAATTTGATAGTCATGTCAGTTGAGTAATACTGAATTTCTGTGTGTTGTCTTGCTAGAACCCAAAACTCTGGCAATGATACTGTCTATAACTTCATGAGAATTAGTTCACTTCACATACATTTTACAATATGCAATCCTATGGACTATCTGTGACCAATGATCTCGCATTAGTCAGTGCCCACTTCCCAACGGACTGTGTGCTTCCCAGGCAACGAAGCAGCAGAGCCCGTTTACCTCCCTGTCTGTGTGTCAGAAACAGGCAGTATTCGTGCCTGGGCATCACTTAATGCATTTTACGTACCATGAGGGAAATTGGCAAAAAGCTCTTAAGTGTTTTCCCTCTAGTTCAGAAACACAAAACAATATATAAACTATAATCTCTATGAAGAGAAGAGAAATGAAGTGTTTGCTCTGTGTGGCTTTTACCTGATTTTAGCTTAAGCATGTATTCGATTGCTGATGTTGAGCAGAAGATGTTTTTTTGTAGTTGCTCTAACTAACTTGGGTAGTCTCTGAAAAAGAATACAAATATTTTACAATATTATTCCAGGAGGCTAAAGAAAAGGAAGGCATGGGGTTTTCTCTCTCGTGCGGGCCTCCCCTGCCCCCAGGAGGCCACACTAGCCTGGTCCTGCATGGAGCTGCGGTCACCCTACGCTCCTGCAGCTGGACTGCCACGCAGCTCTGAAGCCGGTGCTGACTTCTACTGCCTCTTTACATCAGTGAGACCTCGTGATACCGATATTTGTTCTTCTGAAGTAGATGCAGAGTGAAGAAATGGAGCATTTTTTATCTCATTCACAAACTCTAAATATGTGCATGAAGAATACTCTTGGAGTGTCCGTATTTGCAGAGATACAAATATAGATATATCGAGTCTGTCAGGAAAAAGTCCAACCATTGTTAATATAACAAGAATGGTTTGCGTGACATTGATATAACCTGGCAGCCAAGGAGAGTGGACTGGAATGCACAAGTGTGGACAATGGTGACTTGACTGTACTAGTCAGTGGGGTTGGTAGACACTGTTGAGTGAGCATGTGTACTGTGTGGCCATTGCACTTAAAATAACTGAGTGAGTAGCACAATGAGCCTGCATCACATTTTGAGTTAAGCTTGAACAGTTCTCTGCAGAAATTATTTGGATGATTCAGAAGGATGCAGCTGTGGACAACTGGTGATTGGCAACTTCATCATGGCAATGCCCCACTCATGAATCACGTTTTGTGCAGAGTTTTTTTGTGAAACATCAAATTACCCAGGTGACTCAGACCTCCTACAGCCCAGATTTGGCATCTTGCACCTTCTGTTTTTTTCCCAAAACTAAATTCAACTTGAAAGGGAAGAGATTTCAGACTGTCAGCGAGATTCAGGAAAATACAAGGGGGCAGCTGATGTGAACTTTGTGAGGTCCCAAGGTGCCTGCTGTGAAGAGGACTAAGGCCTCACTGTCCTGTGTACAGTGCTTCTTGTATCTTCAATAAATGTCTCTATTTTTCTTAGTATATGGCTGGATACTATCTGGACAGACTTCATATAGTACAGATGCCTATTTGATGGAAAAGGAATTATTTAAAAGTTGATGTGCATCAATGTACATTTTAATATTTATGTTTCACAGTAGCCTGCTGAGTTGGACGATGTTATTATACCTGTTAACTGATGGGAAAACCCAATACCAGAAAGCCAAGGTTACAGAACTCATATGTGGGATTTGAAACCAGGTCAACTATCTCTGCACCACAGACACTGTATTATTCTTTTAAGCTGCATGGGATTCAGTGGTGCTATTTTCTAAACTGTGAGCAAGTTAGGAAACCATTGGAGGAGCTCTAATACTTAGGAAAAATATTACATTCCCATTCACAAAGAATCACTTAGGGGATGGGAACAAAAGTGACACTTGATAGCACTGATTTTTACATCCTTTTCCCTAAAACAAAGTACAATAAGAAACTTTAAAAGTTGTGGCACTCCATCATCACTTCTAAAATTACCTCTTCCAGAGGCACTACATCTATAAAGAACTAAAATATTATAATGTTGCCCAGCAGGAATTGTTTTAGATCCTTGAAGCTAGTAACAACATTTGACTTTGCAAACCTAAATCTCTTTTATTTTTGAAATGACCACAGCCCAAATCTGGGTTGTAATTAAATATAAATAAGTGTAACAGATGTAATTAAAAAACTATATTCCCTACTCAACCTATTTGTTTTAAATATATATACAAATACAAGTATATATTATAATTACTAAGTTGAATGAATAAAGATTTTTAGCCGTTTAATTAGGACTTTAGAGATCAGAAGACTAAATCTTCAGTAGAAATTAATATGTAATAGATTGGTTGGGGGCAGCATGTGTTACTTGTGAGTTCTCAGATCATTAGCAGAAGCAAGAGACCCCAGATGAAACTGTTGGTGATGAAGTATCCCTACCCTTGGTCTTACTCACTTTGAGTTAGTCCCAGAGGGCAGAGAAAGGAAGGGGTTACTTTAAATAGTATTTTCTTGCTTCTTGTTCTCATGTAATATGTGTTAAATTGTAGCTCTAGGGGATTTATCACGTTAGTTATTTTAAAAGCATGTTGGGTCAAGCTATCTGATTTTAGCATTTATCTCTAAAAGAGCGTTCAGGACACCAGGCATGTCAGAAATCCAGGAAGTGCCCTGGCTAGTATGGCCCAGTGGATTGAGCACCAGCCTGTGAACTGAAAGGCTGCTGGTTCTGTTCCCAGTCTGGGCACATGCCTGGGTTGCAGCCCAGGTACCCAGTTAGGGGCATGTGAGAGGCAATGAATCAGTGTTTTTCTCCCTCCCTTCCCCTCTCTCTAAAAATGAATAAATAAAATCTTTAAAAAATCCAGGGAGTCAGTGAGACTAGGTAATATAATCTTATTAAGTACAACAAACCTCTGCAGGGAAGTAGGGACCCAAGGAGAAAAGCTCTGCCGTGGAGGCGTGGAGCAAAGGGATTCGGCTGTCACCGGGTGCATTCAAAGGAAACGAAGCCTCGAAAAGGAGTAAACGTCTTTTATTTCTGTTTTCATAGTATCTGAAGACACTAACTACTGAAGTAATATCCTGGTTCTATCGTAAATCACTGTAAAGCATATATAATATATCAGAACTTATATTTATGTACTCTATAAATATCAGAAGAACTTATATAGTTAGTGCCCTCTTCCGAGAAGTCTAAAAATTTGGTCAACAATGCCTATTTTAAAAATTCTTACATTGTTTATACAGTTAATTTTGACAAAGCATAATGTAAGGGCTGTATGTTTGGGTGATATAATAGCGTAAAGGCTTTTGAGCAGAAAGATGTAGTTTTTATTTATTAAGTGAATCTTTATCGAGGACTGTGAAATCAGAAAATTGGCACTTAATTCAGTGGCTTCTTAAAGTGGAGTTAACTGAAATTACTTATGGAAACTATATGGAATGGTTGTCAAATGCAGATTCCTAGGCTTCAAGTCAGTCTTCTTCAATCCAATACTCTGTGGATGGAGATTTAAGATCTAAATTTAAAAAACATGTCCCATATAATTTTTAACATTAAGACTTAATAAAGAACCTGTCTATCATCCTATCTAATAAAGTTATAAAATGTTATATGAGATCTTGGGAAAATGTTATATATAGATGTCTAAATATATAGAGCATATCTGATACATAAATACATGCATGTAGTTTTTATCAATAGTCAATAAATATTATTTGAATTAATATATCATTACAATCATCATTTTAGGTTTGTATATACATTACAGAAATGACTATTGCTTACTCTAAAGTTAATTCAATATAAGGCTAAATTATAATTTCAGAGGTAGGTATTTCAAGTTTGAATTATTAGAAAAATACCTTAGTATCTTCTTCAAGGACTGATTTAATCTTTATGCAATAAATTTTAATAATATTTATTAAGTGAATAGAACAGAATTGGACATTATATTTTGCATTATAACATGTTAAGCCTAATATATTTGCATACATTTCTAATAAAATTTGATTAAAGATGCTTCTTCTATCCACAGTAGTTTTTTGTTGTTGCTCGTTGAATGATTTGTGTCTATCACTGCAGCTTTTACTAGGAGAAGTATATATAGTTTAACATCTCAAAGTGCCTTAGTACACATTGTGGACTGAGTCTCTAAGAGAGCATATTCTTCTTTTTTGCTGAATTTTTTAATTTAAAGAGCTGTATGTTTAACCAGGAAAATGTCTCTTACTTCCAAATGAAATGTTCTGACGTAGAACACTATGCTCCACCAGAAGGATGAGATATTCATTGCTGCTGGTAAAGTTCTTCTGTCTAAAATGATGCTTGTAACCCTCAGCGACAGGAGTGTCCACTGACTGTGAGTGGATTCCAGTGTCTGCCATTGGAGGAGAGTACAGAGATCACCATCGAATTTAAAAGGGGCAGATTGGAAAGGTTATGGTTGATTTTAGCAGCAGGAGAAAATGCTTTGAAGTCTTTTTAAAGGAATGTGTGTTAAGCACTTATGGGCGGGTTGTTTTTATAGACTAGGATTCTTATCTGTGGTGCAACTTGAATTGGAATGGGCCCACTTATCTGCAGAGTTTTTCTGAAAAAAAAAAATAGAAGTCAGTAACCTGTGGCTCAAAGAGCTAGCTTCGAAAGACAAAGTGCTTGAGAAATTATGATGCAGTGCTGACTTCAACAAGTAACACGTATTTTGACTTCACTCTGTACCAGCACGATTACTTTCAAACTACTTTTCAAACACAAACATTTATCTGCCTGTGCACTGGACTGCTCAAATCATCATAATTCATAATGTGGCCACAAGGTTTTTTAATCTTTTAATTGGCTACCTTAGGAATTACATGCACATTACGGGAAATAAAAATGCATCTTAACACAGAGATTGCATTTATAAAAGATAGCTTTTTCCCCCTTAGTGTTTTCTTCTTTTGTTATCTAAAATTGCTTTTTTTCAAATCTGTTGACAAGTTCGCATACTACATAGTTAAGTGAGTTTTCCAGAATTTGAGAAAACTATGCAGTTCAGTTTGAAATGAGTTATAACTTTAAAGAAGAAAAAACAGCCAAGAGTCCCATATTCCACAGTTTTGCTTGAGAATTTTTTTAATGAAGTTCAGTCTCAAAGGTCTCATTTAAATGGAAATAGAGTAAAAAGATTTTTTCCTTTGCTTTTATTCTGTGAACATGTGAAATCATAAAGAAAATTGAAAGTTTGAAGAATTACTACCTGCATGTAGGGCTTCACACTGCCGTCTTCAGCTCCTAAACATTTTTTAATTTTCAAGGAAAAGCACTGGGTACAGCTGAATAGTCAAGCTGCTCCTGCTTTTCGTAACCTTTCCAAGCAATGAAAAATGCTATTCTTCTCCAAAGGTGAATTCTCCAAAAATAATTCTGAAATTAATTTTATTATGTGACTGAATAACTTACTGAATGACAAGATTTTAAATCTTAACCTGTCAGCAGCCGAGTTCACATAATTATTCAAAAACCATCCGTGTGTCTGAGTTAGGTTCAACAACCATAAAAGGACATAATGTGATAGTCAAGCTACTTTTTAGCTTTGTCATTACACAATATGACAGGGACAGACGTCTGTTATTCTGAGGAGTGGCGAGTTTCTTTACATTTGATACTGACTAGTGTGCCTTGACAGTGGTACTTGGATTTCACTGAGTAGTCTTGATCCATTACCATAGTATTAAATACAATAGAAAGATAATATTTCCCTCTAAATATTTACCTATATGTAAGGTTTTAGATATAAACATGTTATAGACAAATACTTTTAAAATCTATCTTGATGAGGACAGATTTTTTTTTCAGACTAGGGCTCAAGATTTATATGAAAGAAAATTCTTCACCAAATATGCATTCTTATCCCTATGAATTGGTTAAACTTGGTATCCATTGTTAAGCAGATTTTACTCTAAGGAGAAACAGAATTTGTGATGGTCTGGGAAAGAAGATGTAACATTTTATAGTTTGAGTAGAGCTGTTGTTGAATGCAAGTTTGATTTTTAAAGTTTAACTTACTATGCTTATTGCGATTTCATAAACCTCTAATTTTCTCCAGCCTACAGTCATCCATTTTGTTCAATTCTTTTCATTAACATTTTGATTGGAATTTAAAAACTTGAATAGACATCCCAGAAAGAAACATCTACATTTTGGTTTTTAGCTAGGATGAAGAATAACATTTAGTTTACTTATTTTGGCCCCTGGCATCTTGTTTTCTTGTTACATGAAATTTCAAAATATTCTATATGAAAAAAGTTAGGAGATATATGTATTTCACTTCCAAGTCACTGACTCTTCAGTTCAAAGAATCAGCTTTGAGGTTTATCAAAGGACTGTAGCCTTTGACTTGTCTTTGAAGAAACTGTAGTACACTGTGAAAACACTTCATCAGTATCAACAGCAAAGCTTGAAAGGTGAGAAGTTAGAGAGTAAAATACTTAATAGCTTAAAATAAAACTGTTCACACAGAATTTTAACTACTCACTGCAGGCTATGGAGAGAAGAGAACTTGTCCTACTCACTCTTCTCTCTCCTGCGCTTCTGGAAATCTCTATTATTTCATGGACATGCAATCAAGTGTTTCTTGAATGAATGTTGAATGTAACAGAGCAGGTGTTCATTAAAAATCCATCACCTAGTGGACCTTTAAATACACTGTCATGGCGCCTGGAATCGGGCCAATTGCCCTCAAGCATGAAGACATTCTCGGTCTAATTGTAGGCAATGCCACGCATATCACTTTGCAATAACCATTCTTAACAGCCATTATTTTTTATTTGCTGTTTTAAATCAGGGAATGATTTTGAAAAAGGCACAGTCAAATAGACAAAATTCTTTTTATTTTTTATTTAATTTTTATTATATTTTTTCATTATCATTCAGTCCCCTTATATCCCCCTGCCCCAGCAATCACCTCAGTGTTGTCCACATCCACGAGCGCTTTTTCCTTTTTGCTCAATCCCTCCATCCCCTAACCACCTTCCCACTAGCTGTCATCTGCTCTCCATCTGAATCTGTCTCTGTTTCACTTGTTAGTTCAGTGTGTTCATTAGATTCCACATATGAGTGCACAAAATCCTTTTTAGAGCACTGAATTTTATTAAGTCTATTAGATCACAGAGAAAATTGCTTTAATAAGAAAAATGTCACAGGTATATTAATTTTTATGACATCTTAACACATCTCATTCCAGAAAGGATTTGAAATGAAAGTTTGGAAAATCCGAGATTAAGAACTCTCCTTGGAAAAAAATTAGAAACTTGAAATCTTGCCACTTTACCTCTTAAAACTTCATGATCCCAGGACCCTGTTTTAAGGTCTGGCAGGGTGAAGTGCAATTACTTTCTAATTTTTATGGAAGGCCTGATACTAAGCTTGGTGTTTTAGTGTCTCAGCGTTCAGCCCTTGGTCCGGGAGTGTGTGTTGGTATCCAGGTAACGCACGTCGTCACAATTCTCAGTGCACAGTGACAGCCTAAGCCAAAGGAAGAAAACTCAAATGCTCCCAAGCCCAGAAAGGAAAAGAAAATGAGTGGAACCAATTCACTATTGAATTAAAGGGAATGCACTTTTTCTAAAGAGAAGACAGCTTTTTTTCTACACGGAAGGCAGAGTTCTTTGGAAAAGACCATAATGCTGGGAAAGATAAGTCAGCAAGAAAAGAAGGAGAGAAAATATGAGATGGATTGACTCCGTAAAAGCAGCCACAGGGATGAGTCACAGGAGCTGAGCAGGGCTGGTGAGAACAGGACGTTGTGGACCTCACTCAGCCATAGGGTCCCCAAGATCCAGAGCTGACTCAGTGGTGCATACTACACACACAGCCGATGATTGCTACCAGGAATGAGGTCCCAGCATCACAAAGTTTGTTTGTTTAGTAGAAGAAATGAAATTTGTGCATGAAGTGTCTTAACTTTTTGAGTGTTGGAAGTACATTTTTAAAATGTATTCATTGTTTTAGGCACAAAACAAAAACAAACCAAAAAAGGAAATCTACGTGCTGGCTACAGCACACACACACACAATTTTAGCCCCCTCCACCACGGTAGCATTTGGATATGTGCTCTTTGAGCAGGAACAGAAGCTCCTATAGCTGCGTTATTCAAGTAACCTGGTTTATATAGCATTAAGGTTTTAGGAAACATTAAACATATGTAAGCCGAATCTATTTAAGGATTTCATCTGGTGATATGCATAAATAAATGTGTACTTTTTAGTCTACTATGCTATCATTAAAAATGTAAAGTCTCAAATCCACAACTCTTGCCTACTACTTTTTTTATTGAGTTATAATTAAAATAAGTTAATAGATTGAAGGGTAGAGTTTGATGAGTTCAAAAACTGAACACATGGCTAACTACCACCACAAATGAGATGTAATGTATTTCCGTTACCCAAGAAAGCTGCTCACACCCCTTTGAGTAAGCCCGCATCCCAGCAGTGTTCTCATTTTGTTCACGATAGGTTACTTTTGCCTACACTGTCGTGTGTCTTGCTACTTTCATTCAATACATTTTTGAGATTTCCCCCTGATACTACAGGTATATAATAAATTACCAAAACTTAATTAGCATTTAAGAATAATTGTGCTAATGAAATCTGTATGTCAGGGACTCAAAAGGGTGCAGTGGAGATGTCCTCCCCCTGCTTTGTGACCTCTGTAGTCTCCGCCCACATATTCAAGGGGAGGGGCCTACAAGCATTTGGAGGCTCATTTACTCACACATATTGTATTGCGGTTTATACCAGCTATCAACTGGGGACCTCAGTTCCTGTCCGCCTTGTCTTCTCTGTGCTGTCTCTTTATGTGGATGAGTTTGGACTTCTTCACATCACTTGAATTCCAAGGGTGTTTTTTCATGCTTAAATGAGGTTATGAGTTGTGGGGGAGAAGACAATAGAGGGTAAGTGCCATCCTTATCACATTATATTAACGGTACATGCTCTCGACATGATGTTAATCTTGAGAAGCTGGTTTAACTACATTTTAGACAGCTTCCTTGATTAATACAAGTTTTATTTGACATTAGTTATACTACAAATTCTGGCACATGAGTATGGTTATTAATACTCTGTACAACTGGTAAAATAGAAAACAGAGATCTAAGTCTGTCACACTTTGGGTACCTGCTGTGGGGATTGCTACCTCTCATTATTGCTTAGAGAACAGAAAATCTTGATATGATGGAGATCTTCTGAATCACCTACAACTTAATTTTACCTGGTCCACATACAGACAAATGTTATAGCAGAGCTAATAAAATGATAACAACAAACATAATGCAACGGGGTGGCACAAATAATTTAGAGTTACTTTAAAATTTCAAAAGAGAAACAGTGGTTGTAAATGCTGCAGAGAAGCCAGAGTAATTGTTGGCAATAGAAGCACAGTGAGGGGTTTGCCAAAAGCACAAATCTATATAGGGAGGAATATCTCTAAAAGTAATTATAAAATGAATTTTTATGTCAAATAGAACCATTTCAAATGCTGAAATTTTAGGGAGACGACTATGATGGATTTTCTCTGAGGGAGATGGTTCTTCATTCACATTTAGTGTTATAAAAATATAAAACTTCATGTGCTGAGGGGCTGCTCCCTGGATATGGGCCTTCACATCTATCTCCTCAGTGACGTTCCGAGGAGAACGTGCCCAGGGAGGGTGGCAGGAAGCCATAGTGGAAGAATTTTCCTAACGGGCTGATGACTGTGGTCGAGATGAGCCTCAAAAGTCAGGGAGTCTGGAGTATTATCCTGAGTCATTAACATTTAAAATGCTTGTGATTTGAAAACTGGAATTTTAAAAGTTTTGCTTGTGGTTCAAGAATAATAAGTGAAAACAGGAAGCTGTGAGAAGACATATTTTTAATAGCATCTTGGGTGAACTATCACATGAGCTTTTAAAATATGTTACCAGCTACCTTTAGTGGAAGTTACCAGAGGCAACAGAATTTTCAGTCATTGGCATGGATTTTATATATTTAATAATGATGGCTAATGTGTGCCAGCAATAGGATGACTAACTGTCCCAATTTGCCGGTGACTGAGAAGTTTCCGAGTCATGGTTCTTTTCAGGGCCAAAAATGAGGAAATCTTAAACTGACACTATTGGTCACACTGAGTGACACTTACCATGTTCTAAGTATTTCATACATGTCCCCACACTTAACACTTACAGATCCCAAGGTCAGGTTCCCTGAGAATTGCAGCCCACGCGGTTTGAATCTAGGGCTTGCATTCTTTCTCAAGGCTGCACACGATTTGCAGTCCCCTCAAGTCTGTGCTCTGAATAAATGGAAGGGACCTGGTGCTCATATTTGTTAGCTACCAGGACTGTGACTGTTCTATCTGTCTAGCAAAGGTAAGTCAAAGAAAGCAAAATAGGTAGTGAGGGCAAAATACATGGGGAGGGGAATTGTCAAGGGGAGCATCTACTGATACAGGTGAACTGGGTGTATTATGAGTAGGGGTCTCTGGGAAGCAGAGCCGGAGAGAGAGATTCATGGGCAGAGAATTATCTGGGAAAGTGAGGGAACAGGAGAGGATCCTGGGAGAGGCTGGGCTGCTCTGTAATGACAAGCAAACCCCAGCTGAACTCACAGGCACTGTGAGCATAAATGGCCTTTCATAACGGCCCATGGTGGAGCTAGAGGCTGGAAACTAGTCACCTGTGAAACGAGACTAATACTTTCATGGGACCAATACATATAGCATTCAACTGGCAGGCACTGGACACAGAGTGCCAGTGAGGTAGCTCCAAGAGGAGAAATAAATAAGGGTTGTTTGCCCATGACACCCCCAACGGGGGACAGAATGAAACGTCATTTCTACAGAGGCTAATTTCCCTTAGAACCACTGAAATTTGAAAGCATATTATTAAGGATGAGAAAAGGTCAGCAGCATTTCTTCTTGATATCCCCATTGCTTAGGAAGTTGCTAGATTTTTTTATATGTGTGAGTAAAGGACAAATCAATAAGTGATTTGACTTCACAATTGCATCTCTGAAATTTTGACTTTAAAAAATAATGTCTCCGGTATGTCATGTTCTCAAACCAGAATTTCCATTAAAGCACGAATTGAATTGCCTTATACGGGACACTGCTTTGGTATCAAATGCTGTGCAGTCACTCTTCCTGGATCGTTGGGCTTTGATACTCCTTCATGATCGAAGTTCCTACATCCCTAACAGCTTTAAGGAAGACGTCACCACTCTGCCTTTGCGTGGAGTGGTCATTCACATCCAATCACACTTTCCTGACTCTGTCCCTGAATCCCTAGCTCTCAGAGCCCTGGCTCTGTTAATGCAATTAACTGTCAGTGTGAGCAGTTTCTGAACAAAACACACAACAAGTGAAAATATATGCTAGGGATGTTGGTCACAGTCAGCTATCAGATGAGTTTTGTGGAAACAAAGGTTACTGATGGCAGATAAAATACACAGTATTGCTAAGGAATATGGCATGGAACCTCGCTCAACCTACTTTATTCCATATTTAGCATTTTGAAACATACTCTTTTATGTTGTATTTTTTCCAAAAGTTTTATAATTAACCTGTAATGCTATGGAATGAAATAATGGTCATATTAATTATGACAATAATTAAATGCTTTATGAACTAGAATGATGAAGATGTTTGCATAAAGACAAGTGATGCAAGTTTTGTATATTTCATAGTAACCTCTAGCCTTTAAATGGAATTGATATATCACAGTATAGTGAGAATGGGTGAACTACTCCATATTTTTATGATAGTCCCTGTATGAAGGTATAGCCAAGAGCATATTTGCTCATTTGTTTGTGTGGGATATGGAGCCATTAAGTAATTTCACTTTTAGCAATGTCAACATAATAAATACAATATGCATTTTTCTCATTTTATTTTCTTTTCTCAAATTCTATAAAATTGCTTATCACTTCATCATCATTGCTTTCCTTATCTCTTACATTTAGATCTCTTGAAATAGAGCTTCCCTTTATGTTTTTCCTTTCACATTTAATAAGTAAAAAAGTGGCTAAAAGTTACACATTTGTCAATGAAAATCGCCAATTTTAATATTTTCACCTATCTGGCTTTCTTGTTTCAAGCAAGTTCATACGCATGGATCGAGGAACACTTAGAGAAAACTTTAATTGTCACAGAGATCACACAATGGAATCAGTTTAAGCAGTTGAAGGAGACCTTTGATATGGAAATTTCACCAGAGGCGTTTAGACAGACTCCAATGGTTTTTAAATTTTCTGAGAAGTTCTATGATGAACTTATAAAGCAACCTGGCACATTTTTACTCTTAACTTTTTGTCATTCAGATACTGTTCATTTACATAGAATGAACTGCAACAAATGTTTATGTACTTTATTTTTGTAATGTTCTTTCATTCAGTTTAAGTTGGTCTTCTATGATTTTGAAACCTCTATGCTTTTTGATAAATTATGCATCACTTCTGGTGGACAAGGTATGTATCCTTATAAAATTTCCTTCCATCGATGTAAGAGTCAGAGCAAGGCTGACACAAAGAAGGACAGAGTGACAGTCGGGACTGGTTGATAGTTCTCTTTATTATAAATTTTTATTTATTAGAACAGTTATTGTGCTTTGCTTTCTATTGTTTAATGTTGGAAAGAAAAGCAACTAAAGTTGTATTTTACAAATATAAGATACATTACATTCAGTCCTGAACCACTTTGACAAATCAATATATTCTTATCTAGTTTCCCTAATTTCTACTTAGCAAGAAACCTAAGGTTTATATTGGTACCAAGTTGGAGAGCATTTTAAAATATTTTATTTAGTAATGGGGCTTTAAGTACTTCACGTAAAATTTGCATCTACTTGTGCAAGTATCCTATTAAAGGAGAACTGGTATCTTTGTGCTACTTCAAATATCTACCTTGAATGTACATTGTATTGTCTTCTTAAGACGACAAATAATTTTCACATATATTATTTCATTTGTGGTTGTATTTTCTTAAAATAGAATCCTTTTGTATCATTTACCCTATGGACAGATATAAAAGTTTTTTCTATGTTCTTTTTTATTGAATAGAAATGAGTATATTCTCTTCTTATAATAAGAAGTCACCATTGAAAAGTACACCTCCCCATATCAATTGTCTCACATTTCCTGGTTTCTGGATCTTCGTCATTATAACAGTACTCACAGAAATCAATTTAATAAAGACTAGTTCCTCTCTGACATTTATAAAATAACACTTGGTGGTCATTTACATTTTGAAATATTTCATCTTATTGACTACCTATCATCCTATTTCTGATTTTTTTCAGGATAAAAATGCAATATTTCATCTTGTTTATAAAGTTTTCCTGATCTTATTTCTTTCTGTATTTTTTAAAATATTTTTATTTATTTACTTTTAGAGAGAGGGGAAGGGAAGGAGAAAGAGAGGGAGAGAAACATCCATGTGTGGTGGCCTCTCACACACCCCCTACTGAGGACCTGGCCTGCAACCCAGGCATGTGCCCTGACTGGGAATTGAACTAAGTGACCCTTAGGTTTGCAGGCTGCTGCTCAATCCACTGAGCCACACCAGCCAGGGATGGTATTATTTCTTTCTAATAGATTCGCTATTTATGTTTTCAGAAACTATTAGTGTAGCCTTCCATTCTTCACTTTTTATTTTAAAGGAAAAATATGGACATGTTGACTGTTAATGGCATGTGAATAACAGGAGGAAGCTGCCACTTACACAGGGTTGGGGATGTCAGCTCCTGTTATAGACTCATGTAGAACTGACAACCTTAGAACATTAATCAGATTAGAAACAATTTTTTAGAAACATTCTTTTTGTCATAAGAATTAAAGTTATTTTGCTCTGATTCTTTTATCACACCCTAAAGATCTTTTATCGGGAAAGTAGTTTCAGATCAATTACACACAAATGAATATCACGAGGCCTTATAATGAAGCACCGTTATTTCTAGAGTGTCTTCCAGGGTAGTGCTCCAAGATCTGAGCTCCACAGGTGCATGTGTATGCACCTGTGCCGGCTATAACAAGTACGTAGCTCCTTTGGTGACATGGCCGGGCAATGAGAAGATTGCTTGGGTTTATAAGGGCCACATTTCACTGATCTCAGTGATAGGGCTCCAAGTCAGATGGTACAAGAAGCTTGGCAATGCAGTTTTCCTTATATTCAGGAAGGTGCTGGAGCATGGTGAGCACATAACTTCTTTAGATAGCTAGTAAGTACCTTTTGTCATAATGTAATGCTCCCATATTTTTAGGTCGTTCCAAACACATGAAATATTCTCTCCTACTCATACTTTGAAAGTTTAATGATACATTTTCCTCAAGTCAGCTCAAAAGTTTCCTGAATAGCATTTAAAAAAAAGGTTCAATGCTATAATAGAATCCAGGATACGCAGAAAAACTTAACTTGAGGCCAAGAATAGATGATGAAGGAAATGCAAGTGTGGAATTTGTAACTGGATTCCTGGGTAGCTTGAATGAGAAGGCAATAGCAAATGTTCAGAATAAGGTCTGAAAATTCTGAACGTGGTGAGAACCAGAGGTAAACTAAATATTTAGCACTGATCCAGTGATGGAATTTAAATATCAGTGAATATGTGTTATATATGTATTTGTAAACTAGGATCAAAGCAAACAGAAAATGACATACAAGAAGAGGCAAAATATATGTATGGATTTCGAGCTTATCCTAGAGTTTTGTCAACTTACAATAATTATATTCATAGTGAGCCATAATTTGTGGATAAAATGAGCCATAATTTATGGATAAAATGTTAACAGTAATTCAATAATAAAAATGATATCTATTGGAGGACAGATGCAGAATTTGTAACGAATTAAAATAAAATCAGGAGAAATACCACTACTAACATTTTGAGAGCAGCAAATTTAGTCATAGGTAGACTCAGTTTTAAAATAGCACGCAGAAATACAGATGAAATATATTATCATGCTTTATAAAAGTTTGCATTTTATAAAATTTTATTTTGTGAAACATACTGTATATAGAAGAATGTATAGACATATATTTACATTTTTAAGAATAACAGAAAATAATAGCTATATATTTGCCATTCAGGTTAAGCAACAGAGCTTTTTCAGTGCCTCTAGCAATCCTTAGGCCCACGTGCACATTCCCAACACATCACTTTCCTCAAATAGTCTTCATTTTCTGATAATAATCACCCTGGATAATCTTCTTATAAAAGCAATGCATGTACTAGGCAGATGTGCGAAGTGACTATCTCTTGACCCTATCATTAGAGGCCCAGTCCATCAACTCAAGGATAATCATTATTTGCATTTTTTTTTGTAAACTTTCAGTATACTTTTTGGTACATGCACTACAAAACACATAGATGTGTTTTCTATTTATGCAAAAATTATACAATAGAGAGGGCTCTGTACTTTTCAACCTAATATATTTTGTAATGTTATGTCAGTGCTATGGATACACTTCATTTCTTCTGGAAGTGAAGTGCTCCATTACAGACCCGAACAGCCATTTATCAGACCCCTGTTTCTGACAGTCTCGTTGTTGTCAGGCTTTGTTTTAAATTCTTGAGAATACTGCAATAAATATTCTCATACTCACTTCCTTGGCATTCTTATTTTTTTAAATTATTTCTAGCAGTGAAGTTTCATAGGCACAATTTTTTAAAGGTGGTTGGATGTGAGTATCCCGGAATCTCTGGGGAGTTGAGTTGTGCATTTTTAAGGTGGAAACACTGTACTTACCAGCGTCTCCAATTTTAAGAAATGGAGAATTTCCTGATGCAACTGTACTAGGCACATATCTCAGTGGGGTAGTAATATGGTGTAACTATAAATAGAAATATATTTGCTTAAAGTGACATATATAATAAAGTGCATGCTTGTCATGGATAAATGCTTTTAAAATAAATGATAAATACTAGATAATTCAATGTAATGTAAAATACTGTTTTATTAAAAATAATGAAATTTCCTTAGGTTCTTAATAAGAATATATTTTTCCTCTAATAGGTGGTCGACTTCCAATCCATATTACTCTTTTTATAATAATATGTAACTAAGGTTAGTTTTGCACATAAGTTTGATTTCAACAAATCATTTTTAGACATAGTAATTAATAAAAATTACTTCCATGTATATCTGCTGAGCAACCAGAATTTACTCAAGGATGTTATTTAAAAAAAAAATAAATAAGCTAACCAAGAGTGAAAATAATCTCCATTATTTTTTTGTAATATCACTTACAGTAGTTCCTCTTTATCTGTGTTTTCAGTTATCCCCATTCAACAAGGTCTGAAATCTTATAGGGAAAATTCCAGAAAAAATAATTCTTAAGTTTTAATTTGCATTCTGTTCTGAGTCGCATAGTAAAATTTTGTGTATTCCTGCTCCATCCCACTCAGAAAGTAAATCATGCCTTTGTCCTGAGTCTCATGTCAGGGAGCGGGTGCTCGCTGGTCAGGTGACATATTTGAAGAAAAGGAGATTTTGAACTGTGCTTAGATGTCCTTAGACAAGGACCCTCCAAGGGTAAATAAAATGTCTGTCCATAGTATTTGAAGTAGAATCTGACTGGTAAATATGGCGAACAGCAGAGAGTGCAGAAAGGCCAAAGAAGATCAAGTCATGAGCTGTCTGAAGTGTAATTTCACATACGACATGAAGGGCTGTGGAGTGGAAGGTAGATTCTGCACTGACGACTTGAAAGAAAGGGCAGCATATGAGATAATGACCACTTTTGGGGGCCCACGCCTGGTTATGGCCCTAGACCATTCAGTGGGTGACTATCCAGGAGTAAGTGACCTTGATGGCTGTCGGCAGGGCACGCACACACGTGTGTGTGTGTGTGCTCTTAGTTTTATGTGATTTCTGTGAAGAAGAAGCACAAACAACAGATCTGCAACTAGGAGCTTTGCCTACACTTTGCACTGTGCTCTCCTACACCGGCGGGTTCTGAGTGCATTCATTGTCCCTGGAGTAAGTCGCTCAGTACGTCCTCCTAGCACCCTGGACCCAAATGTTTACTTTCACATTAGATTTTTGTCGGCATTGATAATCTGTATCTTATGACATTCCATAATTATTTATTCCCTCATTCAATACTTTGTTTGGCTCACTCCTCCACTTTGAAATGAACACCAAATATTGAAGACAAAGTGACATTTCATTGTATCAGTTAAATGAGTTTTAATAACATATATTGAATAAAATTTTACAACTTAAATTTAGCACATTGTCAACAAAATTTAATATAGCAATAGATTATGTAAATTATGTAGTAATTCACACAATTGTGAAGATAAACTGTTAAACATTTTGGATCTCTTGAACCATTCATTTTTTGTGGTACTCCAAGAGTTGAAATGACTTTCAAAGTGCCAGTTTATTTTTAAAGAATAATTATAAAATTATCATCTTTCCATAACTCCCTACCCTCAAATTATATATTAGTTTTTCTTTTTGTAGTAAATGGAAAATAGATGTTCAGAGTTAAAATCTGGGAATATTTATTTCTCTATTTTTTCTATTCCTTTTAGCTTATCAAACACCAAACATCCTTACATTTCACTACTAAACATGTTCTTCATTAAATTTCTCAGAAACATTTATGTATGTTGACACTTTGAAATGGCATCTGTGTCTAAACCATTGCAGTGGACCACCAGTATAGTCCAAATAATTCGGATATGACTTTCTGACAGAACTCTCGAAATATGTCTCACTATTGTCCCCTCAGTTCATTCTGCCCAAAAGTCAGCATGAAAAATCTCATGTTTGAGCTACTTCATAACATCTTTTGCACTTAGGCTAACGTTCAGAAAATATCCTGCAAATCTTCCATCTTTTCCTTTTACACCGTCTCTTGCTTTTCTCCTCTGCAGTCATCCTCTCCCTGGACTTCATACCATGTCCATGGAGGACCCACCCTGCCCCTTCTCATCCTTTCGTCTTTAGATTTTAGTTTAAATGCCTTCTCTTCAGGGAAGGTTTTCTTACCTCCACTGTCTTTGCACCCCACGGAACAGATTAACATTCCCTTCCACTTCATTCTTCATGTCAGCACTTCCAGTGGCTTGCCCCTGTGTCTTCCTTAACTACGTACATTGTAAGCCCCTTGTGAGCAGAATACATTCTCATGGTGCGGTTCCTCATTGCGCCACAAGGACATGCTGATTGCTGAGCACCCAGTAATCCCACAGTGAAATTTTGTTGATGAACAAGGGAATTGATTAATAATTCAGACTGTGGAGAATGTCGATACAGAGCACAGTATTACTATATATAAACATTTTAAGAATTTTGATCTTTATTTGAAAAACCAATACAAATATAGTAATTTCCCAGCATGAGCCAGAGACACTGGAGATAAGTGTATGAGAACAATATGACACAGGGTCTAGATCCCTGGGTCTGGGGCCCAAACAAGGCCATATTTCCATTTCTTCCATCTGTTCTTTTCCATGTTGGCTTTCTTCCCAGGCAGCTCTCTGCTACTACCAACCCCTTGGCATCCTGAGTATAATTACCATAGTTCTGAGTCCTAGGCACTCTCATAAAATTTCTGGAAATTATTCCAAATGGACCAACTAGGGGCATGCTCCCATCCCTGCAACAATCTTTCTGAGACTAGGAGGATGCAATTATGATGACCAGTCACTTTAGGGACCTATGCTTCCCCTACAGAGTGGGTGCAATCTCATCCAAACCACATAGACTGAGTGTCAGTACACAGATTATTTCCAGCGGGCTTTTGGGATAATGTCTTATAAAGAACTGGGAATGAATAAATGTGAAAACAGCAAATTGTCTACTAAAATGTAACCAGGCAAACAGGGTCAGAGAGAGTTTAAGCGGAGAAAACAGCAAATGCTAACACTCTGGTAACTTGAGTAAACATGCAAACTAGTAAAGAATAAGTAAGGCCATTAAAATGGACTCTGGAAGAGAGCACATAACAGATACAAAGTAACACAGATAATAAAGTAGGACTCAAATTGGGTAAAGATTTGCAACTCATATGAAGGAAATTTAGGAAGAAATTGAAGGATTTTCAGAATCTTATATGGTGTGTACATTATACTATTTTGTTCATTGGTGTATTCCATAAATAATGTCATTATATTAAAAAAATAAATATTAACTCTTGGAAATAAATCTGTTTCATCTTTATAAAACAACTCATAGAAAAGTGGTATATCAATTAATAGATCTAAGTTATTATGAAATCAATTTTAAATATAGTTATCAGTCCAGTGTTCTTGTATAACTGGAATAATGTAATGTGATTATATATTTATAATGTTGATTGTATTCCTTCTCATTTAAATTTTTAAGAAAAGTATCTTATAAATGTATCCTTAGATTAAGAAAAATGATATGATTGCCATATTATTGGTTCTATATAAAAAATACGTAATCACATATGCTATTTCTAGAAACTGGTGTTGATATTGGTGGATTATATTATGTATAATTATTAAGGAGGAAGCTAATGATAACTGCTGGATAAATAGAAGACCTGGAAAGATGATAAGAAACAAAGGAAAACATTTTTCAGAAAATAATAAAGATATTTGATTTTTCTTTCCATAAGGAAATTCATGTTGTAAGAAAAATAAAAATGCTTCAGTTCTTTTATTTAATGTGCTGCAAGTTGAAGCTTGGAATATCTTTTGTTTAATTATTCAACTGGAGAGGCAATGCAATAGCTAAAATAGTTGCTTTAATGCAAGTTTCCCTGAGAAGATTAATTATTTGAGATTTAATATAGATAATTAGTAATATAATTTTTAAAAATGTTTTTAATTGTTGTTCAAGTACAGTGATCTCCATTTCCCCCTCACTACTCCCCCTGACCCCAGCCATCCGCACCTCCCCACCCCTGATCCCACCCCACCTTGGTTTTGTCCATGTGCCTTTTATGGTTGTTCCTGAGATCCCTTCCTCCTTTTCCCCCACTTATCCCCTCCCACCTCTCCTCTGGTCACTGTCAGTTTGTTCTTAATTTCCATGTCTCTGGTTATATTTTGCTTGCTTGTTTGTTGTGTTGATTAGGGTCCACTTAAAGGTGAGGTCACAGGGTATTTGTATTTTACTGCCTGGCATATTTCACTTAGCATATAATTTTTAAAAATAGATATTCTATTATTTCTACACCATTCATTATAAAGTAAACACACAGGGTACTATGGGAATTTGAAATAATGGAATAAATAGAAGCATAGTTTCCAGAAGATAACATATAAAAGAATTATAAACATATTTCAATATGTATGATACTTTTCATTTTTTAAGTGGTAATTATCTGGACTCGAAATCTAGTCATGAATATAAATTCATATTTTTCTTAAGAAGGAAATTTCATACTATTTTTACTAGCTATCCATCTTCACACTTTTTAAAATTTAAATTTATTGGGATAACATTGGTTAATAAGATTATATAGGTGTCAGGTGTGCAATTCTGTGATACATCACTTGTATATTGTATTGTGTGCCCACTGCCCAAAGTCACATCTCCTTCCGTCACCATGTATTTGACCCCCTTTACCTTTTACTATTTCCCTAAACTCCTTCACTGTGGTAACCACCATGTAGTTGTCTGTGTCTATGAGTTTTTGTCTGTTTTTCTTGTTTGTTTATTTGTTGTTCTAAGTTTTCTATCTAACTTATGAGCTAAATCATACTTTTCTTAACTTTTTTGTCTGATTTATTTTGATCAGAATAGTATTTTGATTAAAATAATATTAACTTATTCAGCTAAATTATGTAATCTCTTAAATCTTAATAATGCAGTTTGTAACCTGTGGGAGAATTTACAAGTGACCCCATGGGTAGCTGGAACTGGTAAACGACAGAGGTCGCACAGCATCCAATCACATAATTAGCAGAAATTATGTGAATATCACCTTAGTGTTTGCACAGGTTTTGTTGTAAGAACTTTTATCTAATAATTCAAAATGAGGATTATATGCACTATGTTATCTATATCATCATACTTTACACCAATTATCTAATAAATATCTATTATACACTGTGAGTTTTAGATGGTGCATAATCACATAATTATGCTGATTGTACATGTCCTCAAATTCACAAATGCTTCTATGAGCTTAATATGTAAATGTACTTTCTCATCAATTCTTTGCCTTTCAGAATCAGCAGGACATATTTGGCTTGCATTCTAAAGTCCTCAGTAGTGCCTTTCATCTAATATTTTTGGTTGCCCCTTTTCTGGGCAAATGTTCCATTGCATTTCTTTGCCCCCTGGGGCTTTGGTGAAGCCATATTCTAAATTCAGGTGAATACATTACGAACTGACTAGTGAATTTAATCATCAACTGGTAGGAGCCCTTACAGCATCCTCTTGTTTTCCCGCCATGGACACTAGTAATTTTCAAGATGGTGGATGCTTCTTTAGCCCAAGTACCTGAGTGTCAAAAGTGAGCCAAGATCCTCTGTAAACCTCTGAGGGAGACACTGTGTGAAGGAGAATGAGAAATAGCCAGGTGTCTCTGTGCTGATGCAAAGGTGAGTACAGAGAGAAGAGGGCAGCCATGAATAGCAAGGTAAAACATGTGCCATTGGCTTGGGAGCTGCATGAGCAGGAACAAAAAGTAATAGAGAGAAGGTCATGCACTGAGGGACTCTATTTTAAAGAGAAACCTCTTTCTCGACTAAGCAGTAAGCATAAAATTATAAAATAATGCTCTGAGTAACAAAGGCTATTTCATACTCAGTCTAGCAGCACGGAGGGCATATAGTGTCTAATCAAATGTGGCTGAGAAGGGTAATTTGAAAGAAGAAACCATAGCTCAGAGTCAAACATCACAATTTGGAAACATTCAAGTGTAGGAGCACAATATCAAATGGGTCAAATATGTTCAAAAATTTAGAAATTTCTGAGGTTTACAAAGGCTATACAGTGCATATAGTTTCCATTGCAAAAGAAAAAAAAACACTGGGAGGGAGATGAGGTGTAGGAGACCATTCTGCGTGGCGTGGGCCCAGCTCCAACTCAGAGATGCACAGGACCCGTGCCCACGGGTAGGTTCTCCTGTGGGGAATCAGGCCTGCAATGTACCTAGGCCGCTTTGAGTCTTGGTCTTGCTAAAAAACTCCCTCACCCTGAATTGAGGACATTTACTGCAAAGTAACTTCCTAAAATCTGAGCTAAACCTTCCAAGGATGAGTGTAACTGGTTCAACTACTTTTGCCTTTTCATTTGCAAATATCCCCCTTCTGTGATGTGATTAGTGGCATTGGCTCCTTTGTTTTCTATAAAAGGTAACCACCTAAAGCAAACCTGTGCATAGTAAATGAGGACCATCATGTAATGTGCTGAGAAACCCAATCAAGGCCGGGCATGGCAAAGGCCAAGGCTTTTGCTCCCCTTGAGAGAAAAGCCATGCTGCCCCTTTTCCTCCACCAGACTCAGTAGTCCGTGTGAATGTCTCATTTCATCCATAATGATGTGGACACTGCAGGCCAGTGTCTGCATCAATGGGGCCATCACCCTGCCCACAAACACGTACATGGTTCTGCACTGTGCACTGAGACCTAGGCATATTCTCACTAGGTCAGGTTTTGCTGCTAAAGACTTTTTGTTTTCAGACTTCTGGGATGTTCAGCATCACAGATAAGAGATGTACACATTGACTTCTCCTAAGCAAAGTGGAGGCTAAGACTTGGAAGCAGAAAGAGCCTGAAATGAAAAGCCCTAGATTCTTTACAAATTCCAGGAAGGTGCAAGTATAAACCAAGAACCTTATCTCTTCCATCACAACACTTGCCTGATCCTGGGCCCATCCAGAGGGAAAGGCCTGAGGTGAGGGTCCTGGTTTCACGGTCCCCAGGGAGAGCTGGGCTCCTCTGTGAGAAAAAAGTGTAGCACCTTCCCTTGATGTAAATTATGGTCTTAGGAAGCCCTATTGTGCTATTGTGTCTTTAAGCTCTGGTAATACTCTGGGCTGAATTTTTCACATATCTGAGGGCAGAAATGAATTCGGTGAAAAATGAGGACATTGGGAGAGCAGAAGATTTCTTTTGTAGCCCTGAACAAATGCAAACACTGACAGCTGGCTTGCACTCTAAAGCACATGCTGTCTCAGGAGATGACCTTCTAACAAACACACAAAGCAAAGCTGCCTTGCAAGGGAATACCAAGATTACACTAAATTCCCAGAATGCATTGAGCTGAGAGTAGGCAAAGTACCAACTTACAAGCATGGAATTAAGTAAAAATGTTAAAGTATGGCATAGTTAACACAAACACCTCAAATCAAAAATAAAGCACAAAGATGAAATTAATTAGGGTTAAGATGAGTTCTACAAGGAGAAAATGGAAAAGATGATGATATAGTGAGAATAATCAAATAAGTGGGAGAGGGAAAAAAATCCCTGAAAAATTCAAGTCTTTATTTGGGCGAACTCACTAATTACTCTAACTATTGATGAAAAATGGAACACATTCAGTGATATCCAGAAAAATATTTGTGCTGTTTTGGTAAAGAACGGGTAAGCAGTTCTCAAACATAGTGGTTTTGGCAAACTAGTAGTTTAGGTTTCAGAAACTTTTTATACCCTTAAATACCATTAATGATCCAAAAGAGCTTTGTTTATGTGCTTTATATCTATTTACTTTTACTGTACTGGAAAATAAAATGGATATTTAAAAAATAATATATTTATTAGTTTATTAGTACATGTTGACATAAAAACATATTTTCATAAAAAATGTATATTTTTGCAAAAACATACATTAGTGAGAAGAGAGATGTTTTTTCAAATTTTTACAAATATCCTTAATGTCTAACTATCAGAAAACAACTAAGTTCATGCCTGCTTCTATATTGAATCTGTTATGACACATTATTTTGGTTGCAGCACATGAAAAAAATCCACACTTACACGTGTATTTTGAAAAGTGAGGGTGTTTTAAAACTTTTCAGATTATTTTGTCATTACACCAGAATTTGACCTAATAATTTCTGAATGTTAGTTGCTATGTAGAATCTAAATCTATATCAGTGCATTTTTGTACTTTACATTAAAACCTGCGGGTTTATCTTGCATGTTGAATAGATCTTTTTTCCATGTGTGGATTTGTAACGTCATACATCGATCATTTGGAAAATACTGCCTAACTGCAGATGTTTCAGATGGTTGACACATTTCATTGTACACTTTAAAAACACAAACACACACAGAACACACACATCCATTTATTTCTGAAATGTCTTAGTATTGAGAAGCTGCCAGGTCTCATAAGGGGCACAAGTTTTCCAAAATTCTAGTTTTTCCATGAAAGCTCAACTTTTATGATCATCAATAAAGACTGTCAACTGTATTTCTTTTGCCAAATATTCATGTTTGAATAAACACACTTTGTATTTGAGTCACTATTGCAAGTAAAAATGGTTTTCCATGAAGAAAGCAGCAGATTCATCTGATAGCTCATACAATTAATTGCCTGAGTAATTTTCTGCGGGTAACTTTCAAGTCAGTATGTAGTAGAAATGTTTCATACATATTTCTTATGTCTTTACAAAGAACATTAAAAAGACATATACACAAAGGTCAAATTTTGATAACAGTAATAATTATTATTGTTTCCACAAGGACATTCTTAAGTGAAACTGGACTTTTTTTTTTCTTGTGAATGCATGGTAATGAACAATAAAACCCCAACCTGGACAGTTTGATGACAATACTCTTAAAAACCAATGTTTAAGACAAGTGACATCTTAGTATTATTTTGAACATGGTTCGATTTAACAAACACCCTGAAAGTGTCTCTGGCACCCTCACCAAACCACAGAACACCTTTGAGGACCACCAGGAAAAAGACTTCCCACTCACCCCACCCTCCACAACAAAGCGGAGATGTTAAATTTCGGAGGAGTGGATCCTTCTCCCACCTACCAGTCTGACTACTGTAATCTGGAGGGGAAAGTCTGTTTCACGAGACAAATCAGGAAGTTGGTTCCTGCTGGATCGTGGCTAACACCGTCCCCAAGGGCTTGGTCCTCGTCAGCTTAGCCGCCACCCTCTCTGGGCTCCAGCCCATGGGAAGAGAAAAAAAATTCACGAGCGACTGTTTTCTTTGAAGGTGTGTAAAACGAAGGATGTGCGCAACTCTCCAACAGTATTCCATTGGCAGACACTTGATTCAGCCCAGTTATCAGAAAAGCTAGAAAAGTAGAAAAGCTAAACTAGTATATGCCTGGGGAAAAAAGACAGAATAAATTTTGAGCGTGTGCATATGTGAGTCTTGGTGGAAAGGAAGGCTAGACTGACAGTCTTCCAGGATTTTGGAATTTTGAGCATTTTTTAAAAAACTAGAATCTTTGAAATAGATGAAACAATTTATTTCTATTTCAAAGAAATATATTAAAATTGGTAGTTTAAAAATGTTCATAGATCATTGGGCAAAAAAAGGCCAAAGATCTTATGGACAGATAAATGATAATTTACCCAAGGACCTGAAACAAAAACTAAGGACTCCCAATTTTAGTTACATCATCTATGAACTATACTTCAGAAAATGGTCTAAATAACTGTACATCACTTTAAAATAGATACTTTAAGAGGAGATCAAATGAAAGTAGGAAAAAATAAGGGTGTGAGTGATGATACTTTATATATCGTTAGTATAATGACAGCCTACTTGAAATTTTTTTACTATGAAAGCTAAGCAAAATTTGTTGAAATGGAGTATCTGTGTAGCAAACAACAAATCAAAACTTGTATAAATAGTGTAACGTCATTTTTATTTTATGTTTTGTCTTTCTATTTTTATTGTTGTTCAAGTACAGTTGTCTCCATATGCCCCTCACTTCTCCCCTCCACGCCACCCATCCCCACCTCCCACCCTCTATCCTACCCCCTTTTGGCTTTGTCCATGGGCCCTTCATACATGTTCCTTGACAACCCTCCCCTTTCCCCCTCTTACCCCTCTCCTACCACCCCTCTGGTTACTGTCAGTTTATTCTTTATTTCAATGTCTCTGGTTATATTTTTTATGCTTGTTTGTTTCTTTTTTTTTAAACTAAATGTGATGAGTTGGAGCAAGAGGAAAGGAAAATGTTCTTCTAAGGGTAAAAACTCAAAGTGAAAAATTATTTTGTGTTATGATAAAAGAAAATCTGCTTGAAGGACACATTCTTCACAAAACTGTAAGCACCAAACTATGTAGCATTCCAAACATAAAGCCCAGTCTGTTAGAAGTGTAAGGATAACTTGAAAAAAATAGAATTATATGCTGGGAATGCAATATATCTTTCTCAGAATTAGGAAGGTCTAGTAGGAATAAATAAATGAGAACATATAGGAATTGAATACTGTAATAAACTTCACTCAGACATAAGTATCTGATTTTGTATTCTATGAATATCGAATATATATATTTTATATATCTTTTATTAGTGTCTGAAGAACATTTACAAAATCAATCATGTACTTAGGCTCTAAGGGAAGTCTTAAAGTTTTTTAAAAAGTACATTTTTCAAAGGTTACAACCATTGCCATAAATTCAATAAATTCAGACATAAATTAAAAAAATATGATATAAAAATTCAAAGTACTTTGTTCAATATAAGGAACTCTTTCATAAATAATATTTAACTGCTGAATCCAAAAAAGAAGTATGCTTGAAATTATAATCATCAGGAAAGTTAATGAAAAGAAGTGTATTTTTAAAAGATTTTATTTATTTATATTTAGAGAGGGAAAAGGAGGGAGAAAGAGAGGGAGAAAAATATCAATATATCAATGTGTGGTTGCCTCTCATGTGCCCCCTACTGGGGACCTGGCCTGTAACTCAAGCATGTGCCCTGACTGGGCATCAAACCAGCAACCCCTTGGTTCACAGGCTGGCACTCAATCCACTGAGCCACACTAGCCAGAGGAAAAGGAATATACTTAATAAAAAAACTTATAGACTACTTTAAAACGTTTTAAATGTCTCTCTTTGCACTCAAAGTTGACTGAACGTAATTGGAGTAAATCCTCATTTTGTGTTAGCCAGTTTGGCTGCACTAACAAATAAGCCTAAAATTTCAGCAACGTACAACATCAGAGATCCCTTGCTCATGTCCTCTGAGGGCTGCATTGGCCGGGGCTCTTCTCTACAGTAAGCAGACTGAATTTGGAAACCAAGACTGAGATATCAGTACCTACACAGACAATGCCATTTTCATGGTCCGGGGAGAACCAATCACCACACAGCTACATTTAAATCATTAGTTGCACGTTCCCACTCTGCTTGTATTGACCAAACAAACAGCATGGCCAGGCATCATTATGTGGCCCATGACATACACGTTACTGATCTGAAAGCACTGAAATTCACAGGACAAGGGCAGGGAAACATCATACTCTCGTAGGGACAAGAGGAGGAGGGTGAAATAATCTGAAAAATGAAACAATCTTTCTCATCCCTTACATTAAAAATTGATATAAACCAAACTCAACTGGCATAAGAGTGCATTAAAATAAAAGCTAAAAATAATATAAAAGCATATTACATTGGGAATAAGAAAGAATATATAGCCACAGGTAGATAAATAATTGATCAAATCATATTAATATAATTTACTACACATGAATTTATGGAAACAAAGTTAAGAAGAGTAAAATGGGTAATACCATAGTCCAACAAAAATTACCAGTGTTACAGAAATATAAGGCTTTACTAATTACTAGATAAATTAATGTTGACTTAGATGGTTTTATAACTAAGATCTAATTTTTGAAATAGGAATATTACTTAACTATTCTCAGAAACATTTATTTTCTGTAGATTGAAGAACTTTTATACCAAAACCTAACACATATCATTAATACTGGTAAGTCATTCCTACCCTTTATACATGTTCCTTGACAGCCCTTCCCCTTCTTTCCTCCATTATCCCCCTCCCCTCTACCCTCTGGTTACTGCCCGTTTGTTCTTTCTTTCAACGTCTCTGGTTATACTTTGCTTGCTTATTTTGTTCATTAAGTTCCACTTATATGTGAGATCACGTGGTATTTGTCTTTCACTGCCTGGCTTATTTCACTTGGTATAATGCTCTCCAGTTCCATCCATGCTTTCATGAAGGGTAGCAGCTTCTTCTTTCTTTCTTCTGCATAGTATTCCATTGTGTAAATGTACCAGTTTTTTGATCCATTCATTTATTGATGGGCACTTAGGTTGCTTCCAGTGCTTGGTTATTGTAAATTGTGCTTCTATGAACATTGGGATGCATAGGTTCTTTTGAACTGGTGATTCACGATTCTTAGGGCATAATCCTGGCAGTGGAATTGCCAGGTGAAAAGGCAGTTTCATTTTTAGTTTTCTGAGGAAATTCTATAGTGTTCTCCACAGTGGCTGCACCAGTCTGCATTCCCACCAACAGTGCACTAGGGTTCCCTTTTCTGCACAGCCTTGCCAGCACTTATTGTTTGTTGATTTTTTTATGATGGCCATTGTGACCAGTGTGATGTGGTATCTCATTGTGGTTTTAATTTGCATCTCTCTTATGGTTAGTGATGCCGAGCATCTTTTCATATGTCTCTGAGCCCTCTGTAAGATTGCGTTTGGGAGGTGGGGGTGGGTGGCACAGGGGAGCGTAATTGGGGAAAAAATGGGGACAACTGTAGTTGAACAACAATCAAAAGTATTAAAAAATACTGGTAAGTCAAACATTATTTTAATTGTAAGTATATTTTAAAATGGGAAATAAATTGTTATCATATAAAGTCAAGTAAAGTGTTGGAGTAATCCCAATCTCATTTTTTAAAGTAGAAGTATAGAGTCAATATTATAAAAATTATCAAACTAAGATATTATATCATGGAATTAATGGATCTATTAGGAAGTGTATAAAGGAAGCTTGTCAAAGTCCAAGCACTATTTATAACAGTCTTAGGTGGCATTGGGATGGAAGAAACATGTCACATACAATAATTCTGGACATTAGGATTAGGCTCCTCTTGCAATACTAATGCTTCATTAAAATCCATTTCAAATCTCAGTGGCTTCCAACAGCCACACTGATTTTCTTACTGTGAGGGTTAATTTTATGTGTTAGCTTGGTTAGGCTACAGTATTTGGTCAACACTAGATTTACTCTGAAGGTGTTTGTAGATGTGATCAACATTTATAATGAGCTGACTTTAAGGAAAGCAGATTATCCTCCATATTTTGGGTAGCCCCTCCAATCATTTGAAAACTTTAAAAACAAAGAATGAGGTTTCCTAAAAAAGGAATTCTGCCTTCAGATTACAGTAGAAATCCTGCCTCAGTGTAGAGCCTGCTAGTCGGCTCCATAAATCTCAGACTCGCCAGCATTCATAGTCTCATGAGCCAGTTCTCTACAATAAAGCTGTGTCTCTTTCTCTGTCTCCTGTATGTATCCAATACATGTCACATTATATAGAATATATATATGAATTTATATACATATGTGGATATGCATGCATATACATAGGATATCCTATGTAAAATACATATAATCTGGAAGATTATATATATACACACACACACACAATCTCATTTAAAGCCTCTACCTGAATTGTGTCTAATCCCATCTCATTGTACGGAGCACACCTTTGGCCAAAACAAAGTCAGAGGGATAGTAAAGTACGCATCGCCCCATAGAGGAAGGGAGGGCAATTTTCTAAGGACTACACATGACAATACCAGAATTCAAATAACAATTTTTTTGTGTGAGAGAAAAAAAGAATTCCTTATATTATAATTATTTATGATTAGTTTGGAAATTTTGATGGATAAAATAAGATGGTAAAGTAAAAAAAGTGACTTATTATTTTAAAAATAACAGATAAAAATTACTAAATTTCATTAAGCTTAATTTACTTTTGGGGCAATCTGTTTTCTGATAAATTATACTAAAATACCAAAATAATTGTTAACATTTGGTAGGGTGACTTAAATATATCGTATACATCCTTTACAGGTTTTTTGTCAGTTCGTAGGAAATATAAAGATGATCTCATGATAAAATGACAAAGGATCTCTGAAATATTTAGGGTCAAATTCAACAATAAAGTTATGGAACTTTAAAAAACATTGAATCTTATTGAAACACCTAACAGAAGACCTAAACAAGTAAAAATCTATACCATAATTTTGGAAGGGAAAATTTAATGTTTTTAAAATATTCAAAATCAATATGCCATTAGCATTAGTAAGTATATTTGATGCTATTCTACTTTGCCTCTCGAATTTTCAAATTAATTAATGATTTCAGTTTCATGTGGATTACATATATTGAAAACTTGCCAAAAATACTTTAAAATAAAATATGATGAAAAAGATTTGTCTTAATAGATGATATTTAGAATAATGAGGACTATGATGTTAACATTGACCAAAATATCTTTAGGACAAAACAGAAATATTTGTGGTGAAGATAAATCATATTATATTTTATTAATAATATTTTCTTTCCCTATTGCCTTGTAGCTGTAGGGACAAGGTGGACAGTGGGATATTAGCAGTATGAATGAATTCCTTTTGGCTCTAGTTAGCAAGATCCTAAAGAAAAATGAGCAAAGAAAGGAATTGACCAGTTTACAAGGGTGAAAGCATATACTGTGATTTACAATTGCACTGCATTTTAAATGAAACAGCAAGATATGGGCATGTACACACAATATAATTAGTTATTATTATACAATTTTTATAAAACAGCAAATTTCAAGAAATCTATGCATTCATGAAATGAGTTGCATTGAATATATATGAGTCATGAGAAAAAGATACGTAACGTGAAAGGCTTTTCATTCTGTTGTTTACTTTGATGCAAGAAGACATTAAGTAAGACAACAGTAATACTATCCCTAAAGTTCTAAACAGAAGAGGTCACGTCACAGCCCCAACCCACTATTTGCAGGAGTGAAAGGAGACAAAGTGAGGACGTCAAAATGGAATGTAAGAACATGTATTTTGGAGTTATTTTATTCTTCCTGGTAAAGGTCAGGTTGAACAGAATTTCTGAGAGAAATCTGCCCCTCATTTAATCATCCTTGTCAAATGCACAGAAGATGATGAACAGAAATAAAATCCCTCTCCTCAGATTCCTCTTATCTAATCTAAGCCTTCCTCAGCTACCACATCAAACTGCACTCAAGTCCGTTGCCCTCATTTTCACAGTGTGTGATGAGGGCTCACAATAGCCCCATCAATGTAGCGAGCATGGGGGATAGAACATTAAACAATACAAGCACAGTTCCTGCCATTTCAGCATACATAATTCATATTATAAGATGATAGTAATCAAGCCATTACAATAAACTCTCAGGAAGGCTGTGATATTGCAAATACACAGTGTTCAGGAGAAGCATAGTTTTGGGGCACATATGCCAATTTAAGTGGGTCAGTGAGGTTTTCCCAGAAAGAGTGGGTCAAATCTGAGACCCAAATGATAAATATCTGTACTCTCCTGTTACCATACATGACTGCATAAACATAGTTCACAGATAACACACTTGGGGTATTTCTCCTTCCAGAATGAATGAAGACACATTGATTTCAAGCCTTGAAAAGTAAATACAGCATTAACAGAGTAAGTTAAAATGAAGTCAGGATTCCATTTCAGAGAAAGATTATGAAAGATGATAAATAGAAGCTTTGAAGCCTTTGCTTTTACCTTATTATAAGAAACAAGTAAAGGTATATTGCAAAAATGAGAGAAGAAATTCAGAAGCATGAATTCATTTACTGAGATGAAAGATATACAAATGGGGAGAACGTGTCATATGAAGTAGAAATAAAAAGATGCTATTAATGATAAAAATTATACTAACTACATTAAGACATTTTCAGATGCACTAATTATTTAACCATCTCAGAATCCCCATGGAGTATATGTTAGAAAAGTCAAAATGTAATTTGGAATTTAAATCTGTGCCAAAAGCACTAAAGAGACGAGTTAGTATTGCAGCAACGTAAGTTGGTGGCACTGAGTTCAAACTCAGTGCTCTCCTCCTATGAAAAGAGCAGGAAAAAGGTTAAAATAATGAAGTAAGTAATTATAAGTGAACAAAATGGAATAAGAGACTCAGCAAGAAGAGGTCAGGCAGACAGGTGCTGAAAAATAATTCCATATTTTATAGAAAAAAACCCCCACAGATACCTGAATTTGGAAATGAAAGGATTTATTGATGTGGGAGGGAATATCCTAAAGCCATATAATCACTATTGTGAATTTTTGAAATCCAGGGTCAGACAGAGAACCCTACAAGCATCTAAGTAAAAACAACATACACACAGACAATTGTGCTTACGTATAGCAATATATGAAGAGTAATTATAATGCCTTACCTTCTCAGTTTTGAGGAGCACACAGAGGCTGGGACCCATTTATCCAATTCCAAAGAGAATTAGGTTTGCTGTTAACAGGATAGCCAGAAACCTGGGATCTCAAACCCACCCTGTCCCTGCCCTCAGGGTCTCGGTCACTGTAGTAAGTTCCAAGGGTACTGTACTTCTTACTTCAGATGATCAAGATGGTCTGAGGCTGGTGTACGTTTATTATGATCCAACGAGAAGAGTGAGAGTGAGCTGCTGATCTCTGCTGCATGTGCCAAGAATTACAGGGGGCAGAAGAAATGGCCCGCTAAGCAACTCCCACACCCAGTGGAAACAGTCCATCGACCGCTCACTCCATCTACAGAAATATAACCCAAAAGGGAGCAGGTCTCTCCAGCTCCAGTTTTGTTGCTAAACTTGATTTTATCTGATGCAGTCAATTCGACATGAGTCAGTGAAGACAATGCCCCAAGTGATGTGGCCTCTCCTGCCACAGGAAATCAGGCCAACTTTCTGCCGCAGTCACAAGTCTGGCACACGGCGGTGGCTCTGGATCAGAAACAGTCTTCTGCTTTTTTTTCCAGTCTATGAGGGGTCACATTGCCAAGTCCAGTGCGATGATGGATTCGGGGAGCAAGTGCGGCCATGGCCCACACAGGCTTGATCATCAAGTTGGATCCAGTTGATCTCATCTGCATCCCCCTGTGAACATCAATCTGAGTGACTCAGACCACTCAGGATACAGTGGAGGTCATGACCCCAAAGAAAGGTATTTGAAACTGGTGGTCTGAAACTGCCACTTCCAAGTGGCAGACCAGATGGCTGTGAACCACAGCCGGAATGTTAGTAATAGAACTTGCCAGGTCCTTGTCTAAGGTAATGGAAGGGACTTCATTGATCCCATTGTGCTGACTTGCTCTTAGCGGTTGGCCTTCCAGAGTTCTCACGGAGGCTGGATTGTTGCTACCACCTAGAGGACACCCGGGGCTTTTATTTAACCAAGCCATCAGCCAACCAGGCCTAGGCATTTAGGATAATCTTTAAATCAAGAGCCACATAGAGTTAGTGGTTTTTCTTTGGAAAGTGGAGTGAGGAATCAAGCTTCTCCTCAAACAAAACTGCCATTTTTTTCAAGTGAAATTGAGATAATGCTAGGTCCAGCTTGGCTGTGCTTTTGAATATAGAACCTGAACTTCCCACTGAGGACTATTGGACTCTTAACTTGGTAGTTGTTGAATCTGAGTCACCTCACCTCTAAATGGGCTCAGTGAGTCAGGGGCCCAGTTTCAATAAAGCAGGTAATTGTTGCCTCATTTTTCTTAAAGTGCTGTACTTGGGGGCTTTATCAGGCAGGTGGCAACATTCTCCTGTGAAATAGCTTCTCTCATTTTCAGCAGCAATTACATCTTTAAAGTTGTGATTCCTTTTTCTCCCCCTGAGATTCTAAGTAATTTCTGCTGGAGCAGCCTGGAGGAGACAGAAGTCACCTCTCTGCAGGACTACAGGTGGCTGTCCCTGAATTGGGAGAATTCTCTCTTATGCTTAGAGGAAGGGAAGGGCACAGGATGAACAGCAATTCTATTACAGCTTTAGCAATGGAAATATAGAAAAAAGGTTCTTGAATTATGCCTCTGGGCCCCACGACGAGACCTCTTAAATTTCTCTTCCCAGGGCCCAAAGCCCATTTGAATTGGAGTGTTTTTCCCCTTATAAGAACATTGATAGGGAGGTTTATTTGAAAGATGGACATATCTTACTAGCTCTGCTTCTCCAACTGATATAAGCAGATAAATCAGGTGCCTGACTTCGATCATTTTATGCCTCCCTTTCTTGCATAACACAATGCCTGATACGTAGCATGTATTCAACTTCAGTAAGTATTTGGAGAGCACAGGATTGCTATTAGGAACAGAAAGGATTTATGATGTTGGAGATGCAAGAAGTCTTACGGTTCTACATCATTATGAACTCCTAGACTCAGCATAGTTCTTCATATCCATCAGCCCTAATATAATGTCCACAATGTGTTGTGTATCAAATAAATATTTTTGAATGCTAAGTCTCTTATCTAGTAAGTAGTAAGTGAATGATTAGCAATCATTCTCATTTTCCCCCCGAGAACACAGCACAGCAAAGTAGAGATGAAAGCAGGGTCATGCATCTAAAAGCCTAGGATAGAGTCTATCTTAAAACTATAAATGCAAAATGCCCCCACAAATCTTACTGATGGAAAACATTAATAAGACTCCTCAAAACATTTTCACAGGTAATGTAATATCAGCAGGGGTGTCAAACTCATTTTCACCAGGGGCCATATCAGCCTCCCCATTGCATTCAAAGGGCTGAATGTAATTTTAAGACTGCATAAATGTAACTACTCCTTAACTAGGGGCCAAGAGCTCAGTGCTGCCACTGGACAGAAACAAGGTGCCCGGCTGGATAAAACAAGGTGGAGGGCTGGATTCAGCCCGTGGGCCTTATGTTTGCCACCTGTGACCTACAGGATTAATAAAATAAATATAATTAAATTACCTAAATGAAACATATTATTTCTTTATAGTATGTTAATTATTTAATATAAATATCATATATTATAAATATCATAGTGTGTAATTTTCAAGAAGATTTGCATAATAAATCTGTTTCCAATGTATATTGGTATCACTCTATTCCATTAAAAATTATTTTGAGGTAATTATAGCAAACTTCGAAAGTAACTTAAATGATAACACTATTTTGAATGGCATTTCTTTACATATTTGTCCATAAGATGATTTGCTACATTATTAAGAATGATATGGTCTAGTAATATTACTGTAGGTAGTTAACTAGTTAACACTAAGAAAGAGAGCAAAGGTAGTTGGACATGAAGTTTAATAAACTGGGGAGCATAAGGCTGTTGAGCCAGGAAGCTACCACATTTGCACGGACTCTAGGGGACTGCCACTGAGGAAACTTAATCCTTGGGGCACAGGAAATCTCTCCAGGAGCAGTCCTCTGGTACCTGATTGTTGGGGACACACAGTGGGAGGTCCTTGACCATAGGGACCTGTCAGTGTAAAAGCTTTTGGTCTTTCCCAAACCAGGGGAATACATAATCCCAGGGCAACAAAGAAGCGCTCTGTCTCTCTGTCTCTCTCTCTCTCTCTCTCAATGACTGGCACCTGTGCCATTCATTCATGCGTTCTTTCTCGCCCAGGGGAACACATGCAACAAAGAGGGTCTAGCAGTGCTGTGGGCTCGCAGCAGACCTTGTGGGCTCCACAGTACTGAGCTTTACTAGGAAGCACAAACTCTGGACAGCAGCCTTTGTTTGGGCCTCACTGAAGACATGGAGGAACGGACAGAGGTGGGAGACAGGGGCATTCTTACACCCTAATAAACCTGACCACAAGACTGCACATCCCATAAGGTCCCTGGAATGCTTTCCTTGTGATCCTGTGAAAGATCCTGATTTCCACCCAAAACAGTAACAACAACATACTTATACAGATGCTTATTTTACTCTATCTTCTACTTTGCCTTTTCATTTTTCCTTTAACCCAGACAATTGTATGCAAACGATGGTTTCTATTTGATTCAACTATACTGCTCTCAAAGATCAGGTCTGATGAACTCATCTCACCAAACATCTTTCTTTTAAAAAATTGACAATTGAACAAATCTTAATGACCTGTGTATTTTCCAAATAATAACCTTGTTCGTCATTAAGTGCTGTCCCTTATCACAATCACTCCCAAATAATTAGTTTCTGATTTATTTGCTAAATGATAATAGCAAGTGGTACATGAAATCAATTTCAACATCATGTTTTCTAAGCTTCTAATTAAAAATATATGCATTGACTTGGTATCGTAATTTTTTATATTGAACATCTATAGCAAATTAAGCAACTTTTCTAATAATTAATTCCAAACTTTATATAAGTGGATAGTAGAAATTTCCACTTAAGTTTTTTCAAGATAACAAATTTGGCAGGTTATATTCACATTCAACTATTTGTATTAACATTTTTATATTTGCTCTCTTTTAATATTACCATCAACAACAGTAACATCAGCAAAAATCTTTGGCAAGAGCTCCTAAATGCAAATTTTATCAAAAATATTTCTTGTGCTATAAAAATATTCTATTTTAGATTTTATTAAATTAGGTAAAATAAGACTTCAGTTTCAAAGTAACTTAAAAATGGCAAATGTTTCTTTGTGACCTCCTAACAGATTTTATCATGATAAGAAAATGTAAAGTTGTGATATTTTCTATTTGGAAATTACAGACTGGATTGCATTTTGCATAATATGGGATACTTGATTAAGTTGTACCTTTGGTGAAATTTATACCTGATGTGGCTGCTCCATTTTGAAAGGAAACAGTTGTTTTCCTAATGTTCCTGTGGTTTTATGAACACAATGTTTCTTTTATGAGACATAGTGGATTCAAATGAGTTCTCTCAACTCCCTCTGGAAACAAATTTCTCAAATGTTTTGTAACTGACTATTGCTTGATAAATGTTATATTGCAGATTATTCTAGGTGTTATGCCTTGGGCCCCTTAAGTGCTGCCATTTGCTTGTTTATTTTCTTCTCAGGCTAGGGAATAGCTTTATGAACTCCAAGTCATAAAGGAGAGCAACAGAGTGGGATAAAAGACATTTGGTATAATACTTTGTTGACTGAAAAGGAAATTGGATTTTACCTATTGCAAAGGAGGTCACAAATTTTGTTGTTAAATGGGATACGTATACTTATTTAATAAGATGTGGACCCAAAATAGAAGGGTTTTTCAAATCCCAGGCCACCAGCAAATGTACAATAACATATTTTTTATAGAAGTTCCACATTTGGTAACCTTAAACTTTTATAATAAGTTTGATGGATTGTTTTCTGTATTCACTTTTGACCTTGCTATATGGATAAAGCACACATATTTAAACACAAAATCCTTATGTGGGAAGTAGAGTTATTTATATTTGACACACATTTCTAGAAGTGATTTATAAGGTTGCTAAAATGTATTAAGCCAATGTTAAAAGGAGAATGTCGTGAAATATACATGCACAGTGCTTATGCTAACAAGAATTCTAATTTAGTCATTTTCTCAATTGCTCTAAGTATCATTTTCTGTGCTTTAGATGAACTACACGGAAAGTTGAGAATGGAAAATGAATTAAATTTAGAATTGTATAATATCTTAAGCTGCATGCATTTTGAATTCACATCCCCAAATATAATGAAACAGCATTATCTGGTCTCAAACCTGTTTCTTTTAATAGCTATAGATGCCTTATTGCATATGAATTGTCTATATATTTCATTATGCATATATTATAATCTTCATCATAATTTACTTTAAGTTTTCTAAGATTATATTTAAAGACATAGGAGGAAAAAGATTTAGCAGGAAAATATGGGAATTTCAGAGTCAATAAATGAGTACATATGTCTACAATTGAAAAAGAAAATAAATGTGGAATGACTAAGTACCTACCTCGTTCTTAGTAACTTCATAATAAATCATTATGAGTACTGGTTTTCTCTTTCAAGATAGTGTGAAGAAGTGTGAGTGAGAAAATGAACATTTTAAGACTAAAATTTCAAAACAAAAGAGTGGTGAGTATAAACACACTTCTTAAAAAATTAAATTATATGATGGATGATATAGGATTATTTGTCCTATGAAGGTCTATATAATTCAAGTTGTCTGTATGACATTTCTCACATTTTGCCCATGAGTTCTAAATTATGTGTGTCATCCTTTATTTTAATAACCACATTACAAGTTCTAGCAACTCACAAACTTTGGAAGTCAAACAGACACCTTGTCTCTCTTCATCATTTCTCGCACTCATGTTTCAGCTTGTAAATTTTCCAAGCCATCTGGGAACTCTTGGAAGAGAATTTGCTAACATCTGTTTCCATCGAAATCCATTCCATGGTTTTGCCTACTGTCTTCAAGATTCTAATTGTTCTCTGCTGCTCCAGCTGCTGTACTACTCACTGTCCTGGTAAAGCCACTACCTCTTTAGCTCCAGCACCTAAAAGGGCATACCCCTAACACACCACTATTGCAACAGGCTTCGTGAAGGTTTGTGTATGCGCAGTGGCAGTTCTGTACAGCCCAGCGAAGGGAATTTCTACCTGAGATATATATTTGCTGCTCCTTGACACAGGAAATCCATCATGTGGGCTGGAATGATAGTCATTTTCTACAGTGACCTTGCTCAGTTGCTCTCTCTCTACACAGACCCTCTTTCTCTAAATTTCTGTTGTCTCTAGTTCGGTGCCTTGAAGCTGTTTTCTGAAGCCCACCTTTGGGAAACAACAAATCTCTACTAATTTCTTTGATTAAAGTGTCCCCACTTATACAATGCTTGAAGAAACCTGTACATATTTTTATCAAAAAACACTTATCTTATTAAGAGTATTATTTTATTCCCGCAGATATCAATTAAAATGATATATTTCCCTATACTTTTGAATGGATTCATAATTTATTTAAAAAATCAAGTTGTTAGAACCAACCTGCATAAGATGATTGTTGACAAATGAAAGTCAGCTATTAAATGTTCAAAAATTTCTTTATGATAGTATTCATAAAAATATTAATATCAACTCCTCTTAGCTGATGTTCATGGCTAAGCTAAATAAGATACTTTTTATACTAGCTTATCTCAGTGTATGTTTTGTTAAAATCAGCCACAGGACTGTTTTGAGTAAACAACACTGTCAGGTTGAACAGTTTAGCAAAGTTTTTGTGTTATATTTTTCATGGATCTAAATGCAGTATCAATTTCCCAAATTTTGTTAAACCTTCAAAGCGATAAGCTGTTGTTAATTCACAAAATGACACCTAGAAGTGTATAGCCATGTTTTGTGGGGAGGATTTTAATTTTTACCCTTTTACCCCAGGCCAAGTATTCTTAGAAGACCTTGGAACATGCTTACACCTCCAAATCTGTGTAAGTCTGTCTGTAGCCCAGGAGCCATCCATTTCAGCGGGAGGCAAGTACCTCCCTGCGGTGCAAGGGAGGTAATACTGGGGACAGACCAGGGTGGCTGCACTCTGCATGTGTAATACAGATTTCAAAGGTCTTCGTACTGTTTCCCACAGTGGCTGCACCAGTCTGCATTCCCACCAGCAGTGCACTAGGGTTCCCTTTTCTCTGCATCCTCTCCAACACTTGTTTGTTGCTTTGTTTGTGATGGCCATTGTGACCAGTGTGAAGTGGTATCTCACTGTGGTTTTACTTTGCATTTCCCTGATGGCTAGTGATGCTGAGCATCTTTTCATATGTCCCTGGGCCCTCTGTATGTCCTCCTTGGAGAAGTGTCTGCTCAGATCCTTTGTCCATTTTTAAATTGTGTTTTTGTGTTATTGGAGTCAAGTCCTGTGAATTATTTATATATTTTGGAGATCAAACCCTTGTCCAAACATATTGGCAAATATGTTTTTCCATATAGTTGGTTCTCTTTTCATTTTAATGCTTTTTTCTTTAGTCATGAAGAAGCTTTTTAATTTGATGAGGACCTGTTTGTAGAGAAGTTCTTCAGAAAACTAAAGCAACTGCCATTTAACCCAGCAATTCCACTGCTGGGATTATATCTAAGAACCCTGAAACACCAATCCAAAAGAACCTATGCACCCCAATGTTCATAGCAGCACAATTTACAATAGCCAAGTACTGGAAGCAACCTAAGTGCCCATCAGTAAATGAGTGGATCAAAAAACTGTGGTACATTTACACAATGGAATACTATGCAACAGAGAGAAAGAAGGAGCTCCTACCCTTCACGACAGCATGGATGGAACTGGAGAGCATTATGCTAAGTGAAGTAAGCCAGGTGGTGAGGGACAAATACCATATGATCTTACCTTTAACTGGAACATAATCAACAAAAGAAAAAAAACAAACAAAATACAACCAGAGACATTGAAATTAAAAACAATCTAACAGTAGCCAGAGGGGAGGGGGCACGGGACAGTGGGGGGAAAGGTTTTCAGGAACAACTGTAGAGGACACATTGATAAAACAAGTGGGGAAGGTGGAAGCAAGGGAGGGAGGTGGGTTTGGCTGGGGTGGGAGGAGTGGTGGGGGGAAAATGCAGATAACTGTAATAGAACAATAAAATAATTTAAAAAATAAAAATAAAAAGGTCCTCACCTGGTTGACTTCAGTGTGGACCAATTTCCAGTGGTATTTTTAAAATATACTTTATTTTAGATTTACACAAAAATTAAGAAGACAGCACAGAGTTCCAATACACTCCATACCCAGTTTTACCTATTATTAAAGTTTTTCATGATTTGGTGCCTATGTTACAATGAACAAATAAATATTGATATATTCACATTAACTAAAGTCCATTCTTTATTCAAATTTCTACACTGAATAGTATTTTCTGTTTATAAAATTTATTTGAATTTCCAAAATGTTAAACTAATTTGTTATAACAATACTCCTGATTTCTAAATAGGAAGCTGTGCCAATGTTTTTTTTTTTTTGTTCAAAGTAAAGTATTTTAAACATATTGATTGTTTTCAGAAATACTGGCTAACATTTTATCTTTAAATATGATTCTGAAATGACAAGAAAAAGCCTTTCAGAATCTGAAAGATAGAAAAACGGGGACAAATGTAATTGAACAACAAAAAGAAAATTGAAAATTTAAAAGGCATCATGAGAACTGATACTAAATTTATTTTTAATTCTTTCAAAAAGTTAAAGCACTTCTATTTACCAAAGACAACAGTGCAAGAAATATTGTATTATATAAAGATCCTGTTTTCTTCTTTTTAAAACCATTAGATATAATATTAGTTGAATACTATATAGGTAAACATATTTAATTTTGAAAAATTTTATTACCTGATTTTAAAAAGTGCATTTTGAATTTCAAAAGTTTTCAAGTTTTCTGAGTTTGCAACAGAGATTGCTATGTGCTGTGAACTCAGTGTTTGTTTCGCCCCAGATCCCTGTGTGAAGTTCTAACCCCCAGTGCGACCGTGTTTGGAGGTGGGTGGGACCCATGGGGAAATACTAGACCACGAGGACGTAGGCTTCATGAATAGGATTAGTGCCCTGTTGACAAGAGACATGAGTGAGATACTCTCTCACTTTTGTGAGGATACAGCGGGAAGGCGTCCCTCTGCAAACCAGGAAAGTGGGCTCCCACCAGGAACAGAATCAATGACACCTTGAGCTTGGACTTCCCAGTTTCTATAGATGTCTGTTGTCTAAGCCGTGAGGTCTATGGCATGTGCTGTAGCAGTGCAAAGTGACGAAGACGGTGTTAAAAATACATTATTCTTGAAGTAATACTGTCTTCATTTAATCCTCCATTAGTTATGTGACAAAACTTAAGACAATTTGTTCTTACAAAAACTTGTTTACAATCAAGCGGAAAAGGTTGTAGCTTCCTATGAATATTTTAAAAAGCAAAAGCGCACACGGCTTTGAAGTGCTGGGCAAACTGTTTTTTCAAAGTAATTACAATTTGTCTTATTAAAACTTCTTGGTAAAGTGAATGTGATTAACTTCAGATTGTTAAACAGTCATAAGCCTACTGATCAGGGAAGGTATATTTCTTAATCCATGGTTGAATATATTATATTATAAAATTAATATTATGCCTGAACTGGCAGATTTTACACTGCATTTATAATTTCCATTTATTAAAATGACTTGAAAAAGACTAAAGGCAATATTCAGGAGGAATGAAAAAAGACAACAAACTCCTGGCTAGTTGTCAAAGATAATGTCATATCCAGCTCTTGTAACCTAGGTAATTTTCTCACTTTTGGCAAATACTAGTACCACTTAACCATTTTAAGATATAAAATAATTTTTAAAAAACTGGAAACGTATAGACATATTTATGCAATTCTTTTTGTTTTTTAAAGAAGTTCACTGAAAAGGAACATTCAGTTTATAAATGTGTTGTGGTGGCTGGTGTAGATCAGTGGATTGAGCAAGGACCTACAAAGCAAAGGGTCACTGGGTTTGATTCCCAGTCAGGGCACATGGCTGGGTTGTGGGCCAGGTCCTCAGTAGGGGGCATGCAAGAGGCAACCACACATGCATGTTTCTCATCTTCTTTCCTTCCCTTCCCCCCTCTTTGAAAAAAAATAATCAATCTTTTTAAGAAAATGTAAAGTGTTGAAGAAAGTGCAGCAACCATATTAATGATGAAAAATTCCAAGACTATTGAAGTAAGTGGGAAGAAACATCCCAGAAAACTTGTTATCCAAACACTTTTCTTTTTATTGTTTTTTTAAATGCAGCTGTGTCTGGTTATGTTTTAACTTACTGTGAGACTATACCTACAGAAGGTGCAAACACATGTATCTTCAGGATAAAAGTAACTCTAAACCACACTGTCCAGCAGAAGTACCTATCAAGAGATAAAATGTGGCCACTCCCCCAGAAGGCTCTGTGTCCCCATCTCCAATCACCTTATACACTTTCTTTTCCAGAAGTAACCATAACCAAACTTTCGTAATATCCATTTCCTTACTATTATTGTTTCATTTCCTCTGTTTTGGAACTTAATCTAAATTTAAACATCATATTGGTTCCATGATGTCTTACTTTACATTCAAAATTTTCTGAAACACTTAACAAGGTGATTACATGCAAAAAATTTCTCCATTTCCAATACTATAAATACTTTTATAATGTTTGAAAATATATAGTTTAGCTATACATTCTGCTGTTTGTGGTGATGTGTGCATACATGTGTGTGTGTATATATATGTAAATGTGTATATATGTATATGTGTACACATATGTATATGAGGTATGTCTGCAAAAAGTCCAGTCATTGTTAAAAAAATGAAAACAATTTGTGCAACATGGATGGAACCTGTCAGCCAAGGAGAGTGGACTGGAATGCGCATGTGTGAACAATGATGACTTCACTGTACTAGTCAGCGCTGGCAGTAGACCCCACTGAGTGACCATGCGTACTGTGTGGCCATTGCATTCAAAATGACTGAGTGAGTAGAGCAATGAGTCTGCATCAAATTTTGCGTTAAAGCTTGAACATTCCTCCATGCAAATTATTTGGATGATTCAGAAGGCTTTTGGGGGCAGTGCAATGAGTACAGTGCAAGTAAAAGTGTGACACAGATGCTTCAAAGATGCTCAAAAATCTGTTGAAAGTGCTCCATGTTCTGGAAATCCTGCAAGAAACAGAACACTTGGGAATGTTGAACATGTATTGGTTGTAATCAACAAAGATCAACGACTGACAGTGTGAAAGAAATAGAAGATGACCTGGAGATTCCAAACACTACTGTGTCTGAGATTTTGATTCAGGATCTTGGCATGAAATGTGTTGTTGCAAAATACAAAGGGGCAGCTGATGGTCATTCCCACAGAGGATTTTGCAGTGTGTTTTGAACAGTGAAAGAGATGCTGGGAGAACAGTGTGAGGTCCCAAGGTGCCTACTTTGAAGGGGATTCCAATATCATTTTCCTATGTACAGTGTTTCCTGTACCGTCCTCAATAAATGCTTATTTTTAATAGTATATGGCTAGAAGCTGATGTCTTGTAATCTTTTTCTGTCCAGGAAAGAAAGAAGTCAGATGCCATAGTCTTATTATCATGGAAATATACCGATAATAGAAGTTCTGATACATAAACTAATGATTTTTTTCTGAGATGAATGTATGCAGGGGATGCTTTTGGCCAGATGTGTCTTGTTTAGAATTGCTATGGAAAATGAACTTGTTACCTGTGGATTAATTGGAATGGTTCCTGGGGAAATTTTAGATGAGCTGTGTCAGTATTTGGATATAAAATGAAACGGTTCATAATCTAAAGCGCTTCTTCTTGTGCCTGTTATCTTTATTTAGAAACCTGATCTCATTCTCAGCAACCAACACGTGTCTGAGGAGGAATGTATCTGGGGAGCCGTGTAGATTATCTTGGATTTCTCTCTACTTCTGGCCCCTCTGATCACTTGTATCCCAAAAATTATTTGTGAAACGTGTTTTCAGGTAAGGTCTTTGATTTGTGTGAGTGTGATTGTCACAGTCCTAACCTTTACATTACTCAAGGGTAGACACTGTTTCTGAGCCTGCACTTGCATATTCCAGCTCCTGTGAGTTAGCTGACAATGACGCACAGTTGTTCTCTGCTCTGCAGAATTGCTTTTGGCTAAAGGGAGCCACTTTGCCTGGAGAGATACCTGCATGAAAGTGCATCCCATAGCTATCCTAAACTTCTCACGCACTGTATTGTTTTGGAACACTACTTCATATTCAGCCTTAAAACCTCTTCTCTTTCTCTCTTTCTTCTGCTCTCCCCTTAATTATTAGATAGATGAAATGATTTTTTCTGACTTTGCTCTTTCCTCTTCCCCCTTTCATCCAGCCTCTTATGTCTGTTTTGCTACATAAGGCTTGCTGATGTTTCTAAAACTGATTCATGAATAGTTGATATTAGCTGGGCATTAACAGTAGTTGGTAATTGCACTGATAGTATTTCGTAATAGTAACTGCTAATTAATTTGCATTTTTTCATGTTAAGTGTAATACTGTTGTACATTATTTATTCATGCATTTTGTTAAATTTTTTAACAAAGCCCTCATGTTTTCAAAATTTTGTAGGAAACCTACATATATTAAAGACTTCAATTACTATGCTAATTATCTGAGAGATAGCCCATTTTCTACATTCAATGACCAATTTAAATTTTTTTCTGACTTTGCTCTTTCTTCTTCTAAAGGATGGATATTACATTGCATTCTTATTCTTCTTTTTTCCTACATATATAAGCATGTTTAAGTTTGCATTTATGTAGGAAATTGCCCATCAATATCCTTACATTCCCCTATATTCTCAACCCTCTTTGCAATTAGGCTGATCATGGATTTGTTCTTATCATTAGAATGAACTGAATTAGCACTTATATATATAAGTGATATATATAAGTGATATATATATATATATATATAACTTCCAAATGCTTCCCTGGAAGGAAGGTTTTCTGAAATGGTGGAATCACACAGAGAAGAAGCCCAGAGAGCAGCCCATTTGAGTGATGCCTGAGTGAGAAGCAAACAAGCAAGCAAGCATAAACCTTTTACTGTGCAGAGATCTCAGGGTGGTTAAAGCAGGTAGCTTCTTGTTCAAATTACAGGTTTAGGATCAAACATTAATAATGTGGGCAAAATTGACTAAGGCACTATTGGTATCATGGTAGGCAAAACCTAATTGAAGTGAATTTTAGAAAACATGGGAAATGAGGAAACGTACACATTAGTTGTTTAGAACAATTGAAAGACATTGGTTGTAAAGAGTTACTGGAATGACATGGTAAACTGGTAAATGTTGAGTCAGAAGGAAAAAAAATGTGAGATGGTGAAACAAATTTGAAATGCTGACATGTTGTTCATAGCAGCACAATTTACAATAGCCAAGTGCTGGAACCAATCTAAAAGCCCATCAGTAAATGAATGGAGAAAAAAACTATGGTACATTTACATAGTGGAATACTACACAGCAGAAAGAAAGAAGGAGCTCCTACCCTTCACGATAGCATGGATGGAACTGGAGAGCATTATGCTAAGTGAAATAAGCCAGGTGGTGAAAGACAAATACCATATGATCTGACTTTTAACTGGAACCTAACCAACAAAAAAAACAAGCAATCAAAATATAATCAGAGACATTGAAATTAAGAACGAATGGACAGTAACCAGAGGGAAGATGGGAGGGGATAATGAGGGGAGTGAAGGGTTTTCAAGAACAACTATAAAGGACACATTAACAAAACCAAGGGTAGGTGGAGTCAGGGGAGGCAGGGGGATGGCTGGAGTGGGGGGAGAGGTGGGAGGAAAAGGCAGAAAACTGTACTTGAACAATAATAAAATTTAAAAATATTTTAAAAAAATAAAATAGTGCCATGGTTGGTTTAGCTCAGTGGATTGAGCTCAGGCTGCAAACCAAAGGGTCACCAGTTCAATTCCCAGTCAGGGCACATGCCTGGGTTGCAGGCCAGGTCCCTAGTGGGGGCCACCTGAGAGGCAACCACACATGATGTTTCTCTTCCCCTCTTTCTCCTTCCCTTCCCCTCTCTCTAAAAAAAATACATAAATAAATGAAAAAATTAAAAAAAATAAAATACTGATGTGAACAATTTGGCTGAATCATTAAAAATGATGCTAAAGTGAGATTCTAATTGCTGGAACAGCATCCTGGGGGAGCACACCCTGGGAGTGGATGGCTTTTGACAAGAGTAAGGGTATGTTGATCTTTGGACTTTGACATGTATGACTTTAAGGAACCACCTTTCAGATTAATGCACAAGGGCTGCTTACTCCAACTTAAATTGTTTTCCAGTGAAGTAGTGGTCTGAGTAGAGGCTGAAAGCTGGAATTATTGATACTTATGTTCTAATAGGTTAACTTCCTATATTTTTGGTTCTGTACTAGGCAGTCACCAGCAATGTCCACATTCTTCTTCGGATGTGTTCAGATACTGTGTTGTGTCTGGCCTGTGTGAGCAGCTGTGGATGCCAGGCCTGCCCAGGAGATGATGGGCTTCATTGGTAAATCCTGTGACCCCAACGACTTCTAACACACTTGCTTTCTATTTTTTTAGTCTAAGTGAAGCTGTCTGCTAGTTGATCCAAGAATCCACTCTTGTCTTCAAGACCTTGAACCTCTAAATAAAACAGATGGTGTACTCTTACTGATGACTGAAAAAAGAGAGTTCCAGCGCACCTGCTGTGTGTTCCCTTCATCAGGATGCTGTTTCTTACACAGGGTCCAGCATGTGTAACGCCATTGAGTGTGGTTGGTGGGATATGCGAGTGTCTTGCACGAGATGGACAGCCAATTTGAGCATCTCACCTAAAATGTCACATGGTGTGCTTGAGTGTGATATTGTTATGTTACAGAAGTACATACTTATGATTTTGTAATAAAAGATTTCTATGTAATAAAAAAGGACTTTATTTGTGTGGGACCCTATACATTAACTTTTTAGATTTTGTGGGGTTTTTTGCCATAAATATGTCATAGCTACCCCAGTTCTAGTTCTGGAACTGGTTTCATCTATGCTAACCTTTTTATTCTTTTGGCCATTTAAAGTGGAATCTGGAGGAGGTGGCAATGATTAGTAGATTATGATCCTTTGATGGATTTTTTATGGATTTTCAAGGAACTCCAAAGTATAGTTTTTGAAACTTAAATAAGTCTCAACATTATATGATTTTTTTAGTGATAAAAAATGACCTTGTACAATTTGACACCCAAGACAATTTCAAAAACTTATCTCACTTGTATTTCTATAAACTCTGGGTTCTAGTAAAACTGTTTTTTTTCCCTTCTTAATTAAAGGTAATCTTGCTTCCTCAAATGGTCACCTTTCATTTTATGCAAACAATCCTGATGAATTGCCCAGCTTCATATACTTGTATAGGTGTGACTAAGTTACTTTGTCCTGATCTCTAAATCAGGGTTAATCTTTCCCTCCCTCATGCTTCCATTACTCAGATTAGGGTAAAGTTGAACTGGCCACCACTTGTATGTTCCGTTTCATTGTCTGTACAGATGTTCGTACTGAGAGGATGATGGGCAGAAGGATCTAAAGTTTTACTACATAGGTACATTTCTGTTACTTCTTTGTAGCACTTTTCAGATATTAGATACATATCTTTTTGTAAGCTTTATTTTCCTTCTAACTTCTTTCTTTGCAAGATGCATTAGTAAATGCATCTTATCTAACTCTTTCCAACCTTAAATTCTTAGCCCATTGACTAACATATAAGAAGAATTTTAGTGTTTGTTGAATGGAAACTTCTAGAAAACTTTGCTTTAACCTGATTGTGTTCAGCATTATAGTGATAATGAGAAAAGAGATTCAGGATATTATGAAATATTGATTCAGGAAACATAGATGCTAAAGAATCTTTGGATACTATTAAATCAATAGATTCTAACAGGAAAAGTAGCAGTTGCCACTGAGAATATCTCCAGTCGGTATGTCTCATATCAACCAAACCAAAACAAAGACAAAAGAAAACATTTTTCTAGGCTATAGTTCTTCTCAGACATTCTTTTTAGCAGCATTTTATCATAATGCTAATGAATATAAATCGATGAAGAAAACTGTCAATAAAATTTAAATAAATTATCAAATTGTGTTTTATGGTACCCAAGTAATATATCCAAATTAACAAAGAATTTTGCCTGCTTGCTTGGTTTCAACACACCCCATTTTTGCAAATGAGAGCACAAAGTCCATCAAAGTCACCAACAATTCCTACCAGAGCATAATGACTTCAAATAGCCTGCAGACAGATCATACACAATAATTCCTCTCTTTGAATGATTATTAGTTTTTTCAACATTCTTTTTTATTGTTGTTCCAGTTCTTCCCACCCCCTGCTGCTCTCCCCTGCCTCACCCACCCCCTGCTCCTCCAGTCAGTCCTCAACTTGTTGTCCATTACCGTGTGTCCTCATACAGGTCCCTTGACTACACCCTTCCTCTTCTTTCCCTGGTTACCCCTCCCTACCCTCCACTGGTCACCGTCAGTTTGCTCTTTATTTCAGTCTCTGATTAAATTTTGCTTGCTTGTTTATTTTGTTTATTAGGTTCCACTTATAGGTGAGATCATATGGTGTTTGTCTTTTACCACCTGGCTTATTTCACAGCATAATACTCTCCAATTCCATTCATGCTGTTGTGAAGGGTAGGAGTTCCCTTTTTCTTTCCACTGTGTAGTATTCCATTGTGTAAACGTACCACAGATTTTTGATCCACTCATTTACCGATGGGCACTCAGACTGTTTCCAGCACTTGGCTATTGTAAATTGTGCTGCTATGAACACTGGGGTGCTTGGGTTCATTTGAATTGGTGTTTCACAATTCTTTGGGTATAATCCCAGCAGTGGAATTGCAGGGTTAAAAGGCAGTTCCATTTTTAGTTTTCTGAGGAAATTCCATACTGTTTTCCATAGCAGCTGTACCAGTCTGCATTCCCACCAGTAGTGCACTAGGGTTCTCTTTTCTCCACATCCTCTCCAACACTTGTTTGTTCATTTGTTAATGATGGCCATTCTGACTGGTGTGAAGTGGTACCTCATTGTGGTTTAGCTTCTCCCTGAAGGCTAGTGATGCTGAGCATCCTTTCATGTGTCTGTGTGTCATCTGTATGTCCTCATTGGAGAACTGCCTGTTCAGGTCCTTTATTCATTTTCTGATTGGATCACTTGTTTTCCTGTGAGTTCCTATGAGTTCTTTATATATTTTGGAGATCAAACCCCTGTCTGAGGTATCATTGGCCAATATTTTTCCCATAGCATTGAGTCTCTTTTTATTTTGCTCATGTTTTCTTTTGCCTTGCAGAAGATTGATAATTTGATGTAGTCCCATTTGTTTATTCTTTCCTTTATATCCCTTGACCTAGGAGGCATATTGGCAAAAATATTGTTGCATGGAATATCTGACATTTTCCTGCCTATATTTTCCTCTAGCACTTTTATGGTGTCGTGGCTTATATTTAATTCCTTTATCCAATTTTGAGTTTATTTTTGTGTATGGCGTAAGTTGGAGGCCTAGTTTCATTTTTTTTGCAAGTATCTGTCCAATTCTCCCAGCACCATTTGTTGAAGAGGCTATTTTTACTCCATTTAATGCTCCTGTTCCTTTTGTCAAAATAAACCCATGTTTATATGGTCAATGAATCTTCAACATTCTTTAAAATCTTGAAAAAATAGGTTATGAGTTTTAGAAGATGGAAAATACATTTTTGGATAGTTTACATATGTGGAATTATTGTTGGGAGAAGTGAAACCTGATGTTACAAACCTGCTCTCTTAGTTTAGAGAGAAACAATTTCACTAGCAGGTTTAAGTTTTTCATCTCTGTTGTGCTATTACTAAAAACATTTATAAAATTTAATAGGACACTTATCCTCACTGAGTTGGTTGTTCTTCATTAGATTACAATGTTTTACAGATGCTACAGGTTAATTTTGCCAATGTTTCCATTGAAGAACTGTAATTAATACACCCCTTTACCACCTCTGTGGGCACAGGCCCTCCTGATGCACAAATGAGATTCTGGGGCTAGTTTTGTAAATTTCTTAGCAACGAGGTGCTCAGAGACTCTGAGCAGGATAATAGTTACTTTGCAAAACACACGATTTTTAATATAGCAGGAGAGAGGTTGAGAAAACTGTTGTAGTTATTGTTTAACCTGTGATATATGTTTCATTTGCATTGAATTTTGAGTGATTCAAGAATGTTAAAGGAGGACATAGTTTTAAAAACTTTTACTTCACAGTAACATTAAAAATAATAAAATGAATGTCAGTAGAATGATACACATTTCAAAATGAAAAAAAGAAAAGTGAAGGGAGTGTATGAATTATGCAAACTCTTTTTTAATTCGGTTGTTGTTGGTTGCTTGGTTCCGCCTATACAACAGTTCTGGATGAAAGTTCAAACCATTTTGTTCATATACCTCAAGGATTTAGAAAATTAGAGGCTTCCTAATGAATAAGTGTGATCCAAATAAATGGTGGAAGGAAGGACATCGAAAATGGACTTCATGAAAATGTAGCCTCTACTTAATCATGTCCGCATGTCCAAAAAGAACTAGTAACTTTTTCTAAAGGGTTTCTTTGCTTTTTTGTTGTCCGTGGTGGTGCGGTGGAGTCTTATTTCTTCCTCTGACCTTCTTCACATATCCATGTTTAACTTAGGAAAATCCTCATATGCACAAACAAAAGGCCTAATTCCAATGTTAAAAAGAAGCTGCACGTTAGCAGCACTACCTTAGAAAATTCACCATACCAAAGTTTTTTGGTCCATTTCTGAAGTTCTATAAGCCAGATTGTTGTTTTTTACTACTACTACTACTGCTACTACTACCTCTTTTATATTTTAACTGACAGAGCTTACTGACACACACTGTTTTCCCTCCACCTATACCTCTGTCCGAATCTGGTAGGAAAGATGATTTTCTGCAACACCCCGCTGGTGATTAGAAAACGAGAGAATGGGGGCATTCCACACCTTACTCAACTCTGTAGAGATGAGAGCTGGCTATCAGAATCCTTCTTCAATTTGTTAAAGTGTTCCAAATTTCACTGGGAAATTATATTTCATAGATTTTTGCCTTGGGTTTACAGTGTTTATAGTGAAAGGTAAGTGGAATATTGGAAAGGGGATTATAAATTCCTCATACACTGGGTATACTGAGAACAGGGCAGAATGAGAACTCCATAAGTAATATCAACATGTAATAAAATATATTATTTTGAGTTAAAAAACAAAAAAATCTTAAAAGAAAGGAAATAATATACACTTGAAAAAGCAGAATGAAATAGAAGAAAAGTTTAAGCAATATGTTTATCTTTTTAAAAAGTTTACCTTTATTATATTTTTCCATTACTATTTAGTCCCCTTATACTTCCTTCTCCCAAGTAATCACTACACTGTTGACCATGTCCATGAGTCCTTTTTCCTTTTTGTTCAGTCCCTCCACACCCTCACCCCCACCACTAGCTGTCATCCTGTTCTCTTTGTATGAACCTGTCCCCATTTTCCTGGTTAGTTCAGTTTATTCATTAGATTCCACATATGAGTGAGATCATATGATATTTGTCTTACTTGGACTGGCTTATTTCACTTAGCATACTGTTCTCCAGTTTCATTCATACTGTTGCAAAGGGTAACATTTTCTTCTTTTTTATGGCCAAGTAGTAGTCAATTGTGGAAATGTCCCATAATTGTTTTATCCACTCATCCACTGATGGACACTTGGGCTGCTTCCATATCTTGGTGATTGTAAATCACACTGCAGTGAACATAAGTTTGCTTATGTTCTTTCAGATTAGCATTTTGAGTTCCTTCAGATATTTTCCCAGAAGTGGGGTTGCTGGTTCAAAAGGTAGATCCATTTTTAATTTTTTGGAATATCTCCATGCTGTTTTCCACAGTGGCTGCACCAGTCTGCATTCCCACCAGCACTGCACTAGGGTTCCCCTTTCTCCACATCATTGTCAGCACTTGTTGTTTATTTATTGATGATAGCCATTCTGACAGGTGTGAGATGGTATCTATTGTGGTTTTAATATGCATTTCTCTGATGATCAGAGGCTGAGCATCCTCAGCAAATACATTCTCCCATTCTGTGGGTTGTCTTTTTGTTTTGTTGATGATTTCTTTTGCTGTACAAGAACTTTTTAGTTTGATGTAGTTCTGTTTGTTTATTTCTTTTGTTTCCCTTGCTTGGGGAGATATATCCTATAAAATTTGTTAAGAAAATGTCTGAGATTTTGTCACCTATGTTTTCTTCTAGGATTTTTATGGTTTCAGGTCCAACATTTAAGTTTTTGATACATTTTGAATTTATTCTTATGTGTGTAAGAAGGTAGTCTAGTTTCATTTACAATCACAAAGAATTTATTAAAATTAGGCACCCAAACTAGAATCTCAAAAAAGGTATTTTTGCCTCTAAGAACCAAGACTGATTTCAGCATCTGTCACAGGTGTAAAGCACACATCCAGAGATAAAGTCTTTCTAAGATGTCAGATAATTTTATATAGTAAATTTCCTTCTTCTCAGTTTTCATGCCCACTGCTTCCTGAATTCTTTTCTTTCTCTCCCTACCACCACCTCCACCATCTTTGAGGCAGGGGTGCTTTTACATGTTTTTCTTTCACTTTTTTTCCAAGTTTGCAAGATCAATTTGAAGGTGTGAGTTGGGTACACAATATGATTATTAAGTTCTGATTTGGCGATTTTTCCCTGTCTGTGCAATAAAATGTTACTCACCAGGCAGCTGCTACTCTGCTCCTTCCTGTAGCCACTTTGCAAAGCTGGGTTGCAAATGTCCTTGCAAGGGCCTGTTTCTTCCCAGGCACCCTGAGATATGTTAATGTTGAAATATAATGGTTTCATGCAAATGGTGTTTGCCCAGTTTATTAGATTTTGGAGAATATTTTGTTGCAAAATTGAAGTATGATTATCACTCCTATTATAGCTGAGAGTGGCTTTGTTTATGTGCCTGCCTCCCTGGCCCCTGGATGTTATCTATTTCTAGAGTGCTTTGTAATCTTTAAGAACCACATTTTTGCAAAATAAATTTAACCAGACTTTGTTGTGTTTGGGAAAGACACAAGGTACTATTTGTGATTCTTTTAACCTGAAAAGCAGAAAATGCAATAACTTTTTATTTGATAGGGGATTTTATAATCGCTTTTCTGAAACAAAACCAAATGTTTGGATCTGTTAAGAGACTCCCTTAAAAAGTAGAAATATATTTGTTAATGCTTTTAAAAATAATTTGTTCTTTAATAAAAACATTTCTTTAAACAGTGCTATAAACTTGATTTTGGTGAACACATAATGCAATCCACAGATGATGTAACATAGACTTGTGCACTTGAAGTGTATAAAATTTTATTCACCAATGTTACCCCAATTAATTTAATTAAAAACCTGAGTGAACAGATCAAAACAAGTGAATATTTCTATTGAAATATAATGACCAAAGAATGCACACACATATGTTGGAAATTTTGTATTATAATAAAGACTAGGAGAAAAAAATGGATAAGCCAAAGAACAGAACTATTAAGTTTGAAATATAGCTGTTGGAAATCTTTTTCTCACTTATCTAAGGAAATAATGAGCATCTTTAGCCACACAGTTTCACATAAACATTATTTCACTCTTAGCAGATAATATCTAGACTATTAAAGGAGAATAACTATTGGAATATATAAGGCCTCATGGCGAAAGCCATATAGAGAACATTTATATATGGTTTGATTAAAAATTTTAACTTGAAATGTGTAGCATCTTATCTTATTTAAAGATGGAACCTCTACTTTGCTGTATAGATCATCAGTGTCATTTTGGATACTTTATATGTATCTGGCAATGGTTGCTTTTTAAGCCAGCAAAGAGGGCAGAATTTAAACGTTTTAATCCTGTTTATATCCATGAACTGACCACCTTTGCCTTGTCAAAGATTTTGTGAAATTGAAAAAAATTGAATTCATGGTGTGCACTCACACACATATATCATGCACACAGTTTTTTTGGGGAAAAAGTTATTTTCAAAAGGATAAAAGCAAACTAATCTTTACAAAAAGGAATGTTAAATTATATTTATTTTATTAGAAATAAATATTTCTAATATTTGTCTTCTTTTTATTTACTCACTGTGTGTGTTTGTGCATACTTGTGTGCATACTTATTTCCAACAATGTGAAAGTAGAAAATGAAAAGTCAAAGTCTGCTCACTGGTATTTCAGACCATTTTTATCACCTGTGATTCAATGAATGAATACCTCTGCTTAAGTTATCAACTGTAAGCATTATCTCTTGGTGACCTTTACTGAAAGATACAAAATTTATCTCAAAATGTGATTCTTGGGAAGAATATTCTGCTTCATTGCCAACAACAGTAAGTGACATTATTTTCAGCTATTTTATTAGTTATCTCAATGACATTAAATATCATATGTAAAGTTATTTTTACTAACCCATCAATTTTAAGCAATGTCTCATTTGTTCTCTTTATGGCAACTGAAGAAATAAAACCTTAACTGTTTTTGCAGCCTTGTGCACTATATTTTCTCTATACTTTTTAATTTTTAAATTATTATATATTATTGAACTTAACTTTTCTTCTAAAATGCTTTGATTAGTGGCTAATCTATAATTGAAAGGCAATAACTAGTCTTTGTAATATTACTATATATTTATTGTACAAGGCACAATCAAGTTATTCAATTAGAGCTGGATAGAAAAATATGATTTTATAACATTAAACCTGTATCACTTGATAAAGAGAATCAACAATAAAAAAGGGAGGTCAGTGGAGATAGAAAACAAGGATAATATTGTCATAAGAGACAAAAAAGAGACACATTGCAGTTCAAAATCTAAGTACAGGTTAGCTGTAGATTATTTGTAGATTCCTTTTCTCAGGTTAGGGCTGTTCTATTATAATTCCATTTTATTATTCCTTTTATCATGAATGGATGTTAAATGTATTCTAATATCTATTGCTTTGCATCTATGTTGAGGTTCATCTGATTTTTTATTTTTAGACTGTTGTCTGGGTGAATTTACATTAGCTGATTTTTTTGAAAATTGATGAATGTATCCCTGAGATTAAACCAGTTTGTTCATATATAGTGCTCCCTACTAGTAAACTATATTTACTAATAGTTTGTTAGAGATGTCGTGTTCTCCTCTGTCTATATTGATTAAGGATACTGCTGAGTAGTCTGTGTGTTGTAAGTGTCTTGTTTGATCTTGGTTCCAAGGGAAAACTTACCTTACAAAGTGAGTTAAAGTGTTACTTTTTTGTCTGGTTGCTTAATCCATTTGTGTAACATTAGTATTGTGTACTCATTAAACATTTGGTGAAATTCACCAATGAAGCTGTTTGACCAGAAGTTTTTGGAATTCTCTTTTAATTTTGTATCTTGAAATAAATTTATGCTAATTGAAGAGTTGCAGAGATGGTACAGAGAGCCACTATGGACCCTCCTCACCCTCTCTTAAAGTGAACATCTTGCATAACTATGGGGTGATTCTCAAAACTTTGGTGCACTACTATTAACTCTGCTACAAAGTTTATTCAAATTCTATGTGCTTTCCTTCTAACATCCTTTTTTGTTTCCAGTATGCAATCCAAGATACCATATTTGTTTAGATGTAATTCTTCCTTAGTATACTGCAGTCTGAAATAGTTCCCCAGTCTTTCTTCGTCTGTCTTGACCTTGACACTTTTGGAGAGCATTACAATTCAATGTATTCAAAAGAATATAAGGAAACAGTAAACAACTATTTTAATTCACTCAGAATTCAATATTCTTCATAAGATGTAATCTGTGTTAGGTGACTGCTACTCCAAGCATTTTTTTATCTTACACATAAATTAAAAAATACATGGTGCACAAATATCTCTTTTTTAACATTAATTTCTTACATTCTATCATACTTCAACTATAATATTTACTCATAAAATATTTGTTGAATGCTTATTGCATGCCAGGCAGTGTTGTAGGTAAGGAACATATCAGTAAATGTTCAGTCACAAACTTGTTCTTATAGAGCTAACATTTCAGTAGTGAAATATGAAGATATATCACATATAAAATTTTTAAATGTATATAATATTGGAATGTGAAAAATGAAACTAAAATAAGTCAGGGTAGGAAGAACACAGGACTGAGGATATGTGTTTTGTTTTGAAAATTGTAGTTTATCTATTTTGTAGCTATTTTAAAATAGTGTTTTACATTTCTTTCAATTATATCAGTTTCTGACTTAATCTTTATTAATTTCCTACCTTGTATTTTATTTTGTTTTAAATTGTTGTTCTTTTGGTTCTTTATGTAATATCTACTAAATTTATTTTATAATTTTTAAAATAATACATTTAATGTATGGATTATTATAAATATTATCTTATGTTCACTCAAATTTGGTCTCTTTTACCTTGATCTTCTGTTGTGTTAATAAAAACTCACAGCTATTGTATCTGGACTGTCAACTTTATTATAAGAGATATCACTCTTTTTTTCTTTTTTATATCAAGTGTATTAAATCATACCATATTTGATACTTTTATTAATACAGTGTGTTTTTTTTCCAGTTACAAACTGTCTTGTCTTTTGACTCAAGAAATCCCACAGGTATTTTATTTAAACTGTTAACAGTTTTTGGTGATTACTAATGTGTCCGTCTTGCTATGTGATGTCTGGAACCGTCTTCTCCATCTGGTGCATATGCAGACCTGGGCTCCATGATGAGGCTTTATGTGTCTCTGCTTTGTCCCAGGGAATTAAGAGAATTAAATCATTTAATATATGTTACACCATAGTAATATCATTTGGCAGGCTAAAATCATTCAAAATCTTGTATTTTTTAATGCTTAAAAATTGTGATCATATTTTAATTGATCAATGCTCTATCATCCAAATTTTAAAAGTAGTTTTATTTACACTTAAGTTTTCTATTTCTTTTGAACTTATTACCAAGTTGATAATACAAAAATTCTAAGTTGTGTTTGCTTTCCTTTGACTATCAAAGTGCCATTCACTATGTCTTCATTTAAAAAGGAAGGAAATCTATTATACTTTCATTTTTTCTTGTATTTAAAATTTTAGGGCTACAAGTTACTTAATGACTTAAGCATAAAAAGGTGTTGTGAGTATAGTTCAAATAATTTGTACAAACTCCTAAAGCACCAGTCCTGTGAAGAACAGAAAATTTCTCATACTCAGTACTCTGTTCCTCATTTTTGAGCATTATTACCAATATTAAAATAAATCTGTCTTTTCTGTAATTCCTTAAGATTTTGAACTTGAAGGGAGCATAGAAGAAAGCTTGATTCCCTGCTCTGCAGGCACTGAGTCCGTAGTTGTGTTGCTGTAGGTAGATAGTTATTAAAAGAGGAAGGGAGCAAATGGAACAGCCATTATGCCTGATTAACTAGGAAGAGGCAGCTTCACACACACCCCAGGAGGGAAAGCAGCATCCTCTGTCAAAGAGATTTTAATCCTGAGCAGGCAGGAAAGACTAGTTTCAAATTTCCCCACCGGAAAACTAGCACTTTCAGCCAGATTACCTGGGCAGGGAAGAACCAGCGAGGGGGAAAATTCTTTGCTGGGTGCATGACCAGTAGAAGCCAGATGATGAAGCAGAACCTTGAGGCCTGTGCAGTGAGAGTCGAAATGGCTCCATAAAGGGGAGGAGTCTAGGTTGGTAAAATCTAGGGGAAAAAATGAATAGGTGGGCATGAACCCCCGGTAAGATTCAGGAAAGAGATTGGGTAGGGAGGGGGCCCAGGACAAGCTCAGAAGAATTGGGAAGAAGATTGGTTAGTTTGAAGGAAAGTTTACCCCTTCCTAAGCCAAAGAAGATAAAATCAAAGCTTAACAAAGGCCCCAGGTGCATTTTCTCTCTATAGCAGATGCACAGGCCGAAGTGCGTCACTGAAAGCAGGCCAGACAGGAACAGAGACCGCGCAGGACAGTGAATCCTAGGATTTCAGGCTAATGCCACACAGCGCTGGGTCCTGGCCTTCCTTCTTGGCTTGGCATTCTACTGCGGGCCTGCATCCCCAGAGGCTGGCCTTCTTCCACAGCAAGATGGAGCTGAGCCTCCTGATCATGGATTAGGCAGTGCGGCATCTTCTCCAGGGCACCCATGCCCTTCCATTAAATTTTGCCACTATACCTCAAATCCTCCTATGTGTGAGTCCTCAAAATTCTTTTTTTGTATTTTTGCAGGAACCTATTTCCAGACCGGTGGCAGACCCACCTTGGTCTGAAGACACTTGAATCAGTAGTTTATGGGTACTTACTAGGTCCCACCTTAGGCAGGTGGCAACTGTGGCTTTGCCATCTATCTTCATTCTGTCTACAACCTCTGAAGTTAGAGTCTTTTACTCACCTCCTCCAATGCTAACGCCATGAGGTCAACACTTTAATTTCTTGTATGCATTTAACAAGATGTCATGCTTCTCTAAGCACGCCATTCTAGCACACGTGCATAGAGGGTTTTTAAATTTAAAAATTAGGACATAGTAGTCACATTAGTCTAAAATATGTTTTATTTTTCCTAAAAACATTTTGAAATTCTTTCAAGTCAGTCTTTCTATATTGAAAACCCATTACATCCCTTCAATTTCTCAAATGGCTACATAGTATTCTATAACACGGGGAAGGGGTAACAGGGAAAGGGGGAAGGGTCATCAAGGAACATGCATAAAGGACACATGGACAAAGACACAGGAAGGTAGGGTAGAGGATGAAAGGTGGGGATGGGTAAGATTGGGGAGGAAGAGCGGGGGAGAAAATGGAGACAACAGTACTTGAACAACAACAAAAAAATAAATTTATCCCTCCATTACATTAGTTACCATTTCTTATTGTGCTTATATTAGTGTTTTTATTAATATACACATGGATTTTATTGTAATTTCTATAAAATAGAGTTTTCAAAATGTATCCTAAAGTTGGATATGTTCTTTGTCAGGTTATAGTCTAAACATACTGTGGTGATTTATATCCTCCAAGAGAATAATAAAATTCCTCTTTTGTAAAGTCTTCTGAACACTGGAAGTATAGAGCTTCTATATAAAGTCCACTCTTCTAGACAGTAGGAATTATTGGTCATACTGTTTAAAGATCCTAAATGATTTTTCAATTAGATTTACATTGTCAAACGCCTATGAAAGCTGTATATCAAAATTACCCATTATATAAAAATTTTATAACCTTATATTTGCAATTTAAGAGTTTTGCTTTATGTATTTTACTACTATTATATTTGGCTCATTAAGATTTATAGCTGATCTAGCTTTTGAAGGGGGTAGAAATTTGGCTAATAAAAACACTCCTGGGATTTTCTTTGAAGATAGCTGTCTCTTCCACTTTATTAGATGTTAGTTTTGCCAACCTCACATATTTATTTGCATTTATTGAACACATCTTTGGACACCCCATCCATTCCTCTTTCACTTTGCTTTACCTTTGAGTGGATGTACTTTTATTATAAAACATCTAGCTGACTTTAAAAATCTGATTGAAGAGTTTGTCATTTGCCCGGCAAACAATCCAAATTTCATGTTGTGCTTTATCCTGTTTCTCTTATGTTATGACTGATTAAGCTTCCCCTTTATCTCAGCTCCACTGTGTAGGCCAAGAAGCAGCCAGCTGCCCACGTGACGTTGCTGCTAAGTGTGGTGTTCATCCTGACAAGGAGACACTATTCGGCCCAGCTTCTGCTAGGGAATGATCAGCTCACTCTATTATGCCTACGTACTGTGGCCACTTTCTTAAAATCGAGACTCCTTATGTATCCTTTATCATTTAAACTCTTTTCCTCATAGGTTTTGCATGTTTCTTATCTCTCACTATCCCTTTCCTTACCCTTCCCTGACAATGTGCTGTCCACCTCAAATTCTGTTTAACAAAACTTCACCCTGATCCTTTTTAAACATACCTCTCCACCTACTTTCTCTAAATTATACCTTCATCCTACCTAAAAGGACCCAGACATGTTGCCGCCCACTCAAGCGGAGCCTGTCTCTTATATCCCACACACCTTAAAACAGAAGTTGCAAAATGAGGGTCAAATCTCCTGCCATTCTGCAGCTTTCGTGATTCAACTATACGATCCTCTCCTTAACTCAAAATTGTGACCGACAGACTCTTTTTTAATTTTCACTCATCCATGGATAATTTGAATATTGATTTGCCTCCCTGTCTACTCCTATTTCTGTCAAAACTCTTAAAGATTCAGAATCCATTTTGTGATGCACTGACCACCTCGGAACCTCAGGTTTTTGACTTGTTCAGTCTTTGTTCGTGTGTTGCCAAGGCCGTGCTGTAGGCTACAGCTCACTCTCAGATGACTCCAGGGACGAGTCAGGTAAGACACAGACGGAAACGCATGCAAGGCCAGTGGAGGTTGTGGGAACTGTGACAGACGGGAGATAAAAGAATGAAAATGAAGAATGGTTTTGCTTTGCTTAGCCAAAACCAACCGAGCACCTCTTTAGGTTGGTGTCATCCTCTTTGTCATCAGTTTGTGCATTTTGATGGAGGACAATTACTTCCGACAGCATTTATTTCAAATACCTTATTCATCAACTGCTGTCTCCTGTTTCTTCATCCCATACTATGCCCAGAGCACTCACTGGTGTAATTACTGAACCACAGTCAAATTTCTACTCAATTCACTCCCCTCACCCCACTGTCTGCACAGTCATTCCAAACGCACTCACCTGTAGTTTAAACTCACTTTTCTAGCTTGGTCCCCAGGGTCTATCATTAAATTGCTGCTTGCAAAATATATACAATCCCTGTCTTTTGTCATTGTACATAATTGGGAAAACTTCAGTGCCAGCTGATCATAAATACCTGCCCTATTTGGTATGTGACCTGAAAGAACAGAGTGTTCCATACTGGGTGTGCTTGAAGTCGAATGGCACAGTTCAGATGAGGGTGCCCCATCCCAGCATTTTATAAGTGGATGGCCTAGTAGGCTATGTTTGATTTTCTGGGGTAACAAAATTTTCTCTTCTCTCTCCTAACTTTCTACTCCTCCCAATCAATTTTGTAGAAGTGGCAACATAAGAAGATAAGTGGCAACACAATATCCCCATACTTAAAATCTGCTAATAGTTTCTACCTTTAATTAGAATAACTTTTAAATCCCCGTCTATTTTCTAACAGATCCTACAGGTCTTAACCACTGTCTGCCTCTCTGAGGTCATCTCCTAAATATTTTTATTGTATTCTTTATATTCCAGCTCTAAGATCTTCTTTCCTTGTTTTGGTTATACATCCACATTTTTATGACCCGCCTTGAGACTTTCAAATTTGTTGTTTGTTGCTTCTCTTTGTATGTTCTCTCCTTAGTTCTTTGATGTGTGCATGAAATCTTATCTCGCATATTACCTCACTAATAAGAGCTCTCTGAACTATTTCTAAAGCAACCTCTGTCTTCTATGTTAGGAGTTAGCTACCACATTACAATGTTTTGTTTTCTTCCATAGGACTTTTAAAATTTAAATTATTTTTATTTTTAAATGTATTTTTGGTGTCACTTCCTAAAAGATGCTTTATGGTGCCAGGAAATTACCATTTAAGTATCCTCAGATTCTAGAGTGAATTAGTAGAAAAATCAACAAATACATTAATATCACTAGCTTAAACGCATACCACCAATTAACAGGCAGCCCCATAAAGTAAAAAAATAAAAAAATTCTAACAATCAGAGCACTTCCATTTCTTTTGATAGATTGATTGAGAATTAGACAAATAATGCAGATCTGGTCAATAAAATATGAGGGAACATCTACCCTGGGATGTCTGGGGAAAGTCACTTGTTTTTCTAACAGAGATTCAGGAGAGGCATGGCTCTACAGGGATGCAGTATACGTTGAGGGGCCACGGCCCATCTGCAGATGCACAGGGAATAGGCCACCGGTTGAGTCTGTCTGGGGAGAGCTGCTAGCAAGTCAAGCCTATGATGTTTGAACCACTGACTGACTGCACTGTAGGCTCCCTCCAGACTCCCCCCTTCTAGGATTCTTGTTCCATCATGAACACTAAGTTTCCCTTAATACTTGTTTCTTCTAGTTTTCTTTATATTTAAACCTCTTTTAGTTAACCTTTCTTAATGGTTTTCATCATATTCATTTTTTCAAATATTTTATTTTTAATATATGATCTTTATTATATTTCTCCATTACCATTCAGTCCCCTTATCCCCCCCACAATCACCACACTGTTGTCCATGTCCATGAGTCCTTTTTCTTTTTTGCTCAGTACCTCCACCTCCTAACCTCCCCCGCCAGCTGCCATCTGTTATCCATCTATGAGTCTGTTTCTGTTTTGCCTGTTAGTTCAGTTTGTTCATTAGATTCCATATATGAGTGAAGTCATATGGTATTTGTCTTTCTCTGACTGGCTTATTTTACTTAACATAATGATCTCCAGGTTCGTCCATACTGTTGCAAAGGGTAAAACTTTCTTATTTTTTATGGCCGAGTAGAATTCCATTATGTAAATGCCCCATAGTTGTTTTATCCACTCATCTATTGATGGACACTTGGGTTGCTTCCATATTTTGGTGATTGTAAATAATGCTGCAGTGACCATAAGGGTGCTTATGTTCTTTTGAATTAGTATCTTGAGTGTTACTTGCAGCCAAAATATCCAATATAAACTTATTTTTTTTGCTGCACTTCATAACAAATCTTTTCAAAATTATTAAACTTCTGTGCTATGTCTAATTCCTGACTTTTAGTTCACTTTTTAATACAACTATAATCTGCTTACTTCCGCACTACTCAGTCATCAGTGACCTCTAGGTTACCATTGTAATTAAGAATATTTATTTTCATTATATTGGAAATTCTAGATGTTTTAATCACAGATGACTATCTCTCCTTCTTTGCATTCTTGGCTTCATTGGGAATTCAGTGGGCATTTAGTCTCAGTCTCCTGTTCTGGATTTTCCTACTGTTAAATTTAAGACTCCCTTATCGCTGCCTGATGCCTTTTAAAAAGAGATTTCTAACTTCTCCTGTTTATCACTACCCATAACTTAAAATAATACTCTATGTGCTCAGCTGCAGGTATATACTGAAAACTCCACTGGGATATCTGTCTGCTAAGCAGGTCAATGTGGATGTTCCGTAAGGTCACAAATTTAGCAAGTGTGAAAATTATTTCAGCTTTCTAAATCAACTCTGTTCCTGTGCGTGTAAAAGGTACTTCTATATCCTGAGCTACAAAGGAAGGAAGGAAGGAAGGAAGGAAGGAAGGAAGGAAGGAAGGAAGGAAGGAAGGAAGGGAAGAAGGGAAAACTGAGTCATTATTGACCCGTCTTTGATATAAACTTCTCAGTTTAACAGCAAGTTGCAAGCTCTGCCCATATTATGTGATTTCCACAGGCTCCATCTCCTCTGATAAAATTTGAGTTCAGGCCATCATAATTGATTTCTCTTACCTGAGAAATCAATGGCATGATAATTATGGATTTAACTAATTTAACCAGAGTTGAATTGTAATTCAAGAGCAAATTATGTAGACTAACAAAATATATAATGTAACTGAGCACAGAAGTTAAGCTCAATAAATTATGTTCTTGTGCTCATTAGTTTAAACTGGAAAATATGAATCAAATGATACATGTAAAAATAGGAAATGGGTATGAAACAGTGAACAGGGTAAAAAGGCAAATTCTAGACTCAATTTGGAAAGGCCACGGTAAGATATATTTGTAAGGACACATATTATGAATAAGCAGCTACTAGATGGTAGGAAAGATATACTGAACAGAAGAAAGGACAAGCTAATCAATAGGAGAGAAATGGAAAAGTAAGTTAAGAAATAACCGGTGAAAAGGAAACATTCTGTGTATGAGAGACTGAGAGGGAGCATGTTTCAGCCAAGAGAGCTTCAAAAACTCTTTTTCTGTGTGTTTGATCAGTTACATATTTTGCTTAAAGGCAAAAGATAGTATTAACTATTTTTGCAATGTAACTCTGGCATAATGTTCAAGAACTATGCTAAACAGATCAATACTTTCTACCATGTCTCTTCCTACATGCTAATCCAACTTGCTATACCCTTACCACATCACTACTTATTTAGAAAATGCAATTACCTAATCATTTAATTAGAGACATTATAGGTAACATTAATTTGCTGGATATTTCAAATCACTAGCATATAATTATATCACTTCATTTAAAATTAAATAATATGCATATGAATAAGTTTTGATTTATCATTTTAGAATCTCATATCTTTTAACTAACATCAAATTAACACAACCAAAGTTTAAAACTCAATCTTCATTGCAAATCATCTGTTTGTGTGTTTGTGTATACATCGATGTTCACGTTATGACCAGAACAATTGTTGAACTAAGTTTACTTAGGTATATGGAAGTTGAGAATACTCGAATTAAAATTTTGCCATGGTCATAGTTTTAAATCCCAAGAATCATATTTCATAAATACTTTCTATCAAAAAAATATTCCCCTGTGTTTATACTTGTAGTAGAGTAAGATGGTATCTCTCAAAAAATTCGGTGGTGTATTAGGGATATCAATGCCTTTTTGAATCATCTTATTGGTGTTTTTAATATATATTTTACCTCAGAATATATGAATAACATATTTGAAAGCCATGCTCATTTACTTCTATAATATGATCTTAAAAATACATGCATATTGTAGAGCTGCATTAAGGAAAAAACTAGACTTCCAGTTTCTCATCCAGCATGTAAAGAACTTAAAAGTCATCACTGCATTCTAAAAAGAATAAAAATCTGCACAAATTGAAAATCAACACTATCTTCATACCTGTCAGATAATTGAGGTCACGAGGCGAATGGTTGCCCAAAGAACTGGAGAGACAGACAGGTAGATACAGAGAATCACAACTGACTGAAGCAGAAAACCATGAGCAGAAATCTTTGTGGGGACCAGAACTGCTGTACACTCAGTGGACCAGGCTAAGAGTTAAAAGCCCCAAGGGGTCCATTCTTAGTAGGAGCTCCCCACACTTTCACAGGATTTATCTGCAGGAGCCCTACCAGGTTCTCAGAAGATCAAAGAAGAACCCTCTGTCTACTCAGCAGGGGAGGGAAAAAGCAGCCATTTTCTCATGTGCCCACAGCCTTCTGTTCTTAACAAGGTAGCCGTGAAGAGAAATTCTTTTACCAGAGGCTGACCAAAGGGTTTTATCAGAATCTAGCTAGCTTGTGGGAAATACCCAACTTCAGCCCCCTCTATCCATCCTGTCTCATCTAAGGGGCCTGAGAGGGGTGGGGAGAGGCAGTTTTGAAGTCACAACCCAGGAGCACAGACTCACTTAAAGAACTATGGAATCCTTCCCTTCCAGAGGCACCTTACAACTGCATTGCTGAAAGCTTGTTTACCAGAGCTTCTTGCACCCCGCATATCATGCACAGCTGTCAAGAATAGAACTAAATATCCAAGAATGATGGGAAAACTACAAATGGTGTGACATAAGCATAATGGGAAGACCAGAGGGAGAAGGAGGAGAGAAAAGAATGAAGAAATGTTTGAAGCAATGACTGAAATTTTTCAAATATTAATGATTTCAGTTCAAAGACAGAGATTGTCAGAAAAAACAAAACACAAATATATGTCTACAGTAAACCCACTTTAAATATAAATACCTAAGTAGATTAAAAGTAAATGGATGGAGAAAGATATAGCATGTTAACACTAATCAAAAGAAAGCTAGAAATAACTATGCTAATTTTCCACAAAGCGGACTTCAGAGCAAGGAAAATTGGCATAGACAAGAGAGCATTACATAATGATTAAAGGATCAATTGTCTAAGAAGAAATTGCAGTTCACAAAAGTGTATGTATGTACCTAACAACGAAGTCAAAATAAATATATATATGTGTGTGTATGTGTGTATATATATATGGTGTATTTAATGATTCTTCTTAAAACTATTAGGATATAAAGATAAGTAAGTAGATAGATAAGACATTGATTGTTCTATTCTCTCTCATATATATGAAGAAATATATTTAAAATACATTTCATGAATTGGAGAATATATTCTTACATACATCTTAGAATTATGAGTAGCAGGATGTTTTCTTAACATGATATAGAACATTAATCTGTAACCAATATCTGACTAATTAGATGCATACATGTACATTCTCACTAAAACCAGAAATTCATAAGGATTTCCATTATTATCTCTTTCATTTAAAATTTCTCTAAATTTTGAACACAATGCAATCAGAATCTAACACAAAAGAATAGAAAAAAAATCCACTGGATTGAAGAGGAACAGATAATATTTTTTAGCCTGCTTATCCATGGGGAAACATCCAAAGAATTAAATAAAGACTGAACGGTAATGTCCATGCTTGGGTTACATTTATTGTACAGTACAGAAATCAGTCTGGGAGGATAGTATATCTGCTCAAGGAATGAGAGAATAAGTTTTGGTAAGCAGTATAAACTATCGACTCCAACAGTAACAACAATTTAAAATAGTGTATGGGGAATAAATACCAAAAACTATCCCCAAAAACCTAAAAAGCTTTTGAAGAATGTGCAAGACCAAACTTATTTTTAAAAACTGTAAAACTTTTCTTAGTGAATAAAATAATGATGCAATTAAGTGGAAATAAATGACTTTTCCTTAAAGGGGGAATTCAGTCTTTAAGATTTTAATTTTTTTGAGCAGATTGAGGCTCATGGCAAAATTATGAGGAAGATAAACCTCCCCATTGACCCCACACAAGCACAGCTTCCCTCATTACCGAGATCTCCCCCAGAGCGGTGCAGTTCTTACAGTTAGGGTGCCGATACCAGCACATCAACGTTACTCGAAGCCCTCACTGTGCAATAGAGCTCACGCTTCGTGGTTTGTGGTCTATGGGTTTAGGTGAAGATGGAATGACATGCATCCACCACCGCATTACACAGAGTATTTTCACTGCCCTGAAAACCCTCTGTGCTCTGCCTATTCATTCATACATTCCTCCTCCAACCATTGATCTTTTCAATGTTTTTACAGTTTCACCTTTTCCAGAATGTCATATAATTGGAATGATACAGTATGTAGCATTTTCAGATTGGCTTCCTTTACTTAGTCATATACATTTGAGGTTTCTCTGTGTCTTTTTGTGGCTTGATGCTTCATTTCTTCTCAGTGTTGAATAATATTGCTCTACCTGCTTGTATCACAGTTCACTTACTGAAAGACATTTTTATTGTCTCCAGGTTTTGGAAATTACAAATAAAGCTCTTATAAAGGTCTCTGTGCAAGTTTTTGTGTGGACCTAAGTTTTCAACTCCTGTTGACAATAGCAAGGAGCATGATTGCTGGATCATAAGTCAAGAGTACGTTTTTGTGAGAAACTGCCAAGCTGCCTTTCAGAGTGGCTGGACCATTTTGCATTCTCACTAGCAATGAATGAGAATCCCTGTTGCCCCACATCCTCACTGGTGTTAGTGTTTTCAGTTTTTGAAGTTTTAACGATGCCCAATGTATCAATTATTCCATTTATAAACTGTAGGAATTTCATAGTTTTATAGGAATTTCATCATTTTGTATTTCATATTTAGATATTTAATCAATCTTGGGTTAAGTTTTGTGTGGGAGAATTCAAGTTTAAGATTTCCATTTCCCTTTCCAAAATTACTGCTAATTTAAAAATAATACTATAAATAGTCAATAAGGTGATATTGTAAAAATTAATTACAACATGTGTAACTGAAAATATATGTTGCAGTGATACTCTCCCCCTTTTTATTGGGATTATATAGTTTTTCATCTCTGGTCTTCAAACAATTCTATTCCATACCCCTTTTTGCATTAGACCTCTACTCCTTCATCATTTCACTCTTTTAAAATGTTTTTTTGACTAATAATAATCTTACTGGCTACAAACAGTTTCCAAGCCTAGTACTATTTTAGTTTGCAGTCTGGCTTACAGAATATAGCTTCTTCTCAATTTGTTTAAACTTTTTTGTAAAAAGTTGATATAATGGTTTTTCCTCATATTATGTAGTATCATATGTTAGATATCTGACCCCCCTAAACTAATGGCTTCTACAATATCTATTGGTAGAGAATTCCCACAGAGAAGAATTCTTGTTCAGATAAAAGGCTAGCACTGCTAATCTTCTAAACCCCTTATCTTCTCCTTTACCATAGTGAACAAAGTCCAATATTGTTTGCAGTGGCAATGACAATGAAGACACCTTTCTCAAGTCTTTTGCAGATAGTAACAGGCACATGGCACATTAACTGCATATCACTAAATAAAAAGGAAACAGAAATATACCAGCTAGTCTTTCTAAGAAGGCATGTTTTTTGTTTTTTTCCTGATGAAAAATATGACAGAGAATAAAGCTAGAATCCTAGATCTTTGATGATTTCTTGAGTGGCTATGTCATCCTGGAATGGCCTACCAATGGACTTTGATTTCAAATAGACCCTATTTGTTTATTTTGTATTTTTAAAAAATTTTACTTATTTATTTAAAAAAGGTGAAGGGAGGGAGAAAGAGAGGGAGAGAAACATCAATGTGTGGTTGCCTCTTGCATGTCCACAACTGGGGATCTGGCCATATCCTAGGCATGTGCCCTGACAGGGAATCGATCCTGTGACCTTTCAGTTCACAGACCAGTGCTCAACCCACTGAGCCACACCAGCCAGGGATAAACCCTATTTGTTTAAGCAAACTGTAAATTGTGCTTGGGTTTAGTGGGAGTAGCCAAATGCAAACCTAATATAATATATCTTAAATCATATCCACTACATTTACATCCTTCCTTCCTGAAATATATAACTTTATGTTCATATATTAAGTCCCAAAAGTCCCTTCCATATTGATCAATTCTGATATGAGTAGTCACTAGAGTAGTCGGACTTTGTGAATGGGAGGGAAAATATTACCTTATCTCTGTACTGCATATGGATTTGATGCCATGGGGCCATTTCTTTCAAATTTCACAGTACTCAAGAGAAACATACCTATAATCAGGATCACCTGTACACAATTCTCATCTTGTTATCTATAGATAAAATGATGTCAGCATGCTGTATGTGTAACAGTAATGCAAAATAGAACTACAGCAAGAAGACAAATGAAAGCAAAATGAATCAAAGTGGAATTTACAGAATTCTCCAGAGTGCAATCATACTTTTATTTCTACAACAAAGCGATACCACTTCTTCTGAGCTAGTAACTTACAGATGTGATATATCGATAACTTTTGAGGACAGCTGCTGGTGGTTTGTCTGGTAAATTGTGAACTCTTATACCAGAACTTCACGTTTCACATACTTACAAATCAGTGAACTGATTTCCATAATCAGAAATTCCTGCCATGACAATTCATGACTGCTAAGAGAATATCCCTTCTCAACAATCTCGACAAATCAGGATTCACTCGCAGGGACCCGATGGGTGTTATGAAACAGCATTTTAGGTGAAGCACTGCTGAGTCCCCCAGTCTGTAAGCATTTTTCTGTAGGAAGAAGATTGCACTTTGGGGATGTTTGAATAGGCAGAGATGCCCGTGTTCAATAGACCGTGAGGTCTCCTGGCAATGTGGCCTTCCAAAAGCATCAGTGAAATTTCTGTTACATTCATACTTGGGACCAATATTAAAATCAAGAGCAAGTATGATCCTGCGATTTTTCATTTGCTTGCTTGGTCCTCAGTCAGCACAGTAGGACTGCTTGTTCTAGGCAGCTGTGTGCGGCACAGAAGGGAAATGGCTGGTGGGCTTCTGTTGCTCAGGAACAAGATGGCATAGGGTTCCGTCTTCCGTATTGTTATGCACTTAATGGTCCACATGTCCTATTTAGAGACTAATGACAGAGAAAACTGCAGGAAACATTCTCATTTTGCCCCCCATCCGCCAACCTCCCCAGCTTATGAAATGAGAGTGAACATCCCTAGATCAGTGTGCTAAGAGGTGGAGCATTAGGTGTAGAGGGAAATAACCTGTGAAATGCCAGATTTTTTTGTTGCTCCCTAACATTCTTATTTCAATTGCCAGAGTACTTGTCTTTTTAAAAAAATCAGTCCATTTAAGTAACAAAAACCTGGAACAACAAAAATTTTTGACCACTGTAAGTCAAAAAGTACCGTTAGTTTTCACATTTAAAATCTAGTAGTCTTACTGAAATAGCTTTACTTTCTGCATTAGGCTAATGAGATTTTATAATGTGGCATAATTATCCTTTTTTACTTATAGATTTCCTGCTAGGAATGCAGGAACAATTTTCTCCTCTTTCGAAGTCCGATATAAATGACACACACAGTCATAGATTCTTATTCTTGGCTGCTAATCTCACCAATCTATCACCTTAATTGGGCATGAAGTATAAAGTGATGGAAACAATTTATTATGAAGCTCTTTTCTCAGCACAAAACATAAAATAAATTCTTTACAAACCGTTTGGGGATTTGTAAAGAGCTTACTATTTCATAATGCACTCTTCTCACTGCATTATGATTCATTACTAATTTTTATTTCCATTTCAGCCAGGGCTCACTTAAGGAGGCCATCACTAGCTAGTTTATACAACACCTCTTTGTAACCTTAAAACACGTATCATCCTCTCCCCGTGGCAGTGCAGAGCTCCGTCATACAGAGCACAGGCTTAGTTCCCAACTCCCTTAGGCCCATGGACAGAGTACGGACTTTGCAAATGCACATGGTGACTGTGACCTTAACTACAAAATATAGGCATTTGCAGAATTTTCTAATTTATAACAACAATTAATAAAAAGATAAAGGGAAATTTCACTGAAATGAGATGCAGGAATAAGAGGCAGACCCTTGGGAAACTTAAATGTCTGGAAAACACTCTCTTTCTTAAAGGCTAGGTGATCTCTATCTAGAATTTTCCTTTCTTTGTCTTCATTGAAAAGGACAAGAATCTTGGCATCGAAGATCATGGTTTGCTGTTTCCTCTTGTGTTCTATTCTACTGTAAATTTACCTTTCCCATGGCTTTGGATGAACAGTGTGGACATTTGGGAATCTACATAACATTGAATTTGTGCTGAGAACATCTGGTTCTGTCCTATACGGTCATTGTGCTTGTTCTTTATGGAAAAGATGATAATAGGGACCAGATTCAGGAAAGAGAAGACTGCTGGGCAAACAAACAAAGCACCATTATTTCACTATGCCAAATTAAGTTATGCAGAACAAAGATACATGGGCCTCACCTGAAGAGCAAATAACAGCAGGCTGCATGATCACCATATAAATGAAAACTAAAAGATTAGCATTCTTAATTCATGCAAAGGTCTTATAAATTAATGAGGAGGAAAAGAGACAAAGAAAATGGTCAAAGTATGGACAAAGACAAATTAACAAAGATCTAGGTACAGCTGATAAAGTATGTGGCCTCATCCATAATGAGACCAGTTAACAAAACCAGTACCAGTTAAAACACTAGGCGATTGATCATTACCTATTAATCGATGACCAGGTTCTTTTGGTAAATTTTGTATACATAGAAGCTTACATATGCTGGTAGAGGTATAAATTCTTACTATTTTCCAGAAGTCAGATTGGGGATATATTTGGAATATACATGCTCTGAAATGTGCATGTTCTTTAGCGCATGTTTATTTTGTGAATTAGAGCGCATCCTGGGCATAATTTAAGACCTTTGGAATTCCTGTAAGGGAGATGCATATAGAAATTTGTTATATTAGATGTACTACTTTAAACAAGAGGAAAAAAATTAAATTTTTAAAAGTGAGGTTGGGGAAACTGGCTATTTATTTATAGAATAACCAGACATACTTCTGTTACTTTTTATATCAGGTAATTTCCAACTGCATCACAAATTGACTTGTAAAATTTGAACCTCAGATGTTACATGGAAAACACAGATCATGTTTTTTGGAAACAGAGGGGCTTTTCTAATCAAGGTATTGATTTTATAAGTAAAAAGATTGGTATTTTTTCCTGTATAAAATGAACACTTCTTTCTCACAGCCCAGCTGCATAAAACAAATCTGAAAATTGCCAAAGTTGATGAAAATATCAGGGTGTGAATAAAACATAAAAACAAAACAAAAACCAGAAAACAAAACCTGACATACTTGAGGGATGTGTAAGGCAAAATGAAAGTAAGAAAACACACAAAGTACTCCACCTTTAAAATGTTAAAATACAGAGATAAAGGGAAAACACCTAAAAGCAGCCAGGAAAGGACAAATTATAGCTCTAAAACAGTAAGAAATTTCACTGATTTCTCACCTAAGACAATGCAAGTCAATGGACAGTGGAATGACATCTTTAAAGCACAAAAAACACATGAATTAACCTAGAATTTTATATCCAATGATAATGTCTTTTTAAAAATAAAGATGAATTATAGCCATTTTAGATGTAAATGGGCAAATTATTCCCCATTATACCTATAGTAAGGTAATGTTATAGAAAATTACTGCTGTAGAAAAATAATTGATATTATAAGGCAAATTAGATCTACCCACAGAAATGAACAGCTCTAAAATGGAAAATACATAGGTTAATAGTAAAGATGTTTATTTTCTCATGTTTTAATTTAAGTGATTGCTTAAAGCAGTTATAATAATAATGTATTATGGGTTTTTAAAAAATACTGTGTAATATTTTTTAAAGAATTTATTTTTAGAGAGAGGGGAAGGGAGGGAAAAAGAGAGGGAGAGAAACACCGATGTGAGAGAGAAGCATCAATCACTTGCCTCTTTGTGCTCTGACTGGGGACAGAACCTTCAACCCGGGCATGTGCGACCTTTTGGTTTGTGGAATGATGCCCAGCCAACTGAGTCACAACAGTCAAGGAAAGAATACTGTAGAATACTTTTTATGTTATATATTATTATGTTTATTATTTGAAAATAGATTTTGATTTTTTAAATGTACATTAAATATGAAGAGCAACAACTAAGAATTTAAAGAAAGAAGTGTAGCTAATAATCAATATAGGAAATAGGTAGAATATTAATGAATAATCAATTAGTCCAAAAGAAGCTAAGAAAAAATAATGAAAACATAAGTGGCAAACAAAAAGCTAATACCAAGATGATAGATTTAAACCCTATAATTTTGAAAAATACATTAAACTAAATATTCTAAACACTACAGTTTGTCAGAACAGAGGAAAAATCTGGATCAAACTTTACATTGTCAAAAAGAAGCACACCTTAAATCTAAAGAACATCCTCAAGATAAAATAATGATGAAATAAATGCCACATAAATAGTAATCATAAGAAAGCTAGTTTAGATATCTTAATAAAATAGGAAGTAGAATTCAAGACAAGACAGAACCAGAGATCAAAGAAATATTTTATAATTCTGAATTTATTATTTTATAAATAGGCATTACTATAAATGTGCATGTATGCATGTGTTAACATAAGTAAAAACTGAAAGATCTGAGACAGATATATGTCAGCAATAGAGTTAGAATTTCAACTTCATTTCCACAATGGGTAGACTCAGTAACAAAAGTCCGGTGAGACAATATATTGAAAATTACTGTCAACCCGATTAATCTTACACATCACAGTCACCAGATTTTTTTCTTTTATTTTATGTGTGCATTTTTATTTTCATTTAGCATAGGTACTGAATGAGGTGGAGCACTGATAATCGATCCCTTCCCCCTCAACTCCATGGGATGATCTTCTCAATATCAGGCCAATATAATTTGTCAAAATATTTGAAGTTTTATCAGTCCACTCACTAAATATAATTCCTGCTACCATATACACTAATTATTTCATCTGTATTCCTTTATACCACATGTATGATTGTGTGGCTACTTCATGTATATGGTAAACATTTTAGCAAAAGAAAGTGTAATTTTTCAAAATATTTTAGATTAATGACCTCTTTAAAATAATAACAAATAATGGCACTTAGGAACACTGATGTCCAATATTACAGGGAAAATGTTTATCTTGCTCTTAAACCCTGAGTTTACATTTTAGATAAACCTTCAACTTCAGTTCAGCAAGTTTTCTGCTTCTTCGGTTTGCTATGATCTATTAAATGAAAACATTTATTTAAGGTAAGAGGGTGTTATAGAAACTGAAATAAAATATTATAATGTAAAGATAATCTCATATATTTTCATAAGAAAAATCAAAATTTACAATACTGGGTAGATAGATATATTGATAGAGTTGATATATTATAGGTAAAGCCAAATTGCCCCACATTCTAGGTCAACTGTGTACATTTCTTTCATGGATGTGGTCCTCACATTCGTCAGTTCATGTGTGCTTGGCTAAGCTTTGAAGAAAGCACAGTGAATGTTGATAGTGTGTACTAAGTAAAAGTTTTGTACACTATCAAGAGCCATGAATGAATGGATACTTCCTGGTATATTGCCTTCACAAAATGGAAGAAAACATAATCCATCGCTGTTAAAAACCAAACGATTGTGACATTTCATCCTTTATGACACTGGACTTTGAAAAACCATATGGAAAAAAGCATAATATTGTATATATTTATCTATAATACAATTTGATTTTGTTGAACAATTTTACTACCTATGAGTAAACCATACATTTCATTATTCTTCCTGAGTCTCTGTAACTTGTATTTCCTTTTATGAGAAAAGTTGAGTGTTGCAATAATATTACTTCCAGGCACTGAAGTTATAATATGATAATAAATTGATTAAAAAACATACTTAGAATATCAGAAAAAAATAGTTCTAAATTACCTAATGCATCCTTTTTGTTTATGCTAAATTGAATTACCTTTAAATGTTTTATAGTGAATTCAAATTCATTTGGTGGTACATTTCATCTTAAACATTATGTTCTCAGAAATGTACAGATATATATTACTACATTAAGTGGTTTATAATTTAATTGAAGATGCCAAAATTATCAAAAATAATTATTTCTGCCTGTACATCTTAAAGATCTCATTATGCAAATGAGAACTATCAATTATAATGTACATCCTTGGATAAGAGGCAGTGTATGATTATGTTTCCAGAATGATGCATCTGTTCTGATTTGATTTAACTACCCATCAGTGACTATAAATTTTTGGGTAATTTTGTTTGATTGGCAAAATAATTTTAGAGCAGTTTAAACAATGTTGTTGTATATGTGCTTAGATTCCCGATACTTCCCCCCACCCCCCTCAGCATATTTAGTGAAAAGATACTGATAGTCTGTTTACCTTAATAAGTTGTTTAAACTTTAGGAAAAAATACAACTATTAATTTTACTACAGGTTAAAGAGTTCTCCAATGTAATATAACCAGATTTCATCATTTTAAATATTGAATTTGTATATATATAATTTTCTCATTATTTTATAGAGAAATTAAACTATCATTCTTTATCTATGATGTGGGCAACAATCCTTCAAGTTTCTTAAGTAAATGTTGTAATTTTTGTCTTTGATAATTTTGTTTCTCTTTTACTCTAAACCTAAGACATGAACAAATGTGGTTGGCCCAATCTTCAATTTAGTTAAAAATCTGTCTTCTTACCCTCCCTACCACTGCAGCTCTAAACCACCATGAACTCTTGATTAGACTATAACAATGACCTGTGATTCCCAGTTTCCTCCTTTGGAGCTTCTCGGTCTATTCTTTTTTTTTTAATTGTTGTTCAGTTATAGTTGTCCCGCCTTTCCCCCATTAATCTCCCCTACCCATTTCCCCTCCACTTCCACAGTCAAGTTAGTCAAAGAAATCCTCTCCTTAAAAATGTCTCAAATTACTCAAAATCAAAGTCAAGACTCTTAACCTGGGTCATTTCACCCAACTTCATCTTCTGAATGTATCTCCTGGCATTGTCTACACACTCCTCGCTTGTGCCAGATGGTCCCTTGATATTCCATGGACACACTCAGTGCTTTCCTGTCTTGGGGCCTTTGCACTTGCTGTCCCATCTACCTATAGAACTCTTTACCTCCATGTGGTTCTGGCCAGCTTGTTCACATTATTTGGCTCTCTGTTCAAATATGATTCAGCTCTCTATTCAGTACATCCAGAAATACTGCTCTTGGACATGGTAAGTAAAACACAAACTATATATGTATATAAGTCATGTGTATAAGAGATGTGGTATATAATTGTCATCTCTGTACTTTCCCTTAGAATGGGAGCTCCAGAGAGGAGGGAATTAGGTTTCTTCTGGCAGTATCCACAGCACTAAAGTCAGTGTCTGGTCCATGGTAGATATGTAACAATTGTTGAAGGAAGATGTTCTCTATGTCTAAATTATTCAACCAAATTCATTTAAAGATAAATATATGTTATTGATCATTATAGAACATTAATATAAGTAATTAAACATAAACATTATATAAAATACCACAAACTTTTATTGTTTTACGAGCAAGTACTATATACTTATTCCAAGTGATATACTAAATCACCATGATATCTTGAAATAAGTCTACATGAAAAAAATTAAATTGTATTCATGCTATTTTTGCTTTAATTTTAAGAAGATTTCCTGGTAATTATGGAGTGATTTTAATCCCAAAGGCTCACAATCTCTGTGAGGTCAATGTTGTATTTTATTTGTCTTTCTATAACAGCATGGTGCACAACAAAATGCCTTTATATCAGTTTCTTAAGAATATTTTCAAAGGTGGAAGAACAATATCAAAGAAATTTCATTTAACTTATAGCTTTCTACTTGAACTACAAAGAGTTAAGATGTTTAAAATGGAAAAATATAAATATCCTCAGCTAGCAAAGGATTTCTTTGAAGACGTAGAGGTGTGATATTGTAGCCTTGAGTGTAAGTAACAGCACACTGACAGTTATATTACTAAGGAAATGCTAGAAAAATAAAGGTGAGGCCTTAATTTTTATTTTTTCTCTAAAAGGAAGTTAGTTTGGTATAATTTTTAAGAAAACTGAAATCAATTTTAACGTGAATCTCACAATCTCTTTAATAGATTCTTTCTGCATTTAATAGAATCCTCATTAATAAATATAAAATAAAAGTAAAAGAACAATAATTAGATTACACAACTTTATATCCCCAGTAGATCAGAAGGAAAGATTTGCCAACCAAATATTAAAGATACTGATAGTGAGATGCTGTTGAGTCAAGTAGCTTAGTTCTTGCCTGTGTGTCCCTCTCATAGTTCTCCCCGTGATCGGTCACATTTAATTGTGCATTTTCTGTCATTTGTGGGAGTTTTAAATTTGCATAAATTAATATGTACTGTATTACTGTGAATGACTTTTCAAAATGACTGTAGTTGAGTTTTTCAAGCAAGAGAGAGGAAATTTGTCAGAGTAACAAATGGAGATGAACATAAGAATTAGGAGAAGAATCGGAAGTGAGATTGGAGGCTGGTTAACCACAAGCAAACATCAGCAAAAGTACTTGCTCAGAGAAGTTAACAGCTTTGGAGCTGACAAGAGATGTTAAGAAATACAATATTGCTTGTTAGTAGAGGGACTGAGAAGAGTAATGAGTGAGGTTTGAAGAGTAGGTCATAAAAGAGCATATCTGACACTAAGGCACAATGAAATGCAATTAAAATGTTCTCAAGACAATTTGTAAAAGGGTGAAATGTATTGCACCAAGTTTTATGGCCTAATAAAACTAAAATGTACCTTCACTCTATTGGAAAGGTTTATGAAGAGGAAGGAGAGAAGAGGTATTAGAAACTGGCAGTTTCTATGGCCTCTGAGCTATTATCTAAGGAAAGATGAACTCTCCTTTATTTATAATAAAATAGAAACATACTTGGCCTGGGATATTTTTTAGAATGGAAAAAAATCTTTCTATATTGAACTAAAGTTTAAAAAAAAGAAAAATGATGCAATTCAGTGTTGCAATTAACCCTGGTATTACCATGTATATTTACCTTAAGACATTTATCTTTTTCTTTGAAAAATATATAGATGATGATGAATATATAGGTAAACAGATAAATTCATTCTATGTTTTCCCAGAAAATGGGTCTATTCACTAAAGTGGGTAACAGAGAATAAAATCAGCCCACACATTTGTATCTGTGCGTGCAAACCAATTATTGCTATTGTACCAGGCACTGTTTGATGAACTTATCCCTTCATTTAATTGCATTTACTCTTAAGAAAAATAAAAGCAATTGTGTGGTCCATACCAATATAAGATTAAAAAGGGGATATAAAGGTCTTATCTTCTGTTTATTTATTAGCAGTACAAAGTCATGTGGTTCTATGTGCTGATCAATAGAACTGGGTTCTTATCTGCCTTGCTCAACCACTTTTAGACTTTCAGTGATGACAATGTGACTTCCTTAAGATACAGGGACTGGTGTCCTCATAAGAAGAAGATAGAGAGACAGAAAGGGAGAGGACATGGTGTGATGACAGAAGAAATGAATGAGGTGCTGGCAAGTTGCGTTTAGGAGACCAGGGGAGGCCAGTAATCACCAGAGGCCAGGGAAAAGCAAGAGAGAAAGCCTTCCTACAGGTTTCAGAAGGAACATGGGCCTGTTGACACATTGGTTTTGGCTTCTAGCTTCCAGAAGTCTGAGACAATAAATTTTTGTTGTTTTAAGCCACCTAGTTTGTGGTGCTTTGTGTTGGCAGGCCTAGGAAACTAATACAAAAGGTTTTAAAAATACACACACAGTTTTATATATATATATATATATATACACACACACATACACACACACACATATATATACATATATATATTAACACATAAAATTAACTCTGCACCAATAATTACAAATCATATAATTTCATAAAATAATAACTTGATTACTGGTGATATTGCAACGAGTGAGGAAGCTGATCTATCTCAGCTATTACTCCACTAGTGTAGAAAATGTCCTAATTTTCAGATGACTGTAAAGAATTATATTATCATTACATAAACTTATAACAGACGATGCAATGAAAAAATGAGTTTAAATTTCAAGTTGTGACTTTCATAAAAGAAGTAATATTTGAAGTTCAGGATATAATACTAAACATTATTAATTTTAGGGGAAGATAAAATATTTATGTATTTTTCTCTATTAGTGTTATGATGTCAGTTCTTCTGAGTCTTTTCATAATAATGATTCTGAGTAGTAACAAAACCCAAACACATCTAAGGTCTTTATTAGAAAAATCTTTGCCACATGTTTAGTAATTAATTGAATAAAGAAAAGAAACAGGTAGGAGTATAAAAATATTAAAGCAAGTTTACTGATATGAGATAATCTTAGTTGCTATAACTGATACAACTTGAAATCTCTATAGCTTAATGCAGGTGTTAACATGCAACCCGAGTGACCATGGACTTGGCCGTCACAGTGGTTCTGCTCCAGTATTGACTCAGAAACCCAGTCTGAGAGAAGCTCTACTGCCTTCAGCACTTGAGCTCTACTCTTTTGAAACCTGGTGACCTACAAAACAAAAAGACAAAAGGACTCTCACACCCAATTATCATGAACAGGGTAGGTGCAACTGAAACTGCCCTTAAGAAATGAATCTAGCTGGGCATCTCTGTGAGAGATTCCTTTGTCTAAGAGAGAGTCCCTGATTAGATCCTTGGTTTAATCCCAGGAGGCTCTCCTGCATTCTTTACCCCCTTTGCTACATGGAAAGTGGGTGGGCAGGAGCATTTCCTCCTTGATGTGTGTGGCAGTTTTTCTATGCTTCTAGGGTTTTTCAGCCTGCTTCCTTCACAGACAAGTTTGGGGACCCACATGCTGTTTTCAAGTTTGAATTGCCTACGGCAGCGACTTTCAGCTGGTATGCTGCAAGAATCTTTAAAACACGCAATATCTGACTATTTAGTCAGGGGCACGGACCTCTTTTCCTTTAGACTGTCAAATTAAAAAAAATAACAACAGCCAAGAAAACAATAGCAGTGTGGATGAATCAAGATTATACCTATTTTGTCAGATCAGCAAAAAATGTATTTTTGGTGTGCCACAGAGTTTTATTAATTAGTCTATCTGTGCCGTGAGATGACAAATGTTGAAAATCACTGGTCTAAGGTTATTTTCATCCTAGCTTGGAGATTCCATTGGCAGTACTGTTTCATAGAAGTTGTATTGGCTTTCAAAGTCTGCTTCTATATAGTTTCACATGCAAGTTTCCATAGGCCCAATTCACAAAGTTATTATTACTTCCTTGCCTTTCTATCTCATACATTAATGGAAGCTACTCTGAGACCCTTTATGTCATTTTGACTCATACTTGAAGTACTTTGTTCAACTGAATTTCACTGACCTTTTTGGCTCAAAATAATTTTAGTCTGATTGTTTTTTATTGGGGTCTGGTAACGTTCATTCTTACCAGGTATCAGGCCTTGGAACATGGAGTCTCTATTTCATTTGATCATGGTTTAAAACCAGCCAATTCTTCCCTGTGCTCATTTGTTACTCATATTATCTTGCTAAAGACAAACAACTAAAGACATTTTAATTCCTTCTGGTCACTTCATTCAGAGATACAGGCTTACTTGTATTAGGTGTGTCTTCTAAGCAATCTCCCTTTATAACAGATGTTTAAATTTTCAATTTGGCCATTAAAAATTATCACATTTTTATCTTTTTAAAAAAGCATTCTAAGGCAACAATATCTATATTAGGATAACATCTGCTAATTGCTAAAACAAAAATCCCTCAAATCTCACATTCTTTTTTCCCCTCAAAATCAGTAATGGTCTGCTAACTAAAAGGGAACCCAGAAAATGTAGTATATCTGTAGGATAAGGAAAAAAGAGAACAAAAATATTGGTGGAATCTAGAACTATCTGCCAACAAAATCAGTGTCAAGCTATTGGATTAAAATTTTCTAATTTTGTGGTTTGCAAAATTTCTGCCTCATTTTCCCTGACACGCAGTCTGCAGAACGGCCAGTGTGACATCTCTCAAACAAATGCCATTCATTTGCTTAAATCTTTCAAGTGGCTTTTTGTCTCCCACAGAATGAATCGCAAAGAACTTGTCAAAACTTAGTAAGGTGAAACTCCAGTTCTCCTTCTGACCAACACCCACAATTTGCTCGTCATCTTCCCTGCTGTAACCACAGCTGACAAACCTGCGGTGCACCTCGTGGCAAATACGCCCCTACAGGATCATTCCTGTAACTGTCATTACCCAGCTCCCATCATGTCCCTCCCCGCTCCCAGGCCTCTCTCCCCTACTCTTTTCTAATACAGTCAAATGGCTCCCACCTCAAGCCCTTTTAAACGTCTGATTTCTGCTCAAAATCATTGATTAGTAGAGCTTTTCCCTTTCTTTCTTGTTTCTAGTGCTGCTCTTATGAGATTTCTGCAGCACACAGCGGTCTCCAGCTCCTGACTTCTGTCATATGTTGTGGTTGGCAGCACCTTGGACAGCAGCTGCTGCTCCTCGCTTGCCTCGGGTAGTTTTGAAGCAGAGTTGAAACCACCCGGTGAATGAATAGCTTTCTCTGGTAGCACAAAGGGTGCAGCGGCAGCGAGTTCCGCCCTTCTGCACACAAACACTTCTCGGCCTGGGGGTAAGCCCCGGGCATGTCTTCCTCCGGCCGGTAGCACAGCCCTGCAACCGGTGCGGCTTCTATCTGCTATTCCCGTGATGTGAGAGTCTTCTTTACTTCCCAGCGCCGATCTCTTGTTATGCCAATCCCCCGGTATAGTTAATAACTTTATATGCAACTTTATCTCTCAAACATTCTATTTGGTTTCTGACTTCTAATTGGAAGCAATAAAGGGTGCTCAATAAATGTTTATTTAATTAATAAATCGATTTCTTGCCTCCATTATGATTTAAAGGAGGTTGTTACTTTTTAGTATTCTACTGAAAACAAAATAATTTAGTTTTATAAAGAAATCTAATAGAGTGAGTTTGTATTTCATTGTTGTTCAAAGCATATTTTATGTAGTTTGAATTTTATTGCACCCACTTCGCATTTCATATTTTTCTTTAATTATGAAATACATAACTATAAAGTGTTATGACTGAAGAGTATTCCAAGCATACAAGATGACATCAGTTTGCTAATAAGACCAACACATTTTAGTGCTGTAAAACATTTATAAATTTTCAAGGAGAGTATTCTGACCAGAATTTTTTAAACCTTAATTCATCCTCATATTATTTGTCCTATCTATTAAAAGTTTTGTGATTACATTAATGAGTGCATCTGTACTCATTATTTTTGTACAGTTAATATTAATTCATATTTGCCATTGTTAGAATATACTGGGACATGGAGTACCTAAGCCTATGCTGGAACAAAGACGGTGTGTGTCACCGGCTAAACACCTGATCTTGAGATTCTTCATATCAGAAGCAACTGAGGCAAAGCCACTGGCATCCTGCTGGAAACTGGTCAAGTCCTCACTTCCCCTCCCCTCTTCATTGAACTTTTCCCAGAAACAAGGCCCATAAATCTCCCGGACTTCCTGTCCCTGAATCAGCCATGGAGGTTTTCCCAGAAACAGGGACCATAAATCTGCCAGACTTTCTGTCCGTGAATCAGCCATCTCCAATCAGAGGACACCTGGGGCAGGTCAGCAGGGTGACCCGTGCCTTTGGGGGTCTGCTACACACCCTCAAAAACCCTTCTCCCCTTTCCCTCGCCCCTGAAGTCTACCTGGACTCAGCCTGCCTGAATGCAGTGTCCCGCCTTGATTAAAAGCTTTTCATTGGACCTTTTGGACACCTGGTTTTTGCTAAGCCACCCCAGCTACCTAACAACCATGAATACATAGATTTTCCCTTCAGGCGCACCCAGGTGTCATATCACTAAATGTATGTTTTAACTTTTATGTTGTTAGTGACCCATTTCTCTTGTCTATTTTAATTAACTATGTAATCACTCATTTTTACATAGTGAAAATAATGTGAATTACCACTTTAAACATATAAACACAATTTTTGAAGATGTTAACATTTGAAAATGCAAACATTGTAGAAATCCTTTGTAATCTAGTTAATATTACAGAAGTTCTGTGCTGTATAATTTTGATATACATTTTCATAAAATATTTCTCATATTAACAGTTTTATGAGTTAACATTTTGTAGACTTCTGAATATCTGGAAACTCATATTTATTCATGTCCAATTCAGTTTGACATCATAAAAACCCTTCTGTTGCAGAAGACTGTGTCAAGGACCCATTTCTTAGAAAGGCCGACAATGCTAATGCTATTGAAACCAAGAAATAGTACTTTTTGCTTTTGTATTTTTTTCATGATCCACTTCCATTGGTCCCTGGGATTAAGAGAGTGTGAAGGAGATCCTGGTGAAAGGTGAGCTTCCTCCCTTGATCCTGCATTTTCCAATTACTCAACAAAATAAAAACGGCAAAATGTGAATATTTAACAGCTGCAAACTCAAAGTTGAAATTTTAAAGTAGGTTTTATAACCATGCTCCAGGTTGTAGAGGTGAAAGTGCTTAAAAAGAAATACAGAATTCCTATCAGAGAAATAGGAACTATAAAATAACTAAGTAGGAATGTAGGACTGAAAGATATAATAGAAAAAATAAGAATTCACTGTTGAAGGCTTAATAGCAGCAGAATGTAGAAGATAAATGGAAATGTCAAAGAACTTGATGGTATGGCAATAGAACTTGTCCAATTTGAAGAACAGATAAAAGAAGATAAAAGAAAAAAATAGAGCCTGAGAGGTTTGGGAGACAATATCAAAAAGTCTAACATTTATTACTTTGGAGTCCCTGAAGGAAAGAAGAAATGAGACTGGTTTAGAATAAAGCAAGAAGAAATAACGGTGAAAATTCCCCAAATTTGGTTTAAAAATCATGAACATACAGATTAAAGTTCAGCAAACTTTGGAGAGTATAGATCATACCTGGGCACTTCATGATCAAAGATCTCAAAACCAAAGATAAAAAATATATAATCCTGAATGCAGACAGCAAAAAAGGAAGCATGGCATACAGGGGAATAAGCGTTCAAGTCCCTGTGAGTATCTTTCAGAAAGCATGGAGTCTGGAGGACATTGGAAAGATATATTTAAATTGTTTGGGAGGGGTGAGGGGGCAAACTGTTAACCCAGAATGCTAAATCCTGTGACAATTTTCTTAAGGAATGAATGCCAAATTAAGACATTCTCAGAAGGCAAAGGAAAAGTTTGGGGAACAGTATCACTTTAAAAAACATTAAAGGAATTCTTCAGCCTTAAGAAAAATGATTACAGAGGCCATCTTTAACTTATAAGAATGATGGTTAAAAAAAGGTAAATACTTGGTAAATATGACTATTTTCTTATCTTGTTATTTAAAAATATGAATGTTAAAAACTAAATTTATAAATCATTCTAGTAGAGGATTCAATGTATTTGGAGGTAATGTATTTATGACAACCATAACATAAAATGAGGACGAAAAGGACACTTATGTGGCTTTAAAAATAAACATTTTCTTGAAGTGGGAAATGCTAACTTTAATTAGAATTTTAAAGGTTAGTTATGCATTTACTTAACTGCTAGAGCTATCAATTAAAAAATGAAAAGAGATACAAACAACACATAATTTTACATACAACCTATACACAGTCCAATAAAAAGCTCAGCAGAATTTGTAGAATCTGACAAGTTCTTTCTAAAATACATATGGACATGCAAAGGGAATACAAGAAAATTGTGGAAAGGAAGGAAATACTTGATGTAGTCATATTTATTGAGTTAAATTGACACTAATACTAGAATTATCAAATCATAGATAAATACAATGGAATAGAGAGTCCCAAAATACACTCAAACAAATATGGTCAGTTGATTTTTGGCAAAGGTAAAACAAAAATTCAATGAAGGAAAAAACACTCCTTTCAGCACATGGTCTGGAACATGCACACATCTGTACCTTACAAAAGATGAAACTTGATGCGTACTTCACACTTGATATGATGATTAATTCAAAGTGAATCATAGAATGACATGTAGAATATTAAACTGTAAAACTTTTAGAAGAAAACATTGGTAAAAAAATCTTGTAACATTTTTTAGGCAAAAAATATTTTTAGGAGTGATACCCAAAGCATGACCCAATAATGAATATATTAATAAAAGGAACTTCATCAAAATGATAACTTTTCCTCTGTGAAAGACAATGCCATGAAAATGAAGACAAATCCTTGTATCCAAATATATAAAGAACACTCAAGAACCAACAATTAGAATGAAACAACCTCATAAATGTTACATAAAAAGCTTGAACATATACTACATCAAAGGAAATATATAGATAACAAATAAGTATATGAAAATGTGATCAACACTATTAATAATTAGGGAAATATAAACCAAAACCACAATTTAATGGCACTACGAAACTATTGCAGTGACTAAATTATTTTTAAATATGATAATAATAAGTACTGGCAAGGAATACAGAACAATTGAAGCTCTCAGATTTCTTGTAAGAATGTGAAATATTAGACAGACTTTGACAAAGCCTTTGGCAGTTAATTACAAGAGTTAAATATATGCTTATCCTATGAACACCTTTTTTAAAAAAGATTTATTATTTATTTATTTATTTATTTTTAGAGAGAGTGGAAAGGAGGGAGATCAACATCAATGTGTGGTTGCCTCTCATGTACCCCCAACTGGGGATGTGGCCCACAACCCACGCTTATGCCCTGACTGGGAATCGAACCAGTGACCCTTGGTTCACAGGCCAGCACTCAATCCCCTGAGCCACATCAGCCAGGGCCATATGAACACTTCTATTCTACTCCTATATAAATAGCTAAAAGAATTAAAACTTATGCCCACACAAAACTTTAATTAATTATAAAAACTTCATTCTTAGTTATCAAAACTAGAAATAACCTTGTGAATGGGTAAATAATCTGTGATCTGAGATTCTGCCTCATAAGAAAAAGAAAAAAGTTAATATGCACAATAACACAAACACATTTCAAATGCAAGTGTAAAGCGCATTGGATACAAAAGGTTACATAACATATAATTCCACTCACACGGCTTTCTGGGAAAGGGACAGTGCAGAGAACTGAAACAAACCAGGTGCTGCCAGAGTGAGGGCTATGTTCAGAGGTTGCCTGTGAGGGGTCACAGAAAGACATTGTAGGGGGCAATGAAACTTTTGTATCTTAACTCTAGGGGTATTTATGCAACCATATGTATTTTTCATCACTCGTTGAACTAATTACCAAAAGTGAAATTTTTTCTCCGTGGAAGAGAGACATTAACTCACCACGAACCCAACGTGATCATGTGTATTGCATCTGTCCACTTTAGCAGTGAGGACACTGAAGCTGTCTCTCGTTTGTGCCATCCATCCTTCCAGTTCCACATGGGTTTATCTTCATTAATTAGTGAAATAATTTTGCTTGTTTAGTTGTAAAATAAATTTTATGGGTTTATAATTTTTTTCCTCCTCTGATTACAAAATAGCATTTGCGGTTGAAAAGATAAAAATACCAACAAAAAAGATTAAGAAAAGAAAATCCAAACACATAAAAAAACTTAGAAAATAAAATGCCTACCCATTCTAAGGTGTATACGGGGAGAAGAGTTACATAATAGTAAAATGGGTGATCGGCATGATGGAAGTGTTACTGCTCCTACTGGTGGCCGTGGGGGGACCACTGTAGTTCGCAGTGGCCTGTTTCAGGAACACCTGTCGATTTGGGAGACAGCACACAGCGCCTCGGTGGCAAAGCAGGTTACATTCAGTCAGGAGAACAGGAACCCTGCCAACTCATAGATTCCTGGGTTACATCTGTTGTTATATTAAGAAGGTTTACTGAATGCTGTGCCATTCTGTCAGAATACACCAGGTCAAGAGATTGCAATAAAAAGTCAGTCTTTAGAGGAACAGTTTCTTGGAATGTCTTCCTTTCTATGTCATTAACAAATGTTATTTGGTGGAGACAGGTAAGCAAAAGAGAAAGTCCATTAACCATCCAGTCAACTTATACATTATAGTGCCCCTCGAAATTCATTCAGGACTCAGATACGCTTGTTCAAAAGGAAAAGAAACAGCATTGAATCGATACATCACGTGACAAACATCATGCCCTCTTTGAGGATAGAGCACAGTTCCTAGATGCAATTGGTTGAGTGGTATTTCCTTGTTTTGCTTTCTCCTGATTTGTTCTAATATGGAACTGGAATCTGTAAGAAAAATGTCCTGAGGAAAATCGTAAGAAAAAGCTGCATCCGGAAGAGGGCAGCAGAGGCTTCCATAGCCTGAGCTGAAAGAAAAGGTTTCTAAGAGATAAGCAGTCTTGTGGGAAGGTCAGAGCAGCAAATACAAAACCCCATCAAGACCAGGGACATTGACATTTGATGGGGCACAAGGCACCACGACAAGAGTACTTTGACATATGCAAGCACAAGCTAATTGTCACAGAGGGGATTGGTTCAGTCCCATAAGGACTTGGTGGATTTATGCATTTGCTCTTCACCAAGTAATGAATTTTGCACCTTGCATTTTAGCTTCAGTTTCCTCACTTACTAAGTGATTATAGAGCTAATAACAACCTCATAAGTCATGTGAAAACTTTTTGCTTAGGGCTATTTATGAAATATTGCTGTAGACTTTTTTTAAAAACTCTAATATCTCTTAAGAAATAAGATGTTCTTTTTTAATAGCAGCATTTTAGGGAAACAATTGGTACCAGTATAGTAAAACCAACTGCCTCTACAACTGTGCTTACAGGATGTAAATAGCATTCTGATTTCATACACCCTAAATGTAAAATGATTTTTAAATAGAATTAGAGAAATGAGCTGGGACTTAAGTGGTTAACTGAAGAGGGGTCAGTCACTGCTCTAGCAGTGAAGTGGTGAGCATTTAACCAGTGCTGGGGACTAAGAATGCCTTCTAGAGTGTATCATCACAGACTTGGAAGATGGGTTATTTAAAGGGAAGAACTTAAGAGTCAGGGGTAGGGTAGAAGGTTCTGCTAGCTAAAGGAGAATTCCCAGATAAGAAAATGACACATGCACAGCCTCTGACACAGTCAAACACATGGGACAGTCACTAATGGAAAGACTGTGTACAGAAACACTGTGTGTACAGTTGCTAGAGAAGGTGCTGGAGAGAGATTTATGGAGTCAGGCCAGAAAAATAGACTCAGCAAGGCACAGACATGCCCTGTAGGCCTTATTAAATATTGGAGTCTATTATAATGTCATCGGAAAACTTTTGGAGAGAATTCAGCTGGAGAAAATGAAACAAAACAAAATTAGAGGATCAGTGTGAGGCAGAAGAAAAAAACAAAGATTTGGGGACCATCGCGATGGGCTGTGAATCTTAGTGATACTACTTAAAAACCCTAAGGCCTTGACCAAATAGTTAACTGGGTTTCTTCAAGGCTCACATTTAACAAAGTAGGTAGCAAAGAGAAGTGAGAATTCACAAGCAAAGGCAGAGTCATAGATTCAGAAAAATTAGAGAGCAGCAGTGCTGTGAGTAGCTTCACTTTCCATGTAGACATTACCTACATACTTCTTAAGGGTAATTCACAAAGTAGCAGATGCAACAGCCCGGACTTGAGATCAGGTTCACCAATATGTACCTTCAATAAGTAATGCAAAAACACAACAGGATGACCACTGAATAACGGCAGTATCCTTTTCTCATCAAAGCCACAGCAATTTTGGCTGGAAAAAAATCACAGTGGAATGACTCTGATGTTAAACTTCGTATGAATTAGAAGATTATAAATTGGTATAGAACAGAAGGGGTGGGCTTGGATAAGTTTCTGTTGCTGGAAGTAGGACTTGTTATGTAGTAAAACCGTCTACAATGATGTTACTATACCTATTTCAGAATCAAAACAATAAGTAGGCCTGCATATATGCCCGGAAATGGGTGGAAATTTTCCAAAGTGACGAAATAAAGATAGGATAACAATAAAAGATAGAAAATGTAGGCCTTTCTTATGTAAAAATTTTAATAACCCCAGGACAATATTAATTACCCCCTCTCACATGGGCACTGGCCACTGCCACTGTGATGAATCCAAGTACTTCTAGAGATTCTCACACACACACACACACACACACACACACACACACACAAGACTTGGCTAATGCTTTTATTAATACAGTGCATTTATTTGCACTATCTCAAACATGCTATATGGCAGAATTTTATTTATTTATTTTTAGAGAGGGGAAGGGAGGGAGAAGGAGAGAGAGAGAAACATTAATGTGTGGTTGCCTCTCATGTGGTCCCCACTGGGGACCTGGCCTGCAACCCAGGCATGTGCCCTGACTGGGAATTGAACCTGCAATGCTTTGGTTCGCAGCCCGCACTCAATCCACTGAGCTACGCCAGCCAGGGCAATATATGGCAGAATTTTACTAGCCTAATTATATTGTTACATTATAAACATAAAATTGTCCATAATTCAATTACCAAATTTACTATATCAGAAAGATAAACTTTATCTAGTTGAGGAAAATAGCAAAACGCTGCTTTATTTGATTATTACCAAAAAATGGTCAAACTAAAGAGATGAAGATGAACCAGCAATTAATTGCAAGCCGAAGATTGTGTGTGTGTGAGTGCATGCCTATGCAGTAAAAGTAGCAAGGGTAGTTGCAGTTGCAGTTACAGTGTGCAGGTGGCAACAGTAGCAGCAGGAACAGAAAGGCACCACTCACAGTGGTTAACAGGAGAGAGAGTCTGGAGATGGAAACTCAAGTTAAAATTGCATGTGGTCGAATTTAGCTACACCAGATCGGAAATTGATTAATATCTGATTAGGAGCAAATACCATCGCCTGAACTCAGAACCATGTACAAACAGAAGATGAGAAATGTCTGCTTCCCACTGCACAGCACATCTTTAGGCTCCTAAAATGTTTCCCTGACTTGTTTGAACCTTGGTGTAGCATAGGCCCCTTATGAGCAGACATGTCTGCTCTTGAGTTCTCAACTATGAGCTGACTTTAAGTTTACCCAACAATTAAAGTTTTGCCTAAAAAAAAAAAGAAAGGGGCTAACCGATTTTTGTATCTCCTCAGAACATAAATACGTTCTTGTGCATTTGTAAATACACTTAAAATTTCAGAAAAAGACTTTTAATTTTTATCATGAAATAAAGAAGAATTTAATCATTCATGCATCCACAAAGTAACACTCAATCAATGCTTCAAATAATCTTACAGAGCACATTATGTGACTTCACAGTTAAGTAAAAGTTGTGATTGATGAAAACTAGATAAACAATAAAACAAATAAAAAAGAAAGCAATTCTACATGTTTGTTACAAGTCCTTTACAAACTTCTTGGACCAAAAACTACATCAAACTACAATTTAAAATATATGATTTAGTTTTTAACAACAACAAATACAATAAGACCTAAAATGTTCAAGTCTGTGTTCAGAGGACAATAACATTGTTTTTATTATTAAACTAGACATTAAAAAATCTGAAAAATTAAAACAAGAAACAAGATAAGATAATAGTAAACAATATTAGAAATAAGGCAGAGACAGGTAAGGGTGAAAGTTCAAATGTGTTTACTAGAAAATAAGCTTCAAAAAAACAGCCACTGGAATTTTTAAATAATATTAAAGTCTGGCTCCTTGAAAGGAAGAACGATCCACTATTCATAAAGATGAAATGACAACAATTAGCCCTGGCTGGTGTAGCTCAGTGGATTGAGTGCTGGCCTGTGAACCAAAGGGTCACGGGTTCAGTTCCCAGTCAGGGCACATGGCTGGGTTGCAGGCCAGGTCCCCAGTGGGGGGCGTGTGAGTAGCAACCACACATTGATGTTTCTCTCCCTCTCTTTCTCCTTCCTTTCCCCTCTTGCTAAAAAAATAAATCAATAAAACCTTTACAAAATGACAACAATTACTGTGAACTAAGGAAAACAAGAAATATTTCAAAAGGCTAGAATAATTTGAACAGTGATTACTCTGAGGGGATATTAAATAGTTTTTGCTCATTAATGCATAGTAGAAGTTGGAAATGAAATTGTTCAAATGCCCTTGTACTATTTTGGACACTGAGTTCACAAAGAAGAATAATAAATATACCTTTACTTTTATAATTTTTCAGCCTACTAATTTCATGCAGGTTAATCGTTTTAAGTTTACATAACAATGAAAGTGTTTTGTAAAAATTAACATCCTATTATGAATTGAAAAATCATGGTTTAAAATTATTTGTATTTTTTCAATTAAATTAAATTAAATTTGCGTTATGTATAAATGTTATATACCCTTATTCTAGTGATGATTATGTTTTAAAAAAACAAAGATTATGTTTTTAAGGAAAATAAATTCCAAATACTTTCTGGACATAAATATAACTTAAATTTAAATGTTTAGATATTACATCTTTTTTTATCTTATGGAGTTACACCTTGGTAATTATATATCATTTTGTAATAATTTATTTCATTGGATGAATATAAATATTGATTTATTTTGGGTTGACAAATTTGAAAATTATAATATATATCTTTTTATCCATATATTTTTAACTGATGCAAATATCATTTTCATGAATATATCATAGTCAATACTTTCATAGAGATGCGATGCTATCAATTAATTTTAAAATTTTCTCAGCGTAACTGAAAGCATCCTTGAATGATACAGCATTTTTATACCTCTGATCAAATTTGCCCTTTCTTGTCTTATGATGTCCTTTATAAATTTTTATTACTTTGTGTACTGTATTATATTATATTATATATATATATATAGCCATTTGCACACACTCACTTTGCCTGAAATCACTTTACCCATTCTTCCTTTGTTGGCCCCAATATTAATGCTTCTTTGCAAGAGAGATCTGCAGCCTTTACTTGGTATCTTTTGTTGGCTAGTACTTTATTTTTATATTGTTTTAATTAGTTGGCAACTTATAATGTTTAGGACTCATTATATATGCATTCTTATATCAAATTAATGCTGAAAAATCAACAATCTGATAAAATAAGGCCCTAATATGCATATTACAGAAGCACCTGAGGCTCAGGAGGGGTTGTTACATTTCCGAATTTATTCCCAGTGCTCTTCTTTGCTTTAACGTATCAGCGGTGCAAAATCCATTCACACGCACTGCCTGGCCTCTGCAGGAATCTATAAGTTCATGACGAGATCGATTTAGAATTTTAATGCCACTTCCTCTATGAAGCTTTGCTTGATCCTCTTGTTGCCTGGTAGGACTCTAGGAAAATTTTCTGGTGGGGTTATATGCCATTTATTGTGTGATACTGCAGAAAGAAAACTGGAGTATTTCATCTGCTTTATATTAAAAAGAACACTGGAAAAATATTTGAAATCTTCATGTTGATGTTGTTTTCTATTTGAGGGCACATGTCTAAGAGAGATATTCCTTTACTTCCTGGCGGGGCAAGTCAAGGCAGACAGACGTTTGTATTAGGGTCTGTGGGGGCGTGTTTAGAGGTTCACAGGCTAATTCTGATTGGTCAATTCAAACCAAAAGAAAGGGATTTTGATAAGCCCCATGAGGGTCTTACCCAAAAGGGCAAACGGGAAGGCTTTGTGTCAGTGGAGACAGACTGCTGATCACAACAGCTTTTAGAGAAATCATATCAGAAACTTACATTTGCTTGTGACTCTGAAGGCCTCCTTCAAGGGCTTGTGCTTGTTGAGGGCCACATGCCAAGCAAACTGGATAACAGGCAGCAGTACCTGGGAGCAGCTTAGCTAGACGCTCCACACATGCTCACGAAGAAACGAGATATTCTCATCCAAACTTCTCGGTAAGGAAGAGAAATTTGATTTGACTAAATTAATACAGGAATTATTGGCTAAAGTAGATTTGCATCTGTGTTTCCTGACTCTTAGTTGTGGTGCCAGTGAATAATTTTATAGTAATAATATTACCTAACTCTTAAATGAGGCTAACTAAATTTCTAGAACATTAAAAATCAATAAAACTAGCAGGGCAAGAAATGCCATTTTAACTTGGATGAATACAGGAAGGCTTCTGCATGGACTTATATTCAAAGGAAAGCTTCTCATTCAGTGTGCTATCAGATAAAACATTGAAAATCATCATTAAATTGCAGTAGCATTTATATAAAGGGCAACTGTAAGGAATTAACAAAAAAAAGCACATGTGAATAAGTTTTGGAAAACACAAAGTACTACTAAACTAATAACAAAGGCTATGGGAACATTGATATTATTCTGTTCAGAAATTACTCATCTATCTTAATGCTTGCAAATGTGGACTAGGATCAGCTATTCTCACTGAAATTTTCAATGCCATTAAAGATTTCTGGCTGCAAGATATATATTGATGGTTTTTTGTTATTGTCTCTGAAGCTCCCAAATTATCCTGCTCATCAGGTTCAGATTTAGAAGATCCATAAAAAAATTAATAGCTAAAAAACAAAACATACAGAAAGCACTTATTGTCAGTAATGATAATTAACTCTAGAAAATGGAGAATTCTGAGAAAATTAAAAACAGACAAATGTTGCATTCAGCAACCGCGAGAACAGATGCCAGAGACTTTCAGGGTTTCAGAGATGTTACTTTATTGACCAAGTTTTACCTGCGCAGGGGTGAGCTCTCAGGGTGTCCGGAGACATGGTACCCACAAGGACTGCAGATGAGAGTCGCACCGAGCGCTTACAGCTAAGTCCTTATATATGGGCGGGCAAGCAAGCGGTATACAGAAGCAGACGTGGCAGTTAGCTATTCGCTTACAAAGACCGTAGGCGGGAACAGGGTTGGGGATTGGCTCAACAGTAGTAGCTTTACAAACCAAACATGTTAGGTTGCATCTGTTTTACAATCCTTTGTTTTTGCTAAGTTTTCCTTGCTCCTTACACAAAGAGAATATATTTGTTGGGTAGTTGGAATGATCCTGACATATAACGAGTACCAAATTTTGTTCAAAGGACACAGCCGTGGGAAATCTAAGGGGAGGACATGTGGAAACAGAAGTAGCCTCATGAGCTGATGCTTCTAGGGTGAAGGAAGATGAGAGACAGAGTAGTTACATGTCTCAAAATAGGAAGAAAATTGTAGGATCTCTAAAGAATACTATCTATTTATGGCAATTCTACATGCAACTTGTCTGTTTTTTAAATCTTAGTTGGGTGATGAAGTACATGTTAGGTAAAGAAATACAATCATAAAGAAATTTAAATTCACTATCAATTCTGAAAAACAAATTAAAAAGTATTTTAAAGTTTTGCAATGAAAAACAACTCCATAGTCAACTAATGATAATTTGATAAGTAATTGCTCATCTTAATGAAGGTTATGGTTAAGAATTTTAATACATAACAATTGACTGAACCATAAATTAATGATACACTACACTCAGGTTTTGAATAGCAAAACCGATAAGCAAAGCTTCTTTTTATATGTGAGCGACCTTGGCTAACAATGTCTACAGAAATGAGAAGTGATTAAGTGTAATTATTTTTTTAAAAAACTGCCTGAACTCTTGCTTTTAATTATTTATTTTTCAGGAGAAACAAGCGCTTATGCTTCCAAAACATAGGTATAAAATGACGTGTGTCTTTTTTCACATGGTATGTGGTTGAGAGTGAACTGACATCATTGCTAGACTGTCAGGTATATTCAACCTCGGGGGGGTAGCTTCCCCCGAGTTCAGTAGGAAGAGACACAGTATTAATGATTTCCTGTTAAGTAAATGTCACTCTCTTTGCTGTGACATTTTATTCATTCTTTAATTAGGTGATACATGGAACAACGGACAGGGATAATTATTCTTCTATTATTTTGAATTAGTTTCATGCTAAAGGAGCTATCTAAAATCCTGTTTCAGTTTGCCTTTTTCCTAGGGTATGTAATAAAATTAATTACTCTTTTGGAAATGCAAATAATATCAATATTTAGTCTATTCATGAGTACTTTTGCTGTATCTTTTTTGGTAAACATAAAAATGAAAATTTAAAAAATATATAAGTAAACCATTCTGTGTATTATTTAAGATAATTAAAATATTCCCTACCCTCGAGAAAGTGTGTGAAGGTTAATTAATTATAGAGTGTTGGGAACTGCCCTGCCTGGTGTCAAGAGCTGTAACCCCGCCATTGCTAAGGCTGAGTGAACGATCTTTGGACTATAAGCCACTAAGGAGACAAAGCTTATCTCCCTGGCAGGGGCACTGCCTCTGCTCCTTTTACTTCACCCTGCTTGGCCCCCAATGCTAGATTGGTTAGCCAGTGATGGGTAAGATTCCTCAAGGGAGGATCAACCTAAGATAGGTACGATCACAGAGGGCCCCCGGGGGAAGGACTTAGGGGCTACAGAAAAGGGGTGATGGATCCTCGCCCCTCGGGTTTGATAAAGCCTGAGCCCTCATTCTGTCTTATGAGAAGACTCCTAAGCTCTTGGCTGCCTTACTTCCCCCACCTGACTTAAGCCTGAAACAATGCCTTAAGCCTGAAACAATGCTGGTGGTGGGTGCAGACCTGTGCTGGAAAGGGTGGGTTCCCTAGGGCGATCAGGCCTAAGAAAGAATATGTAAAATCCTGTGAAACCTGCTTTGTTTAGAATGTTCTCAATTAAATGATAAGGGTCCCAGCAGAAGTGAGTTTGTTCCCCAAAGTTTTATGGCCATTTAACTGTCTGACCCTGACTCAGAATAGGCCCTCAGAGTTCTTTGTATGTTATCTATTGTTTGATCCTTACTACCTGATAATGATTAATGAGCTTTATGTAAAAAACTGTGTTCCTATGGAAATTGATTCCAATATAAGCTTCTCAAGGCAATGGTCAGGGCACTCTCCCCTTGGGAGAGAAGTCACGCTGTTCCTTTTCCTCCACAGGACTCAGTAGTTCATGTGCATTTATTTCACCTCATCCATAACACTGTGGACACTGCGGGCCAGTGTCTGCATCAGTAGTGGATACATAGAGTGCACTTGAAATTAAAATCTTGCTTAGATATTCTTGTATATGACACAAACTTTATGTTTATAAGGATGTACTCAGTTTCTGCAACTATGTGTGGTAAAACTCCATGATGGAAAGTGTGCACATACGAATTGTGGTATAAATGCCAGACCTAAAATGGGTGTTTGAGTTGAATGCCTGTGGCTTATGAAGACCATGCTTCAATGCACTCCTCCAATCTCTTAAAAAATGTACAACATGATTAAATTCACTCAAAAAATAGTATACAATGTTGTTTTCAAAATTTAGTGTTTCAAATGACATTTGACAAGTGGTACTTGTCATATTCTCCACTGTTTACTGCTAAAATACCAAAGGGAAGGGGATCAAACAAAAATTCACCACCTGAAAACTAACAGTGACAGTTAATATCTCACGATTTCAGAAAGATTTCCTCAAACCATATATCTTATAAAAGTAAAAAAAAGTACAGTGATAACCCAAGAGGTATAGCTCAAATTAGTAGCCAGACAATGGTGAAGACTAAGAAAGCCACTTTGAGTATTGGGAAACATAGTTTCCATACTGAGACGAAGCACGGTGAAATTCAGCCTTTTTCATGGTGGCCACCGATTCTCCCCGTGTGAACCCATGCTCATCAGGGGGAGAAGGACAGATCAGTCTGGGAGAGCCTTGTGAGTTGCTCGGCAGTGTGTCTGAGAAAGGGAAGCCATCAATGCCCATTGCTCAGAGAGCAGCTCCAAGTACGAGCTGGATGGGTTCCTCTGGGCCTCAAGAAATCCCACTTTCTTTGAAAATATAGATACTAAAATAAACATGAGACTTCTGAGAACACACTACTGAACAAATGAAAGGAACATCCTTTTAAAAATTCAGAGGAGAGAGGAAGAGAGAGTGTCTAGAATTAGAGATGTCTTACTCACCTATAGGTGAGGTGGTATGAAGCCTATAGAGGAAAAATAAAATAAAACAAGATAAATCGCATACTGACAGAAAGCTGATTGGTGGTCATCTGGGACAGGGAAAATAATGCAGGTATAGGGGGAAGGGATTACTTTATAGGGGCCTTGGGGAAAGTTTTGGGAAAGATGGGTGGATATATTATTCAATACCTTGATGGTATTGATTGATCGGCAAGTGTACATGTATGTCAAAATTTACTATGTTTTGCACATTAAATGCATGCAATTTATTGTATGTCAATTATACCATTGTAAGGCAGAGAAAAAGTAGAAAAACAAACACATAAAGCAACTGTCCCTTGAGAAGTCTGCATGAGAACTGGTGTTCTGAGGAGAGAGACAGGTTTCTGACAGAATAAGACCATGAAGGGGTGTCTTGGGAAGAGACAGACCATTTTGAAGGGGTTGTTGGATGGAAACAGTTCAGAAACTTGGCATTCATTATACCTGTGATCTTCTGCCTCCTAGGGTTCATTATGAAATGAAAACATCACAAAAAGAAGGATGATATATACAGGGAGAAACCCAATTAGATTATTCCTTTTCGATTTGCAGTGAAAATACTTTCGATTGATGTTGGGACATGTTGACATCCATGATGGCTGAATATCATTACAAAGAAATAAATCATAGAGACTTAAAAGTTCTGTAATGGAAAAGGGTTTTTTATTTGTTTGTTTTTCTAGAGAAAACAGTAGTAACTCATTAATCTATTTAAATAGAAATGTTTTAAAACACAGGTCAAACTACTATATGCTTTTAAAAGTTAGGAAGCAGTTACTTCATGGGCTGGAAAGAGACAGGGTGTGGGTGTGTTCTGAATAGGGAATGAAAGTCAAATAGTCATGTCAGTATAGCTGAATAATCTTTATAGCAGTCCTTATCCACATACATTTTTAATAAGCGAGTAAAGTTCCCAATGCATCAGAAATTTAGTGTTTGGAGTTGATTAATTGGCAATTTAGATTTAAAAGTGAATTAAAACTTGGTAATTGAAAACTACAAAGTTTTAACACAAAAAGACAAAGTAACGTTGATCAGGAAGAAGCTGGATAAATTCAAGTCCAGAGGACTGTGGGAGCTCTTCTCATGGAATGGGTAGATATAATACCGGCAGTTTTAGTTTCTATCAATGGCTTTATGGGAGATATTTCACTTTTCATTTCCCTTCATGTCAGTCAGAAAGTCTTCAAGTGAATATGTAATGATTTCTGATTAATATTTTAAAGTGTTAAATATTTTAATAATTCTGACAGAGCTATAAAAAACGAATGTAAAGGAAAAGGTGAAGGAGGTAAAGAAGAAAAATTATACTCAATAAATTGTAGGTTTATAAATTTAAATTGTAGCCATAAATTACAATAATAACATCACAGAATACACTGAAAAATAACAATCACTAGTAGAATATTACCAAAGAATCAGGGGTGAGACCAATGTTATCCCCTATTTCTACTAATTAGATAGAAATGCCCAAGGGTCTTATTGGTATAAGAACAGATGCTGGTGTTACTCTGTAACACACAGTGTTCAATAAACAGAAATATTTTCTGTCTATTTGTCATTAAATGAGATATTTATAAAATATAAAATAGACTGTAACTGAAATGCTTATTTTTATTTAAACTACATCTTAATTAGGATTTCCTAACAATTATTCATTCTGTGTTGTAATATATCCATGAATATTTGAGCTTTAGATAAAGTGTAATGACAGACAAAGTATTTCTCGAACCATAGGCCAGTGTGCACTGTGGATAAGAGCACTGCCTTTGAGCACATTTCCAGTGCTCTAATTCAACTTCTGTGAATTCCAAGTTTTAAACGGGGACAAATTAAAATTTTTGTGCCTTAGTTTCTTAATAAGATAATTTATTATCTTCATTTCTAAATAATAAGATAATAATAGGACTTATCTGACAGACTGTTAGGAAGATGAAATGATTAATTACATAAAAATATAAAAAATGCTAAGCTCATGTAAGTGCTAGTTACTTTCATTGCAGTGGGGCTGTACGTCTGGGTTTGGGGCCAGGTGAGATGTACAGAGCTGCAGAGGGGTTGGGGAAATAATAAATGATCTCTGAACTCTTTCAGTGTCTGAAATAGACTGGGAGGTGAGACGAGATGGATTTAATCTCGGTCCTCTTTGTGTAAATGCATTTGTACCTAGCGTGTGCTCACAAAGTCTGTCTATAATTGCTAGACAGTAGCTAGCAATTTTTATCACAGATTCATAGGGGCTTAGTTTGTAGAAAATGAAATGATTAATACACACTTATTAAATAATAAATACTCTTGTTTTTTCATTGGAAATGTTAAAAATTAAGCAAACTTTTAAGTAAGAGAATTATTATTAGTAGGAGCCTTAATTTATTTTACAGTGTTTTTATGTCGACTGCATTATAAATAAGCCATGAACAAATGTTCATCTTAGTTTAGTATGATAATTTAAACTGTTTTATGTAAATGTTTTTCTCATAGGAACAAATGTACTAAAATGCAAATTGCAGACATGTTTTCTAGTTTTTTATTAGTTTGCTACATTTTCAGTAAATTACTGTGTTGCAATGAATTTCAAATTATTATTAGTCATTTATGCATAAGTATGAGAAATATATTATTAGAATAACTTTATTACTGTATAATTAGTTCTTATATTTATTGCCGCTTTATTTCCTTGAAAAAGTAAAAAAATACAAAAAATTAACAAAAGATTCTTTCTAAATGCTAAAAGAACTAATAAAAACAGGTTTTTCACTTGAAACTATGATTTTAAAATTAATTTCAACACTACTAACTGTTTCAAATCTAACTGTTTCAAATCAGAAGCCAGTATTTTTTTATTCCAACATGTTTTACTTTAGAAGGATTTATATGCATATTTGAGTAATTTGTTAGATTTGAAGTGCTCATGAACTTTTTTTAAGATTTTTTATTGTTGTTCAATTACAATTGTCCCCATTTTCCCCCATTACTCTCCCCTGCCCTACTCACTCCCACCTCCCACATTCAGTCCTCTCCCTGCCCTGTTGTCTTTGTCCATGGGTCCTTTACATGTGTTTCTTGATGAGCCTTCCCCTTCTTTTCCCTGTTATCCCCCTCCCTTCTAGTGACTACCAGTTTGTTCTTTATTTCCATGAGCCTGGTTCTATTTTGTTTGCTTTTTTTGTTTTATTGTTCAGGTTTCACTTACAGGTGAGATCGTATGATACTTGTCTTTCACTGCTTGGCTTATTTCACTTAGCATAATGCTCTCCAGTTCTGTCCATACTGTCTTGAAGGGTAGCAGCTTCTTATTTCTTTCTGCTGCATAGTATTCCATTGCATAAAGGTACCACATTTTTTTGAACCATTCATTTACTGATGGGCACTTAGGTTGCTTTCAACACTCTGCTATTGTAAGTTGTGCTGCTATGAACATTGGGGTGCTTAGGTTCATTTGAATTGGTGTTTTGGGCTTCTTAGGGTATAACCCCAGCAGTGGAATTGCTGGGTCAGAAGGTATTTCCATTTTTAGTTTTCTGAAGAAATTCCATACTGTTTGGAATTTCTAGTCCAAACAGTATGGCTTCTCTAGTCTGCATTCCCTCCAACAGTGCACTAGGGTTCACTTTTCTCCATAACCTCACTAGCACTGGTTGTTTGTTGATATGATGGCCATTCTGACCAGTGTGAAGTGGTTTCTTATTGTGGTTTTAACTTGCATCTTTCTGATGACTCGTGATCCTGAGCATCCTTTCATATCTCTCTGGGCATTCCGTATGTCCTCTTTGGAGAAGTGACTGTTCAGGTCCTTTGTCCATTTTTTAACTGGATTGTTTGTCTTCCTGGTGTGGAGTCATGTGAGTTATTTATATATTTTGGACATCAAACCCTTGTGTTGAAGTGTTCGTGAACTTTTACATGTGATCTAAGGTTGAACTTTTCATTTGTAGTTAAGTCTTGGTAGGAGAAAGGCAGACACCTCTCTAACTGAGAACAGAAAGAAGAGAGATAAAGGAAAGATCTGGGAATGACTTGCTGTGGAGAGTAGGACCAATAAAATGGCATTGGTCTGATCAAGACAGCATAAAGTATATAAAACAAAACGAAGTCACTCATGTCAACCAAGATGGATACCAGTCAGCCATGACACTTTGGTTCAAAAGGGAAGCTACCTAGGTCACACTAGACACATCTGGCAAGGAGACACACCTAAGATATCTGCACATGTGACCAGAACAGCTGTGTCTGAAGAGTGAGGCCACCCAGAGAAAGGCTCCTGGGGAAATTCCACACTTGTCATCAGGGACGCAAAAACATCTATTGAAAAGACCCAGAAGGGTGGAGTCCACCACTTTCAAGGTATAACTGAGGCAGGCTCCTGCCCACTGCTGAGACAGTTGAACTCCACACACCAGGGTGCTGCCCCATGCCATGCTGATTTCCCTTGGCTCTGTCCTGATGGACTAGAGACTTTGTCTGCCATGCTCTCCACCTGGCTCTGGAGGTCCCTTCTTTACAAGATGCTGATGACTCCCTTGTCCACTGTGCTGTCTCCTGGACCTGCAGACTGAGACTCTGGGACTCGGGTTCATTATTCCCCATTGATTGCTCTGTGTGTGTGTGTGTTATATTTCTCTTAGATTGTTAGAGTGTGAGTAGGATATTAATGTATATTGATGTTCTACTTTGAATGAATCTGCATTCAATAAAAGCTGAGTGAATAGCATAGTTACCTTGTATGACTCTTGTCTATTCCTTGGTGCCGGGCTGCTCAGCAGGCAGCTAGCCGAGCAGTTGCCTGGCTGACTTACAGGAAAGACTATATCATGAACAGATGCCCATGACACTCATATATGAAGATGCAGAAAGAGTTTTGAAGAAGGGAAATGGATTTTTTGACAGAGTTCATGGGGAAGCTGGGGATTTGCAAAAGTCACAGTGTCTGAGGGACTTTGTAGAATCATATATATGTGGTTTGGATGATAAGGAATTAGGTGATAAGTAAAGTTGTCTGCACCTTCAATGTGAGGGAGTCAACAGTTTGGAATCTGAGTTATATTTGATGTATCATTTTGTTCATGACACGGAGACATTCCAACAGGCATAAATGTGAAAGACATATGGTTTGGACTCAGTTTAAGGAATAGGTAGTTTGGCTGAATATAGAGAACTCTGTAACCATACAGACTACAGAAAGAGGAACTGGAAACAAAGCAAGTCTGTGTGGTTTAAGTCAGTTTCCAAGGATTTCAGGCAATGTGACTCTTTCGTGTATAAGATTACCCTTGGGCTTGATGAGAATCAGAAAATAATGAAGGAAACCAACATGGTGATCAAGTTATTAGATACCAACTCCGAATATTCACTTTCATAAATTACTATTAGTGTAACTGGTATATATTTCCTTGAAGGTGAGGATCGGCAGTATGTATTAATACTTAAGAAATACATCTACATTTTGATGCAGCAACTCCATCTTTATGGAACATATTCTTTAAGTCTTCTATTGGAAATGTGCAAAACAGGAAGTTTATGGAATCACTTTATGTGTAAAGAATAGTTAATATTGTCCTTTGATCATTAAGTATTGTATAATTAATGCAAATCAAATTTATTGCCATATACATTTTTGCACTATACATTAAATAGTAAGAAAGTAAATTTTACTGCAAGTTGTACATAATAAATGCAAGTGAAAATTAATAGAAATAAAAGATTGTAAAACCATCTTTTAAAATTTAATTAATGAAAAAGAGAACAGTTAAACAAGGTACCTTAAATAAGGATGCCCAATACATTGATATTGTTTCTTACTTTAAAAATATTTTTTAAGACATGTGATTCAATGCAAAGTATGATTTCCCAGTTCAGTGATTTTGAAGTATTACAAAAAGATCTTAAAGTCATCTATAAAGCTGATTAGGATCATAATCCTGTAGATTCATATTACTTTTTCTCATATTTTAGTGTTATCTCATAGATTCCTGATTTAGCAGCAATTGGATTGACTACATTTATAAATATTTACAGTGTTGAATTAATTTTTTAAAAGCCTGAATTTTATTAAAACATGTAATGAAAATACAATGTGTAATTGTATACACAGGTTGCGGAACAGACACAGCTGAGTCTCGGCGAGCGTGAAACTCACAGGAGCAAAAACACAGGTGTTCCGGGGGAGCACACTGCCAGTGGGGGCCAGGAAGGGTGTGCTGTGGGAGCCACAGAGAGCATCAGTGAATCAAAGATTTGGTTAAATGGAAGTAGGTAAGAAAAGCTTCCACTAAATTGCTGTTAATCAAAAATTATTCTCTTGCCTCTGAAGATAAAAAGCGGTATCATATAATTGAGAAAAAAAACCCTTTCTTTCTATGCTGCTTAATTTTATGTTATCTTGCTTTAGAGGCAAGATTATTAATACTAGGAAACAAAATATTATAGTTGGCATCTGTTATGAATAAATGCCCTTGCTTTTAAAAAATCATAGTAATAGGTATTTACAGAAATACATTTATTTATTTATTCTTTTCAAGTTTCTATAGAAAGGTTGATCACAAACTTTAAGATATTTCCTATACAAGTTTATTTATAAATATATATCATGAAAAACTAAGAGAATTAAAATGAAAGAAATGTACATCAATCTCTGTTCAACTGCAGGGAAGTTATTTAACCTTTTTGAACTTCTGTGAAAAATGGATAGCAAGAACTGTTACATAGAATGATCATTAAGATTAAACATGGTATTATATATAATAAATGGTTCCAGTAATATGAGTTAAAAGACAGTTTAAATGAGGAAAGTATTATTGATTTTTGACAGTTCAACTGTAAAATGTATGCATGATAGAACTGGGAAGTAATGTTAAGTCACCTTAAAGAGATTAATGTCTCCTAGGTCAGCAAAATCTTACTGTAATATGATTTAATATATTGAGGAAGCCAAAGTTTTAATACATCTACTGTGTCTAATGTAATGTTTCTCACACTGAAGTAAAATATTAACCCTTATTGAAAACTCAAAATGAGAAAAAATACTCTATAAGAACAGTCACAGGTATCTAACATTAATTTAATTATTGTTAAAATTTTTATGTCTAAATTTAATGTAAACTAAATTTGGCTCATATTAAAGAAAGCAAAAAGAAAACCTAAAATAAACAAAGACACAACCAAATAAATCAAGGCAAAGAGAGAAAATTTATCTAGTTAGTTATTTAGTTAGTTTTCTTCTCAAATCTATTATAGTATAGTTTGAAAGTAAAGAGGTAAACTGATAGAAGATACTAAATCTACTACTATTGAGTGAAAGAAGGAATGAATGAAATGCTTTGGATGTTTACTTCACATTACTCAGTGTTTTTGAAACATTTTCCACCTCATTGTTACAATGCTACTATTCTGGTGAGAACCACGTCAGAACTGTTTATTTACTCAAACAGTGAAATTGTCTTTTTTGACTCAAAGTAAGGCACCAAATCCCATCATGTTTGAATAGCTATTCCAGTGAACATAATTATATGGATATCAGTTAAATTGGATACAAAACAATTCAGAAGCACATTATAGTACTCAAAGGGTTCTTCCCATTACTATAAATATATAATCATTATTCTACTTTTTCTTTCAAGTTGATTGACTCTCCTGGGGTTAGTGAGAGAAATTTACATATTTGTCTTTTATGTTAATCTCTGGAGGTAAACTCTACAAAGGCTATTAGAAAATGAAAAAACTCTCCTGATTAATTGTTTCTGATGTTGAACAATTAGCAGAAACCAATCATTTGCATTTTAATAACATTGTAACCATCTGTTAAATGAATGCATTAATCTTGATTAGCTTGGTTCTAGACACTTGCAGTTGGGTTTACTGATGTGTACACCAATAAGGATATTTTAAAAGTCATGTATAGCTTTAATTCCACAGTGAAAAGTAACTGAAGAGAATGATGCAGGCTTAACTAATGTGCTGATGGAGCATAAAAAAGAAAAACAGAGAATACTTGTGAAGAAACAAGATATTTGGGTATAAACCAGCTAATTCAAACTAGAAGGGGCAAAAATTTAATCTTTTACATTTTATGTTACATAAACATTAATATAAATCACCCTATGGTGCTTGGCCAACTACTAATGACACAATAGTGGGTTTTTTCCCCAACAAAAATAAAAAGTAAAATATACACTATAGCCAAAATATTGTCCACAAGACCTAAAAGGAGAAAAGTAAACTCATTTCATTAATAGAGAAGTACTCTCCTAGATCATTAAAATGAAGTCTAAAAGGGCAATTTATAAGATCACATAATATGAATTTCGGTCCTTTCAAATAGTCTCTTTATGGCTTTATTGTTTTAACAATAGTCTTCATTTTTCTTCCTGCAGTTCTAGTAAGATGAGCTCCCAATAACCTGTGAATTATAATTACTAGAGTTATGCAGACTTATAATTGCATGTAAGTTTTCTTTTAAATTTTTAAAAAATACCTCTGTTTCCAAACAATAACAACAAAACCACCCACAGGTAACATCATATGTATTAGTAATAGTGAACATAATGAAATATCTCAAAAGAGCAATAAGAGGACTAAAAGTAAGGATAAGTAACTAATCTTATTTCCAGTGAAAATCTTACTCAGGATCCTTGCTATTATATTAAAGAAAGAAAAAAAGTACTGTGTTTAAAGGTCAGAATTAAAGAAGTAAAACACTCTATTTGCAGATGGCATTGTTATTCAGGCAGAAAATTAAAAAAAAACTCTGCAAAATAAACACTAGAACTATTAACAGATATTGTCAATGTCATTGACTACCAAATTAAATTCTGACCAGAAATAGGGCCACAGGTACATGGTCAAATAATTTTTAGAAAGGCGCCGATACTATGGAGAAAGAAATGGATTTTCAACAAGCGGTATTCAAACATTATGAGTACCATATGGCTATCTGCATTTAAAGAAGAGTGAATCTTGGTCTTTTCCTCACACATTTCACAAAAAAATTAGTTTCTAGCAGTGCTAGGCATGAATATTAAAGCTGAAACCATAAAGACATTAGAATCAAACATAAGAGAATATCTCTGAGATTTAGGAGTGAGCAAAAAAGATTTAGATTAAAAAAATCAAAGCCAATAGCCTTAAATTAAAAATTAATTTTGCCAACATTAAAACAGTTTACTCATTGAACCACAATGTTTAAAAAATGAATCAAAATGGCTATCATCAATAAGTCAACAAACAACAAGTGCTGACAAGGATGTGGAGAAAGGGAAACCCTAGTGCACTGCTAGTGGTAATGCAGACTGGTACAGCCACTGTGAAAAACAGTATGGAGTTATCTCAAAAAATTAAAAGTAGAACTGCCTTATGACCCACTGATTCCACTTCTGGGAATTTATCTGAAGAAACTCAAAACACCAATTTGAAAGAGTGTATGCACCCCTATGTTCATTGCAATGTTATTTACAATCGCCAAGACTTGGAAGTAGCCCAAGTGTCCATCAGTTGATGAGTGGAAAAAAACAGGCATTGTACATTTACAACAGAATACTTCTTGGCTGTAAAAAAGAAGTAAATCTTACCCTTTGTGACATCATGTATAGGCCTGGAGAACATTGTGCTAAGTGAAATAAGCCAGTCAGAGAAAGACAAGTATCATATGACCTCACCCATATGTGGGATCTAATGAATAAACTGAAGTAACAAGCAAAATAGAAACAGACTCATAGAGCGCAGGCTGACAGCTCAGGGTGGGAGTGCAGATTGGGGGGGTGAGGGAGTGAGCAAAAAAGAAACAAAGAGAAAGACTCATGGGCATGGACAACAGTATGGTGATTGAAGGGGTGAAGGGGGTGGGTGAAGGTGGAAGAAGTTATAAGGGGAGTAATGGTAATGGAAAAATACAATAAAATAAAAAGAATTAAAACCTTCCCAAAGGGGTGTATGTACTTCAAAGTATGTCATGCTTTTACTAGGTCGGTGTACTGAGGGTTCAATTTTTTTTATCAGCTCACTTTTCACCTTCTCTACTCTTTGTGCAAATAAAATGCATCTAAGAAAACAGTTTAAATATGGTATATAAGTTAGTGAAAGTAATGGTCATTATTTAATACAGTTTATAAAGTACAAGGTTAAAAACAGAAGTCTAATTGTTTCTATTGTATCTATTGGTTCTCCACCTTTGTTGTTTATAAAATTCACCTGTAAATAAATTTAAGAAGTAAAGACTTGATCAGGTAAATCCCAAATATTTGGGGATAGTTGCTGAGCATCAAAATCAAATTAATTAAACCATTTATGTTGCAGAAGTTATTTCTGACCACTGTTTCCTTTTTCTATGCTCATTGTATAAGCAAATTAATATACTATTCTAGAAAAATAAAACAAATCTTTTTTTTTCCTCTCTGATCTACTAATAATATCAACAATGAAAAAATATTTTCAAAAGGACAATGTTAATCTGATTTTCTTTGTTTTGTAGGTGATCTAGCACCTCATTTGGAAATTTGTAGTTCTCTACATGATGTTTTGGCTATAGTATTCCATGTTCATATGTGTATACATGTATATGCCTATTTTATTCAATCTTCCCACAAACATAGGGTTTTTTTTTTTCAATTTTAAGCGAGAATGTATCAGACATATATGTTCAATTAGGCCTGTTTGAAGTTAAGAGGGAAAATGTAACATCCATAAAGACATAAGAGGGAAAATGTGCTAAGAGGGAAAATGTAATGTCCATATAGACATATACCAGTGTGCTCAAACTTTCTTGCCTTAGGACAGCCAGGAAGAGACTGAAAGGAGAGAACTCTAAGGTTCCCATACTTGTCAACAACATTTACCAACTTCTGTTTATAATGTTTATCATTACTTGCCTAGATATTTTGAAATAGAAGCACACTAAATAACCAAAAGACACTGCCATTTAAAAGCTACTGGCTGTACCTCTCTTCAAATGGACATTTAAAAATCTCTTAATTATTCTTTTTTTATGAAAACTAAAAGTGGCTACTGTCAGATGAGTGAAAATAAGAACCTGCGAGGTAAGAAAAGGGGTTGGAGAGAGGACATAAGCAACCATTAATTGTTTGAGACAGATTTTACTCAAAACACTCCTTGATTTAATCACCATAGAAGAGACCATGATCTCAACAAATATATTATTTATTTATTCCATCTTTTGTCCTTTATGTAGCCCTTAAATAATTGATTTCTCCCAGGTGATGAGTGCTCTCATTAGGCAAATAAATGACATAGAGCTGGATATTTTGGGGTCATAATCTAAGGTCCTTTGTCCTTTTAATTCTTACCAACTAAAATGTTTTCTTACAAAAATCTCTCAATACCACTGTCAATTATTCACGGTAGTACCTATTTTGTAAGTAAAGTAATTCAGATTCAGTGATATTAATTATTTTTAAAGTTTATAATGCTAATAGGTTGCCAAGATACTCTTTATAATTCCAAGGCAGTAGGATATTCTTTCAAATATGACCAAGGTGATCTTCTAAAGATACAGATCTTTAGAGTTTGGTGCTAATAATCTTGCTTTAGAACCAAAAGGGAGAGATAATGCCACCAAGTCTATCCAAATACAGAAATTTTGGTGAGAAAGAGTTTAGTGTCACCTGGAAGAGATGCTCCTTTCAATTTATTTATAAGACAGTACCATCTGAATGTGCACACATTTTGTAATATTTCATGTAGAATTATACAGCATTCTGCTTGTTCCTTGATCCTGTTGAAGAGACATCACCATCTTCATAAATAGAAGAGTAGTAATTTTTATCTATTGTGCAAATACTGAAGTGGAGTCACCTGTCACTTGTGTAACATTTGCATAATGTAGGGCTAAAGTTCTCTTTGAGATCATGATAGAATTGAAAAATATAAAGCAGGTGGAAGACTATGTGTGCAAATTACTTTTGGAGACTATTTTATTTTTATGTTTTACTTTTAAGAAAAAAATTCATTTACCCGAGGTTAAAATCAGACATTTTTTGTGTATCAGATGTACCTCGGCACCAGGTAAGGAAGTCAGCGGAAGAGGTTTGGTTTACTTAAATAGTCATTCCAAGTATAATAGCGTAGATAAGTTATTAAGCCATTAGCCATTGAGTGAGAAGGGTAATTATAAGTGAAAAAGAGATAGTCTAACTCAAACACTCTTTTTCACCACAAATCAGCACCGTCCTCTTCGATTTACTTGTAATGGTCTGGAGAAGAGGGGCTAGGTTCCTGAGTTAGTTTCTGATCCAACAAAGGGGGTCTGGGTGGTCAGAGACAGGGCCTGGGTGGGGGTGGTAAACCCCCTAAATGGGGGGTAAACAAGGGCATCTGTAATAGGGTCAACAATAAAAACAAAGTAAAAAAATTAAACCTCAACCCCCCCATCAGATTCATACATTGATGCTGGGGTGCTGGAGTTGTAACACTTGTTATAATGACAATCTTAGAAATAAACCTGCTAAAGCTACCATAGAAGGAATATCTGGAAGAACCACTGGAAAAGACTTATTGTCTGAAAGAATTCATTACCTGCATGTGTGCTGTAAGTCAAATCCTTCATAGAGAATGCGTCCACTGTAATAAAAGTGGTCCTCTGGAAACAGGGGTGGTCAATGGGAACCCCACACTATGGTGACACCTGCTTCATTTTAGAATGCTAAGTCAATAACTGCTTTTTTAATTTTTGTAACTACTTATGGGAAGTGTTTAACTTGGTAAATTTAGTTATCACGTGTAACTTCTCTGAAAAAGTAATTAAGAGGTGTATACATAAACCACTGCCTCACTCAAGATAGTGAACATTTCTTTACGCCCCCAAATTTTATCATGTTCCTTTATGATCTCTCCTTCTTGTGTCTCCTTGCCTCTCTCCTCCTTAAGGAGCACTAATCTGTTTTCTGTCACCATAGATTCATTTGCATTTCTAAAATGTTATGTAAATGGACTCATAAAGCATGTTCTCTTTTTTTGTTGGGTTTCCTTCACTGAACATAATTATAGAAACATTCATCTATCTTGCGGTGTGCATCAATAGATCATTTATTTTTATTGCTATGTAGTATTCCATTGTATGGGTAAGGCACAATTTGTTCATGCATTGTTTTGTTGATTGACATTTGCATTGCTTCCACTTTCTTTTGGCTATTACAAATGAAGCTACTATGAATATTCATGTAAAGCTCTCTGGATGGGTATATACAAAATCTGCCAAGGCAATAAGCTAGGGCAATTACAGAGCCTACCTTCTTTTCTTCCCTCTTCTCAGAGATTTTTGTACTGTATTTCTTAATATCTAGGTTTTGAAAAAGCTTCATATATTTTGTTGTTATTGTTTTATTAAATGGAAGGGTAAATCTGGTCTTTTTTTACTCAAATTTTTTTTTCTAAAATAAAGTCCCCCAAAGTATTTCTGTTTTTCAAATGATTTACATTTCAGGGATGCAGATGGCAGGAGCCCAAGCAATCTTTGAGATTCTCCTACTGACTTTTGTCATAAATGTTGATAGCATCAGATCCATTTGTGGATATCACAGTCATAATAGAGTCTGCCGGGTTATGTGGCTCAAAAGGCACTGTGCCTGCATTTCAGCCTGGACCCGCCACTGAGCACTTTCCTCGTGTCTCACTGAGAGCTGACAGCCTTCTTTGTCACTCAGTAATTGGGTTGGAGCAATATTTCCAGGTATGTGACAAGTTGCTGCCACTACCTGAAGAGACCTATCAAGAATTTTCCTTTCTTCTTAGTGGAGGAAAATCCACTAAGATAAAAGTCTCAACACAGTGTTTTGGATTTTATTTGAAGAAAGTTTTTCAGCATTCTCAAGCCAGTGACCCTTTAAAACTTCACTGATCTTCTCAATTTTCTTAGGGTTTATCTTTCAATCTCTGTAGCATATATATCTCACCAATACCTTTATTATACATGATAGTTGGTCATTTGGTTCAAATAATACAATATAATGAAAGTGGACCGCTATGCTATTTTGTGGACTGAACCTATGGTTCAGTTCTTCTTGAACTGAATTTCTCCAATGCTGTGAGTGTAGTTCTGAGGCTTGATTTGGTGCAGCGCACTGTCACCTTCCGGATCCTTTTGGTTTGTAGGGGCCAACGCAGTGAACTAAGCGGAGATGCAATGGGACATACCAAAGCTGAATCGTGTGTGCCTTTAAGGGTATTAATAGACAGAGCCGCTTTCTCTGGAGCCCTCCTCACTGCATTAGCTCTTTATTCACAAGCCAAGAAAATTACATGGAGGTTCTTCCAACCATCTAGGGTGTCCATTCTAAGTGTATATTAGAAGACTAGGCAAATGACCAGTGAGTGGTTATGTGGACGTATTAGACTCCTCCGAAGGCCAGATATGGTTCTCAATTTGTTACTAGATCAATAGGATACCTCTTTGTGTTGGGCAGAATAATGACACCCTAAAGATGCCCATGTCTTAATCACTGGAGCCTGTAAATATCTTATCTTATGTGGTAATAGGGAATTAATGTGGCAGATGATATTAAGGTTGCTAATCAGCTGACCTAGAGATGGGGGCAAGTATCTTGGATTACCTGAGCCCAGTGGAATTGTAAGAATCCTTAAAAGTAGAAGGGAGAGGCAGGTTCAGAAAAAGGGATGCGCCAATGTTATGAAAGCAAGGTCAGATAAATGTAACATGCAAATTCAACCGTGAGTTGCTGGCTTTGAACACGGACGAAGAAGGTCATGCTCTGAGGCATGTGAATGTGAGAGGCCTCTAGAAGATGAACAAAGATGGATTCTTCCCCAAAGCTTTCAGAAAGGAACCCAGCCCTGGAAATAACCTCACTGTTTGTTCAGTGAGGATCGTTTCAGACTCCTGACCTCTAGACCTATAAGATAATACATTTATTTTGCTTTAAGCCACCAAGATTTTAATAATGTGTTACAGCAGCCGTAGGAAACTAATATACGCCTTCAATGGGAGCCCATGACGTTTCACTTCCTGTGTAGTTATGCCAACTTTAACCCTCTGTACACAGTCATTAAAATGTCTGAGCGTTTACCTTTCCCCAGTTTACTCTTATAAAGGCAGCATCTATCTTTGGGAACGAATAAGTTGGGTCTTGGCCATGTTTGTTTGCTATGGTATTGTAGGACCATTTGTCCTGAGGATCTGCACTCTCCTTTAGTCCCTGGGGTCTGAGTCAGCAAGCTGACTCAAAGGGGAAAAAAAGACAAAACTGGATGAGTGATTGTGATTGCTTTTAATTGACTCAGCTGCATTCAGTCTCCAGATCCTCCATCCTGTTTTCTTCCTTTAGATGGAGCAATACTTTTGTTGAATACACATCATTCTTGCTCTAAAGTTGCTATATTTTTTATAACCATCCTCAAAACTCTGCAGGTCAGGCACCCCTGGATGCCAATCAGATGCTGCTACTCATTAAAATAATTTTGCTCATCTTATTTCTGATGAGTAATCACCCCCTCCTGTCCGCTATGATTTCAGGGATCTGTGGCCTCCTTGCTATCAGGCAATCCAAGTCAGCAACAGCATCTCATCCATTCAGCCCTTGCTTAGAGAGCCACTAACGAGCTCGTCAGTGACACTGGTGCCCTTCTCAGTCGTTTTACTAATTATTATGGTAACTGTTTTCCTCCAGGCCCTACTAACAGAACACAGTCATCTGATGGATTCCCTGGTCTCACACAGCATTCTCCTTTCTTTTGAACACCTTTCTCACTCTCTGCCATGGGGGTTATGATATTTCTCTTTCACTAAGTGTGAGTCATCACTAATTTCAAGCGTTCCAAAGCCATTTTGCAGCACATTTGTATTGGCTCCTAAGATTTTTGTCATAATATTAAGTTCTGTATCATGGGAAGTACTCTTGTACTGTTAAACTCTCTCACTTTTAATCTAACTTTGTATTTTGTTGTTTTCCTTATTCTGGCCACCTCAGAATCCATTCCATGTCTACTCAGTTAGATACTGCTTATTGATGTTGGCAAGGGGCCCTGTTCCCTTTATGGCAGAGCTATTTTCTCCTTAGCTGATCCAGGATTTCCAAAACAGGTTTGTGTTGTAATTTAACCTTAGTTAATAGCCTGTTGGCTAGCAGGAGAGGTAACAGCTGAGGGGACCTATTATCTTGTAATGCAGAAGTTTCTGCTTCATCTTCCAACAAAAGAGGAGCTCTTAGCTTTTATAAGATGTAAACCACATTTGTTTATAAGGAGTGGTCCCTGGAGTCCCAGAGTACAGGAGATCTGGGGACTCAATAATTTCAATGGAATAACCTATTTGTTTCCAACCCAAATTTTAGAATCTCAGTTCACATTAGGACCCTAACCTTTTCATAGCTGACTTGTTTTGATAAGCTAACCTTCTTCTCAGCTCTTTTAACCCTACTTTTTGCCCTGGACCCCATCCTCACTTCTTCTGCTTTGTAAGGGTTAAGAGTTTTTTTTTTAACTGCAAAGAAAGCCCTCCAATTCTCACATTTTGCTTTCAGATTTTGATTAATTTCCCCTAGCTGTCCATAACCTTCCACTGTTTTCTATGTCTTGACAGCTCCTGCTAGAGCCATCTGATTCTTTAGTCTTTGCAAATAACACTCTTCACAATTGCTCAAATACCTGAGACATCACACTCATCAGGTATTCTGTTTCCATTTTAATCAATGCAATGTACCTGTAGTGAAGGTTTTAATAGTTGCCTCACTACCACATAACAGGAGCTATAACAGTGTTCCACCTTCAACCAGTGACGAGATCTTCACTTGCCGGTGTCCCAGTTCCACAGGCACACTTTAGGGTCTTCTTCCTGGGACCGTACCTGGTTCTGTCTCTTAGGTGTATGGTTCGCCAGGAAACAGATTCTGAGGAAGAGATTTGCATGCAGGTCCAGTTAGTTTGACGCTCTCTGAACTAAGAAAGAGACATCAGTATTGGGACACAAGATAAGGCAAAGAGAGAATTTTGACTGATGCAGTTAAAACAGAATCTTCAGCTGCTGACACGGGGACCTCTGAGCCCTATCTCAGGGAGCCCTAAGCTACATCTCAGATACCTCCAGATTAAGTCACTATGGTGGTCTTCATATACAAGTGTCAGTCAGTCATTGGTGTGGGTTATCTTGGGTGAGGGAGCCTCCTTGGGTGTGGAATACCAGCAACAACCGAACCTGTTGTATCAACAGTCAATAACTCTAACAGCCATTCCATGAGTATTTCCATCTTGGAAGGAGAGATCTGGAATTTGCCCATACCACCCACTAGAGGAACAAATAGTGCTTTTCTGATATTCCCATAACAGATACAAACTCAATTTTTATTGTTGATTCACTGTATTATTCAGTTTCTGGGAGTGATAAACCTGTGCTATTCACAATATCTTATGCCTGTTAAGTTGGTTTGAGAGAGTTAAATCCATTACTGAAGAACCCCTGCTGTCTGGCCTCATTCTACATTCTTACCATTCAGTATTACTCTTATAATAAGCATTATTCTCCAGCTAAACTGAGCTACATCTAATTATCCTATCACTGTCCTTATGCTTTGATTTCTACCACAGTTATCTCTCTGGAGTAATCTTATTTTTAAAATTTATATATGTTTAAGACACCTAACTGTGGTTTATAGCTGATGCACTAGCAATGGATCTTATTTCTGAACAACAAAAAATTTGAATTATGAAGTCACTGAGGCTATCAATTACAAAGAGTAAAATAAACCAAACAACCACAATATTTTTGAAATGCAAACAATTGATCACAACTAATTGGGAGATGTAGAGTCTTTCAGTGACAATTTCTATGTAATAGCCAGGAAGAGAATAGATGAAACCATGCAGAACACACTTGGGTAGCCAGTTTGTTTTCTAAGCTATGCAAATGATAGTGGTAGCAAGGGCTTGGAACATTAAGATATTTAATTAAATTTGCAAGAGATCATTAGTCATCCTAGATGGTATAGTGAAGATAATATAAACACACCGGATATTTTAACGGAAAGAATTTTGTATAGGGGTTCACTGCCCCAGAACTGAAGAGATGGAAAGCACACAAAGAAAACACTGAGGTAAAATAGAAATAACTATACAGAGCAACCTCTTTCCCCAGGACTGAGGAAACAGAGGAAGCTTTGAGTATTATCAAAATCTACAGGTTCAGCGGAGGTTCCCAATGGAAGTTAGACATCTCGGGGAACAGGAAAATTGTTTTTCTGCTAGTACCTACCGTGGGACGCAGTGAGGCGGGTTTGGGGAGCACTGTTGTGGTAAAGCCCTATTGCTGAGGAGAGTCCGACAGGAACATCAGGAATACACACGCTCAGCCAGAAGTCATTCCCACTTCTCCTGCCTTCCAGTGCCACTCTATGCCACCTCTCAGCACAGACTAGCCACGAGTCTGCTGGTAAAGAGAGCTGTAATTTACAGAGTCACGGTCCTGACATCACAAAGCAGGGTGTAAGGGATAGAGCTGGAGCAGAGAGAAAGTGGTTTATAATCAGCCCAGTGTTGCACGAGGTCAGATCTGGTGAAGTGCACCTCCTGCTCTGCGATATTCAAAGCATAGTTCAATGAGCACCATCGTTAATTTTGGCATCATACTGAATCATGAGCCTTGTGAAAACGCTGACACAGTTGCTCCCTTCCACTCCGCTGCAGGTCAGCCTTCTCTAATAACTTTAAGGATGCATCTGTTTATTATCATTTTTGCCATAAAAGAGAGCATGGCCTCATGATTCCCAAAAGGTTAATTTACTTTAGTGTCCATACTTCCTTTTCAGTTTACAGGTGCCCACCACGAAGGTCTTCATTGCATTCCTGGCTGTTCCGCTCTTTCCTTCTACTAACTTGTAAAAATCGTTTTTGACAGTTTAATAATGTGTTGTTTAAAAGTGACAAACATCAATGCTTATTATACATTATTCTTCAGTCTATTTAAAATATAACATTTGTATGAATACACATAGCTCATATTTTATTAAAAAACATATTTGTCCATGGAGAAAGAATTCAAATAAAATACATATTTATGGAGAAAATAATTTTACTCATTCATTTTGAAACTTTTGTCACAAAATATAAGAAAACTTTAAAGCTATGTACTCTACAGAAGTAGCATTTTATTAATAAAAAGCTCACGACCATGCACAACAATCAAATATATTTCATAAGATGTCTCATACATTAGCAGAGATTATGATGTTTGGATAAGAGTAGTCTCATACAGAAATATTTCTTAAACAATGTCAAGAAATGTTCTTCCTATTAAGATCCTCAGAATTTTCTTTTCTGCTTTGACTTGCTAGCATTTTCCCTCAATTCCTTAGTACAAATTATGAAGTCTTGATGGACCTGTGTGGTTTTAATTGTATATACATTAAACTATAGTAAATACAAATTGCCTTTACAACATAGACACATTTTGTCTTGGAAATAGCCAGTCTTTCAGAGTTAACAGAACAAAAATGAGAGTTCTGAACAGTCATGGAGATTAATATTTTTCTTATAGAGTTGTTATTTATATATAAATTTATTCAAAATATTTTATATATTGTAATAAAAAATCCAACATGATATGCTCAGTTCTGGGAATTTTTTTAATTCTAGCAGGTTGTGCCTCAATTATCATATTTCTTGGTGGATTGTTGATTGTGTAATCTTGTGACTCTTTACAGAGAAGGTCCCTATTTTGATTCTCAGCCCATACAACGTACAGCTATGACATTTATACTGAATCTCTCACCCTCTCTCTCTCTCCCCTTCCCCCCCCACCTTTGAAACGTAAGAAATACTATGAATTGGGTGTTATCTACAGAAAAACAGAAGTAAAGCAGATTGTTGAAATAAATGCATAAAAAATAAAATGTGAAATGGCTACATATAAAATAAGGCAGTTTTAACAATTCACTGTTTAAATGGAAATATTCATTTTTCTAAATACAGCTCACATATTTATGAATTTCAGTTAAATTATAATTTTTGTCTATAACATATATAATAGAATGTACCAATGATTATCAAGATGCTAGAACTTTATGCACAATAATTTTCTGAGGTTGTGTAAAGCAAGTGTTATTATTTCTATTTATCATGTGGAATATCAGCCATCCAAGGATAAAGGGCGGTATCCTGGTTGTTGGACCGATTGCTACAAAGGTTGTGGTTTGATTTACCAGCTATTTGCTACAGAGGTTGTAGCTCAGAATTTCATTACTGGTTTGGCATTGTCCATTTGTATCTTTTTTTATTTTTTATTTTAGTTTATTCTGTACAGTTTTTATCCTTTGTTCCCATTCCAGCCCACCCACCCATTCCTCCCCTCCTCCCTCCCATTTCCAACCCCCCTAGTTTTGTCCATGTGTCCTCTATATTTGTTCCTGTACACCCTTCCCTTCTCCCCTGAAATTCCCTCCCCTCTCCCTTCTGGTCACTGACTACCTGTCCTCTATTTCAGTGTCTTTTGTTATATTTTACTTGTTTCTTTGTTTTGTTGTTTAGGTTCCTGTTAAAGGCAAGATCATATGGTATTTGTCTTTCACTGCCTGGCTTATTTTGCTTAGCATAATGCTTTCCAACTCCATCCATGCTGTTGCAAAGGGTGTGAGCTCCTTCTTTCTTTCGGCTACGTAGTATTCCATTGTGTAAATGTACCATAGTTTTTTGATCCATTCATTTACTGATGGGCACCTAGGTTGCTTCCAACACTTAGCTATTGTAAATTGTCCTGCTATGAACATTGGGGTGCATAGGTTCTTTTCGATTGGTGTTTCAGGGTTCTTAGGATATAGTCCCAGCAGTAGAATTGCTGGATCAAAGGACAGGTCCATTTTTAGTTTTCTGAGGAAGTTCATTTGTATCTTTAGTCTCTCAAAGTCCAGCCCTGATCTCTAGGAAAGGTGGAGGGCTACTCTCTGAATAAATTGAAACAATCTCATGGGATATTTTGGTAACCAAGAATAAATATCACAGTTGAAATTTGGAAACCTGGCTTCTCAATAATTTATTTTGAAGGAAGGTCTATTAGACTTCTTAATCTAAGCACCTGAAAGTAAATTTTCATATAAAGAGTTTAGGAAAGCAATATGTTTTTTGCTTTCAAATAAAAACAGAAAATAGGAATTTGTCAGACACAATAGGTAAAACATTATCAAGAAAAAAAGACAATATTAATGCACAGGAAAAATGATCCTATACATTTTCAATGTGTAACAACAAAAGTAACAACAACACCCCCAAAGCTAGTATTATACTCACAGGGATTACAGCAACATTTTACATTTAAGTGTGAAATAAGATGTGAAAAAAATCAGAAATTGAAATGCTGTTTCTTGTATTATTTTAAATAAGATTTGAAAAATAGAAATCCTTGAAATATACACTATATATAATTATTAAATTTTTGCATGAAAAACAGCTTTGGGTCCAGATGATAGAAAATACACTTACACATCCACATAATAGTTTTTTAAATAAATGCAGAAGAGGGATCTAAAGAAATAGTCAATAATTGCCATGTACTATATGATCAGTTGAGGAGGTATCATTGCTGAAAACCAGTGTGAAGAAAAAGGCTCAATACTGAAAGTCTCACCTTAGATCTTATTTTATTTTCTTAATTTTATTTTTATTGTTTATGTTAGTACATTTGTTCCCACTTTTTTTCCCTTTCTTCACATCTACTCAGCCTCACCCTCTGCCTTCCTCAAACCACTCTTCATACTGTTGTCACATCCATAGGTTGTGCATAAATGTTCTATGTTTACTCCTTCCATGGCATTTCATCCTGTTCCCCCACCCCTCCTCCTTTCTGGCAGCTGTCAGTCTTTTTTACGTATCTAAGCTTCTGTTGCCATTTTGTGCATTAGTTTATTGTGTTCATTAGATCCCATATATAAGTGGGATCATGTGATTTTTTTTTCCACCGGTGGGCTTAATTCACTGAGCATAATTTTCCCCAGGTCAATCCATGCTGTTGCAAAATATAAAAGAGTTTCTTCTTTTTTACTGCTGCATAATATTCCATTGTACAAATGCACTGCAGTTTTTTTATCCAGTCATGTCCTGATGGGCATTTAGGCTGTTTCCCAATCTTGGCTATTGTGAATAGCACTGCTATAAACATAGGGGTACATGTATTTTTTTTGTATTGGTATTTCAGGACGTTTGGGGTATATATCCAGAAGTGGAATCTCTGGGTCAGAAGGGAGTTCCATTTTTAATTTTTTAAACTCTGTATTGTTTCCCACATTGCATTCCCACCAATAGTACTTGAGGGTTCCCTTTCCTCTGTATCTTTGCCACCACTTGTTGTTTGTTGATTTATTGATTGTAGCTATTCTGACAGGTGTAAGGTGATATCTCATTGAGGTTTTTTCATTTCTCTGATGATGATTGATGTTGAGCATTTTTTCATATGTTTCTGAGCCCTCTGTATGTCTTCTCTGGAGAAGTGTATATTCAGGTCTTTTGTCCATTTCTTAATTGGGTTGTTTGTCTTCCTGGCATTGAGCTGTATCAGTTCTTTGTATATTTTTGGAGATTAAACATTTAACATATGTATCATTGGCAAAAATGTTCTCCTACCCCATGGGTTCCCTTTTCATCTTACTGAAGATTCCTTTAGCTTTATTTTAATACCTTTCATTGAATTGAAATGACTAAATTAATCCAAACATGATTTTACATGTTACATACCTCACTGTTTTATTAAACATACATATAGACAAAATATTAAGAAATACCCTGCTCACTAAATAGAGAATAGGTTCTTTAATAGACTTGGGACACATATTAGCACATCAGTATCTAGTCTAACTTCTGGTAAGATGGAGGCACAGGTAGACATGCTTTACCTCCTCTTGCAACTGCAAAAAGAAATCACAGCTAAATCTCAAAGCAAATAACACCTGTCAGAAAATTGAACTGTATGGAATTCTGACACCCAAGGATTTAAAGAAGCACATTCAGTCAGACTGGTAGGAGGGGCAGAGTGGCAGAAATGGATCCAAGAGGGGAGGATATGCAGTGTGCTGTGGAGAGACAGAGGCAGAGGAATGGGCACCCACATTCATGTGTGGTGGGTAAAAATCCCAGCCCAAGGCCAAGCCACACAGCCCAGGATTCCAGCACCAGGAACATAAATCCCCATAACTTATGGTTATAAAAACTAGTGGGGATTTTCAGGGAACTTCACTTAAAGGGCCTGCAGAGTCTTAAAATGTAAGCAAACTCACCCTGTTTGGGATTCAACATGAAGGCAACAGCTGGAAGGATGCCAGTCACATATGGGAAGTGGGTGCAGTGGCTGGAAATGAGGAGAGTGCTGAGTAACCCCCAAGAAGCCAGACAGTGGCACAGTCCCCCCTCCAAGCCCTCCTCCCACCCAGAGACACAAAATGATGCAGCTGGTTGCCTCACTCTGGAGATTGCCTAAGTCTCTGTCCCACACAGTTTACAGGTGCCTTTTACAGGGAGTCAAAGCAGCTCTACCTAACGCAGAAAGAAACACAGGAAGTTTGCCAAATTGAGGAGACAAAGAAATATGGCCCAAATGAAAAAGCAGAACAAAACCCCAGAAAAAGAACTAAACAAAATGGAGATAGTCAACCTAGCAGATGCAGAGCTCAAAACACTGGTGATCAAGATGCTCAAGGAACTCATTGAGCACAGCAACAACATAATGGAAGAAATGAAGTTCACCCTAAGAAAAATAAAGAAAATTCTACAGGGAACCAATAGTCAAAGGAAGGAAACCAGGATTCAAATCAATGATTTGGAACATAAGGAAGAAATAAATATTCAACCAGGAGAGAAAGAAGAAATAAGAATTAAAAAACAAACCCACCAAGGGATAGTTTAAGAAGACTCTGAGACATCTCCAAAGGTGTCAACATCCAAATCATTGGCATGTCAGAAGAGGAAAAAGAGCAAGAAATTGAAAACGTATTTTAAAAAAATAATGAAAGAAAGCTTTCCAACTTTGGCAAAGGAAATAGACATACTAGACCAAGAAGCACAGAGATTCCCAAAGAAGTTGGACCCAAAGAGGAACACACCAAGAAACATCATAATTAAAATACCAAAGTAAAAGATAAAAATCTTAAAAGCAACAAGAGAAAAACAGAGAGTTACCTACAAAGGAGTTCCCATAAGACTGTCAGCTGATTTCTCAAAAGAAACTTTGCAGGCAAGAAGGGACTGGGAAGAAGTACTCAAAATGATGAAAAGTAAGGACCTACAACTTAGATTACTCTATACTGCAAAGCTATCATTTAGAATGAAAGGGCATATAAAGTGCTTCCCAGGCAAGATAAAGCTAAAGGAGTTCATCATCACCAAGCTCTTATTACGTGAAATGTTAAAGGGACCTATTTAAGAAAAAGAAGAGCAAAACTATGCAAATTAAAATGACAGCAAACTCACAACTATCAACAAATGAATCTACAAAAATGAAAACAAAAACGAACGAAGCAAACTAGAACAGAAACAGAAATTATAGACATGGAGATCATTCAGAGAGTTATCAGCTGGGAGAAGGATGGGAGAGAATTGGGGGAAAAGTATGGGGATTAGGAAGCATAATTAGTAGGTACAAAATAGACAGGGGCATGTTAAGAAGAGTATAGGAAATGGAGAAGCCAAAGAACTTATATGCATGACCCATGGACATGAACTAAGGGGGGCATTGCTAGAGGGAAGAGGGTACTGGGTAGACGGGGGCAAAGGGGGAAAATTAGGACAACTGTAATAGCAAAATCAATAAAATATACTTAAAAAGTTAAAAAAATATGCACATTACACAAAATAAGCCCACAATTCCATTTGCCAGCATTTATACTGTGTGATAGCCACTTATTCCAGGTACAGATTCTTAATTGCTCAGTAAGAATTTGCTGCAGTATATCTACTCAGAGTTAACCTATGCGATAAAAGACAGGAAAAGAGACAGCTGCTGTCTTGCAGTTTATTTTCAATAACCCCAGCACTCTGCGAGGATAAAAAATGAGAAGAAATATAAAAATGACAGGTAAATAAAAGAAGACTCTTAAAATTTTCCCATCAATTTTATGTCTACTCAATAAAAACTATAATAATATAATCAATAAAAATACTTAATAAAATAAATGTTAGGCATTGAATGTTTGCCATTTATCATTAGGATTGGAAAGAAAAAGTTATTAACGTATATGTAGAAAAGTAACTTAAAATAATCTACTTATACATAAAATAAGAAAAATTTAATTTTATTAATTAGGCAGACATAGGATCATAAAAAGTACTAATAATAATGAAATAAATGCTACTTGCATAGCTACAGTTTATAATTTAATTTCATATTAAAATTCCTTTAATGAACTTTTTTCATTAATCCACCTTGTGCAGTACACCAGGAGCATATTATATTTCAGAATAATTTGTTAGTACTTTTCTTCCTGGCTGAAGAATGACATTAATAAATACAGTGTTTGTTGTGAAGTTAGTTTATTTCTTCGGTTAGGTTATTAAAAGATCAAAGCCCCAAGGTAAAGAAGGGGAGGAGGAGAGAATATATGAACAAAAATGAATGTGGAATTAATTCATTTTCTAAAAAAAGTTAGAAAATAGAATTTCAAATGCATAAGCATTTCAAATTAGTAGAATTTATGTCAAATGAAAAAATTCTAATGTGTAATTATCCAAAAAAGAAACCTGATAAAAAACATGTTTCCCATCCTAAGAGACACTCTATATTAGTACTTAGATAAAATTATTCATTAACTTGAAAAATATATATCTTAAACAATGGGCTACTGATTGTTCCATTTTTATCTAGTAGTGAATGGTAACATGAATATCAACAAAGAGATTGTTAGGTGTCACTTTACGTGGTGCTCTAACAGAATCCCTGGGTTAGCCTTGGGAGACTCATAAATGGTGTTTGAGTTCAGTCTCCTCCTGTGCCCTCCAAACTGTACTAACTGCCAGTAGCTTCTCCCAGCTGAGTAGCTGCTGGTGCTCACGAGGAAATAGGGACTTGGAGGTAAAAGTCAGATGTAAGGCTTTGTCTAGACTGATGACAAAATGGTCCAGGACTCAGCTTCTCTCTTGACATGATCATAGGGGGCAAGCAGCCAATCAGCATCCAACAGTGTGATGTGAGACCTGCAATTAAGGCCCAATATTGAGTTGCCTTGACATCTGGTAAAACGAGAAAGTCCTGAATGGCTTCAGTGCAAGCAAGTTCCTCTCCTGGCTTGACTCCCACAGAAAATTGCGACCAGGCAAACAAGCACGGTGCCTACTTATCCCGAGCAGTGGGCTTCAGTTTCCTGCCAGCACACGTGATTATTAAGACACACTAATCCCAACGCCTATGGGATCCAGGGGATCAGAGCCTCTTGTTACTACAAACTTTGATTTCTCTGGCTCTTCATTCTGTTCCTGAGTTCACCCCCATGTGGCCCCACATGAAGCAATGGCCTCCTCCTCTAGGTTGTGAATATTGTGTGTCTAATAAACTTCTGTTGATATCCTCTGTCCAATGCTGGCATTCCACATCCCATAATCCTAGAGCGACAATCCCTCTCTCACCAAGGGAGTGATGAGAAGATGATTGAAACACACTGATTCTGGGAAACTTTCCGCAGGTGCAAATTCACATAAAAGTGTAGTTCCTCCAGTGAGAGAGTTTCGTGAATGATCAGTTCATTTTCTTGGCTCCTGAGGAAAGGAGGAGAAACTGAGGAAGTTTCTATTCCTACCAACTGGATGAGCTTAAACTTCTGCATCTGAATCAATGAAGATGCAAAGGTATTTCCTTCTGGAACCTCTACTTCGTGACTGGAGTACTGCAGGCCTGTAGGGACCGAGACACAGCCGAGTGTCTGGAGGAAATCCCACTGCTTAGAGCGCACCAGCAACCTAATCTGATCGTCCCTGAGCTGCTTAGGCAATGAGGGTGCTCTGGCCTGCATTCCACACCCGGCACAGGGGAGAACAAGCAGGAGTGCAGAAACACACTGCTCCTGGAGGAACGCAAATGAACCAAAAACAGATAGCTTCAATGCAAACAACAGTAACAACAATAATAAGAGCACTTCATAAAAAATCTATTTCAGCCCAGATTCCATGTAACTAAAGCACCAAAATAAACAGGGGGATGTTAAGCATATATAGGAAAGGGAGAAGCCAAAGAACTTACACACATGGCCCGTGGACATGAACTAAGGGGGGACTGCTGGAGGGAAGGGGAGTACTGGGCAGAGGGGGAGCAAAGGGAAAAAAAACTGAGACGACTGTAACAGCATAATCAGTAAAATATACTTTAAAAATCTCAAAATTTGAAGCAAAAATGCACAGACTTGGAAATCAAAACAGAATAAAAGGAATCCAGAGGTCCACTAGGTTGGGCCACCACGCATGCAGTCCATGGGAGCCATTCACGCAGCACACAGTCTGCAGACTTGTCTCCTGTGGTGCGCCCAGATCCAGGGAAATGCTCATGTGAGTAATAGGGGTTCAGAAAATAAAACGAACAGAACAACTAGGAGGTAAGAAAACAAATAATAGTAGAAAATTGCCTTGTATTAAAGAAGAATCAGCCCATTGAAAAGGCTCCGAGAGTTCCAGGAAGCTTGGTAAGAAAGTATAAATCTAGTCATGTCCTGCTACAGCTACCAAATGCCAAGGACAAAGAGAAAATGTTACAAGTTCCCAGGCAGAACAATAAAAATAATATGAACTTTACGGAGACTGGAGAGCTGATCCTCACTCTGCTGGGCAGGTTAGTGGCCAGGGACTATTTTGAATAATAGGCTTTTTGTACTCCAGAAAGCTGACCAAAATCACTGCACTTACTGCCTGGGTCAGGGACGAGGTGACAGCTGGCCAGCAGAGGCACCCACCTCTGCCTTCTCATTTGGGGCTGTCAGAGCAAAGGCCGGCCCTGCATGGAGGGAGGACTTTGAGTAGGGCTGCTTTTTCACTGAGCCACAGCGCAGGTCATTTGTTATTATTTTTTCAAACATTTCTTCAAATGTTCATCATTAATTTCTCTGAAGTCCAAAAGCAGTTGTCGGAATAAAATATATATACATTTTTTCTTAAGTATGTTAGTGAGTTGACATTTGTAACTGTTTTGATATCAACATGAACAAAACTTCTCAGTGTATCTTGTGTTCATAAAATTCTGCCCCATCTCTGAGATTATTCTCATGGGGAAGTTTGGGCAAGTGGGTGATGTAAAACAGGTGTTCATTGCAAAGGACAGGGAAACCTAGAAGTCAAGTAATTTGGAACCTGTTCCTCATTTTGAGAGAGCATGAGATACCCAGACAACTTGGGAAGTTTTAGATGACATAAGAAGGAGGCAGAATGAGCAGTATTTTTTTCAGTTCTTCTGTGTTTGTTCCATAAAGTTGAATTTTATCTATCTGTATCAGTTTAATAAATTTAAATCTTTGTCACAATCTTTTGCTGAGAACATAAATTGTTTTTGAAATTTTCCTAGATTACTAGATTATTATTACCACTGATAAGTTGTGTTATTTAAATGCTACAGCACCAGTATGACAATGATTGAAAAACTCCCTTCTGTTACTTATTTTTGGCAATGCTAAATTTATTTTGGAAATTTTCAAAGCGAAAAATAATGTCTAGTATCAGTTTTATTAACTGAACAAAATATACAAATATTTTGTATATGAATATTTGTTTTTTACATTTTCTTTCTATTTCAAGAGATTGTGACTCAGTCATTCTCCTACAATATGTGACTGAATGTCAGAGAGAAGTTTGGAGAACTAGGCAAACAAGGGCACTTAAAACATTTGATTCAGCACAGTAAGAAGGCATAGCGAGAAAAATATTCAAAAAATTAATCTTATTAGTATACAAATATACCTAATAAAAGAATAATGAGATAACGTTTTTTGTTTGATAAGTTGCTAAATGTTGTTTTCAATAGGAACATCAGGCTTTGACTGTAATTTGGAGAAGTGGCTGGTTCTATGTTGCCATCTGCAGCATAATTTGTTACAACATTTCTGAGTAGTTATTTAGTAACATTTTCAACATTGAAATAGTAATAGTATGACTGAGACATTCCAATTTCATAAATTGATTCTTATGTAATCCATCAATCAAATCAACACTGATTTGTAAACAAATTTTTTTATTGAAATTTGATGTTAATACCTCCAAAAGGAAAATAATTAAAATATGTAACAAGTCATTAATAACATTATAGTATATTCAGCCATGCAATAAAATTCAGCAATAAAAATAATTTTAAATTTGTTTTCCTATTTATTGACATATAGAGATGGAAATTTATTATCACAAAAATAATGATTTATTAAAATTATCAAACATTAATACCTTTTTCTTTCAATAAATTTATTTTTCCTGCTTTATTGAGGTATGATTACAAATAAAAAATTGCATACATTTCATATGTGCAATGTAGTAATTTGATGTACATATACATTGTGAAATGATGATCACAGTCAAACTAATAAACACATCCATCACCAAATGTAATTGCTGTGTGTGTATCTGAGGTGAGAACACTTAAAATGTACTTAATTTCAAGTAGAAAACACAGTATCATCAACTATGGTCACCATGCAGGGCATGTCCATCTTATAACTGAAGGTGTTACCCTTTGGTCAACACCTCCCCGTTTTCGATGTCCCCTCAGCCCCTGGTAACCTTACCAGGGTAAGTACCTTGGTATGATAATTCTCTCTTTCTGTCACTTAGACTTTTTTAGATTCCACATGCAAGTGATACCTGTCAGTATTTGTTCTTCTCTGACTTATTTCACTTAGGAAAATGCCCTCATGTTCATCCATATTACTGCAAGCAGCAGGATTTCCTTCTTTGTCATGGCAGAATAATTACATATACACACACATATAAAATACATATGTACATCTATTTATAACATTATATATATACCACATTTTCTTTAACTGTCAATATTTATTTCATGTCTATTTTAAACTTACACCTAAAACTCAGTATAAATTTAACCTTTAATTGGCATTGAGATATGTAGAATAATGTGTCTAGTATCACAGCTTAATCAGTTTAGACAATTTTTTCCACTGGGAATATCAGAGGAAGGACTTAATTGAATTACTCTTTCACTGTGTGTTTGATGCTATTTTAATGTAAATTTCTCAGTTGTCAGTTAATTTCTGATGCCCATTCAAAGCAATAAAGTAAGAAATACACACCCTGCCCCAGGCCGATGGTGCAGTGGGGCAGTGTTAGTAGATGACACATAAAACAGACCGAATCCGGAGGTTTCCTTCCTATCAGCTTTCAAGAGTAGGTTGACTTCACTTAAATTTACAGAGTTGATCAAGAACGTTTAAACTTACGGATAAGAGGAGAAAACAGTGGTAGGGAATGTTGTGGCTTTAATAAATTTGCTTCCAGCATCAGTGATTTATGAGCCAAAACTTAAACAGACAATAAAAAAATGCAATCAGTATTTAAAATCATTTGCCAGTAATCTGGAAGAAATTAGTGCAAATCCTTGGACAAGAAGTTGTATCAATACCTTAGTTACATAAGCTTGTTATGTTCTGAAGCAAAATTATAGTTTAGTGACAGGGAGCATAACATCACAGTCGAAAGGACAATTTAAATTGTACTGATAATTCTTCCATAATTAACAGGTTATCTAAATTTGATCAAAACACCACTTGTAGCTTTGATATCATTGTCTGCAAATATAAAGTTTGATTTTTTTTCTTTAATGTGATGGGGGAGGTTAAACAAGTCAGCATAACCAAACATAGAATACAATAGAAAAGAAAGAGAAAATAGAATGAAATGTGAGTTTTTGGTTTTAAACCTGATTTAATTCTTTCTCAACAGCTTACTAAATAAATGGTTCTTGAATGAGTTCCTTAACCTTATTGGGAATATATTTATGTATGTATGTATGTATGTATGTATGTATGTATTCATTCATTCATTTTTGATCTACTCACAGTGATGTGAAAATTAAAGAAAATAACCAAACTAGAGCACATACCTCAGTGTTTGGCATAGTCATCTTATAGTAGGTCAGTAAGAGCATACTAAATTCTCTCTTTGATCCATTCATTCCAACCTTTAAGCATTTCATCACTGAATAAACATAGAAGGCATATCTAATATATTTCATGAATACACATCTAGAAAGATTAGCTAAATATTGGCTGTTAGAATCAAAATATAATTGTTGGCAAAGCAAGAGGATGGTCTCCAATAATAAGATTTGAAATGGGAAAAAATGTAAACTCTGATTTTATATTCAAAGACTCAATTGCATAAAGCCAGGTTATGGGGATTCTGATTTAATAGTAAATCCTGATGAAAACATCTATTGGAATTAATTGTCTGCTTGCTCGATATTAACTACTTCTTATTGACAGAAGTACATGGTTGTTAAACAATCAAGAATAAACTCTTAATTAATACAACTGTATTATTGAATTTTAGGGAGGCTACAGTTTACTGTTCATCAGAGTTCACCTGTAGTATTCAGTGATAAAATTGGCTTTTGTAGTGAATTATGGATCTGAGGAGGGACACCATTTAAAACTCTCTAGCCTACAGTCTGTTCTCAGGCCTTCCTCTAGTTTGAAAACAATCATGCTAATCCACGATCTCCAAAAGCTGGTACTCAGATTTTCCTTAAATTTTCTGGGGGACTGATGGCTGAGGTGTTCACACCGTGCTAAATCTAGCGCCTCTGAGATCAAAACCACACTCGCCTCACCTCTAGCATTTGCCCTGGCTCACCCCAAAGCTCCCTCCTTCATTCATCCCTGAAAGCTGACATAAGCATTTAACAATTTTGAGGGGAAGTCATGATTGGGAGTGTGGCACACTATAAGATTGACATTTCCAATATAGCTGTATAAAAATGGAGTGTGCAACATTGTCAAGTAGACAGCTCTGTGAAGTTATTCAAATAGAAGCTCTGTGACTTTCAGCAACCTTGGTATGAAGTTGACTGGGGGGCTTTTGAGGTCCTCTTCAACTGAAAAAGTTTTATCGAGATCATATCCAATAAATGTAAGTAGATAAATCTAGGAACATTCATTATTAATGGGAAATGATGTAAAGATTAGTTATACATTTCACTATAATGAAATTCAAGTAAAATTTATTGATCCCATGCTATTTTAAAAATTTATTATATAAACATTTGTTGAGCACCTGTGTGTTCCAGAACCTTGAGATGCACTAGTCAGAAAGATGGGCAGAAATATCTACCCACATAAAGTTTACCTTCTAGTTGGGGAAGAGAAACCATAAAAATAAATATAAAAAATATGTAAATTATTTATCAGCTTAAAAATGATCAGGCTATGAAACAAATGTAATGTAAGAGAGCTCCCAGGTGCGGGAGGTGAGCTGAGATGAGAGCAAGAAATACACTCCGCTGAATTTTAACATGTTTTTACTGTGTGTCGAAATTTAATGAGATTTTGCTTTCAAATAAAATAAGCCATACAGACAGAAAAATCATAGATAAAGTATTTAAAATAACCACCAAGTTTTACCTTAAAGCATAGAGTTTATATAATAAATTAATGAGCACCAAGCAAAAATAATTCATGTTTTTAAAAGTTGCAACCCTATTAACTTAAAAAAGGTCAGTATATTGGAAAGACATGCAATAAAGAAGCTGAGTGACTCCAGTGTATGGTATCCTACGCATCCCAATTTGAAACCTATTTCAGATGATTCTAGAGTACTCTAAAATCTAATCCCTCCTAACATGGGTCTATATTATACCCCAGAATACAAACAAAACAGAAATTATTATCTCTAGAGCTCCACTCCTTTAACTATACTTGGAAATTTGTTTCCAGATCTTTGAAATAGGGAATTCAGGAAAAAACAAAACAAAACACAACTGCCTTAAGCTGTTCTAGATAGACCCAGATGTCTGCTAAAGACATGTTTGACATTTTACATATATGAATTTATATGTGGTTAAGAGTAGATATCATGTCTACATGTGCTACCTGTGTTACATGTCTTCATACAATGCAGATACAATTTATTTAACATTAGTTGTGTGGAATTTTTCTATTATGTAATTAAAACATGCACCTTATTAAGTTCTATATTAAATCATAGATATTTAAAATTTTCTAAGAGCAGCAAATTCCATTTTCAGCTAAAAATAATTGAAATGTGTATTGTCTATATATTTGAGTATCTCAACCCAGTAGAAACTTTGCAATATAAAATAATGTAGAGATTGTTGGGGAAATACAATTAAAAACAAAATCTGCCAAGTTGGAAAGGCTATCTGCAAAGGTAGAAGAAAAAGAAAACAATTTATTATTGAATAAATTGGTTATTTTTGAATACACTGAATAAACATAAAAACGACATGATGCAAAATATGATCCTTTTACATAGTCAAGCTGAGGCAAACCATTACGTACAAATTTATGAATTATCAAGATAAATGATAACTAGTCCTCCAGGAAGAGAGCTTGGCAGTGCCATTGGTCACACACAAGTAGTACATCTCAAATTCACCGGCTAATTAAAAAGACCATTTGTGTTACTGAGTTGGCTTTTTCCAAAGGAAAAAGAAACTTCTCACCTAAAGCAGCAGGGAGAAGGGGGAGGCATCATCTTTGGCCATGGTGCTGCAAAAATACGGCTGCCAGGCCCTTCAAGTAACATTCCTGGGTTATTACACTGACAAGAGGCTTGCGTGACTTTTAAAGAGGTTGACATACATTTCAGAGAACCAGTGAAAGGTTACGATCACAAGTTTTCCAAAGTAAATGTTCAGAGAAAAGGGTGTCTTTCCCTTTTTCTAGTAGGCAGAACTATTTTGTGATCAAATATTGCACTTACCTATGTAGTATCTCCATTTTTATTTTATGTACACAATAATGAATGTCTAAATTTTATGAACATAAGATGTGAAATTTCATGTATGCTTATAATAAGCATGTATTGTATATTTCTTGCTAAGAATAAGGAGAAAAATTGAACAAAGTTTGATTCTGCTGAAAAATACTAAAATTGATAGGAGATACTTATATTGAATATTAGCACCTGTTTTTATAAAAATTGCAACTTAAAATAGTTCTAAGGACATCAGTGTTTGGCCATCTTTAGTTTCTTTCCCTATAAATATCAAATAAAATAGTGGCATCATAATGCTTTTTAAAATATTTGTTGTAAAAAAGGGAATAAAAAGTAATCAGGTTCCACAGATAATTTAACTGGGGAACTGAACTGTTTTTCCAAGAAGTATGATAGTAGAGGATATTGTGTAGTAATAATTATTAGAATTGTGATTTTCAAATAAAAATACAATAACTTAGGAACAGTCCTTTGCCCATTTTTTTAAAAATTGGGTTGTTTGTTTTCCTGGTGTGGAGTTGTGTGAATTTTTTACTTATTTTGGAGAATAAACCCTTGTTCGAGGTATCATTGGCAAATATATTTTCTCATACTATTGGTTCCCTTTTTATTTTGCTCATTTTTCTTTAGCTGAGCAGAAGCCAAGTGTTGGAAACAGCCTACATGCCCATCAGCAAATGAGTGGATCAAAAAACTGTGGTACATTCACACAATAGAATACTATGCAGCAGAAAGTAAGAAGGAGCTTTTACCCTTTACAACAGCATGGATGGAACTGGAGAGCATTATGCTAAGTGAAGTAAGCCAGGCAGTGAAAGACAAATGCCGTATGATCTCACCTTTAACAGGAACCTAATCAACAAAACAAACAAGTGAGCAAAATAGAACCAGAGACAGGGAAATAAGGAACAAACTGACAGTGACCAGAGGGGTTGGGGGAGGGGATAACAAGGGAAAGGGGAAGGGACAATCAAGGAACATGTATAAAAGACTCATGGACAAAGACAATGGGGGCAAGCAGATTGAATGTGGGAGAGAGGGATGGGTAGGGCAGGGGAGAGTAATGAGGGAAAATGTGGACAAATGTAATTGAACAATGACAACAAAAATTTTTTAAATGAAAAAATTAAAAAAAGAAGCAGTCAAGGGACAACCAAAAACTGATCGGGGTTTAGGTTTATAATGGGCAGTAAATATTCCCAATGACCTTGTAAAGGTAATGGAGACATCCTTTGTTCAAACTGGACTCCCTGTCTTTACACTCACTAGGAAAAACTGAAATCACATCAACATACTAAACACTAAAGGAGATATTTTTTCTTTGGACTTAAAAGTGAAAGCTGTTGTAACTTTTCCTTGGAATATACATGGAATATATATTTCATGGTAAACAATCTAATAAAAGGCTTTGCTTGGCTCATCTTTTTTCCTCCTTTAAAAGGAGTGACATTTAGGAAGCAATATTTCATGAGCTAGCCAATTTGAATATGGAATGAGTATGAAGCAGTTCAAGTACAAAGCACCAATGGCATCACTGAAACAGCAAGATGGTGGACGGAAAATCATGCCCAGCTGGTATGGCATCAGTTTTGTTAAATTTGGGTCAATTTTGGACTAATTTTGTGATTGTAGGTCATTTGTCAGCATCATACTTTTGAAAAGTTAGTAGTTACTCTTATAGCATTTATAAAATTAGACATATGCATATAAAGGTTGTAACAGTTCCTGGGTTGCAGCCAGTGCTTAAGTAATGGCAGATATTCCATTACTGTTTGAGTGCCTGCATCATATTCCAGCTTCAAAATGATCCAGCAAATGTGTTCAGCCTGGGTAATCACTAAACGAATGTTATGTGGTTAAAAAAAAAAAAAGCCTTTAGTGTGTAAGTACAAAGAAAGCTAAATTTGCCCAATATATTTTTGAAAAAATGTTAATAATAAATATTTCTTCAACAATATAATAAAGTATCTAAAACTACTAATGCCAAAATAAAATAGTTTGTCTGCTGTAGTTTACACCACACAACATATTGGGTTGGCCAAAAAGTCCGTTATGTTTTTTTCCATAAAATAAAAGACACATTTTTCATTTTCACCAATAACTATTGATTGTGATATTTTGAGTACCTCAGCTGTCTCCTGCTATTGGCTTCTAGTGGGTAGAGGCCAGGGGTGCTGCTAAACATCTTTCAATGCATAAGCCAGTCGCACAGCAAAGAATTATTTGGCCAAAATGTCCATAGTACCAAGGAACTCTGCAAAGCATGTTTGACACATTCAATAAGTCACAGCACCTTCTCCCGACACTGCATACATCTTATTTTGCATTTCACTTATGTTTTTACCTTTCGCAAAATAACAAAGCATAACACACCAAAAACATTACATATTTTATTACAGCTTCAATATTAAAATGGCTACATAAATTAACAAATTTTCATAAGTTTTTTTAAATGCACACTGATATGACAGCTGTCACAATACAATATAACAACACTGTTTTGAATGAAATTAAAGACAACTAAACGCTACTAGAGCCATTGTACAGGAAAAACATAAAGGACTTTTTGGCCAACCCAATATAGTAAGGAAAACTAGAACATGGAAAAAATAGCAGTAAAATTAAATGTAGTGGAGAATGAAATTAGTGTAAAATTGAGTATGATTTCACGTTGGCAAGGGTAACATAATTGTGTTCCATGTCTCCTTGTACATGCACACTTGTCCTGTGTCTCCTAATGTCTCCATTTTTCATATTACATGACTGGACAGCTTCTGGGCAGACCTTGTAATATGTTCAGCCATAAGAAAACATGAAATACTGCCATATGCGACAACAAGAAAATTCTTTTAGATAAAGGAAACAAATGTTATTGCCTCTATCACCAATAAGCTATTTCTTTCTTAAATTAGTCTCCTCTGGAGTTAATAGGTAATGCCAAGTAGAAAAATAACAATTCACTAATTAGTTAAACTTAAGTAAGGTTTATGTATTATAGTTCTATCTGTCAATCTTAAACCTAGTAGGAAATTTTATATATATTATATATATACAATTTCTATGTGTGTGTGTATGATATTCACATTCTTTGTTGATCACCAGGAAATTGATAGAAACCAGTAAAGGAGAATAGGTTATACTCCTTAGAAATTAGCATACCAAGTTCATACATGTAGTTCTTTGATGAGATGTTTTCACCCATATGTGTATGGAACAATGTAACAAAGATTGATTCCATTCAATCTTGCTTTATTTAATAAACATAAAAATATTCCATATGCTCTATCATTAATTCCACAATGGCGATGCTTTTTTTGACCATCACAAGCTTATTGGATATCATTAGGAAATTTTTCTATTAGTTTCCCCAGTCCTGTTACGTTTCTCAGAGATCTAAGTTGTTCAAGATCATTGAAAGCCTGTTAACAGCTCGTTGTCTAAAATGATCCAACTATTTGAGTTACAAAGGAAGATGCAGTAGTTCAAACTTTTTTCTTTAAGTACATTTTGTAATTTGTTTAAATCTAATTTTGTGAGTACACTTTCATGTGTTACATTTTTGAATTTGAATTAATTTCATGTAAGCCAGAGCACTACCTTTTGTTATTTTGTCAGTTCATCTTTGGGGAAAGCTATACAAAAATACATTTATTTAAAAGTTAAATTCACTTATGATGTTAACATGGAGGTACTGTGCAAATACCCTTGTGATTTTTTGAAAACCGGATTAATCTGAATGGAATGAAAACAATACAAATGCTTGCATAAGTAAGAGAGAAATTTGGGGGGGAAATCTCAGAAGGTCTTTTAAAATAGGAGATAATGTTCCTCTACTCAGAATGTTTCAGAAGCAGGTCTTTTAGTTTATTTTTAGACTTATAACTCTAGAATTCCATTTAGAAGGACTCCTCACTCAAATGCCGGAAAAGAGCTTAAAGGGAAGGTATAAGTGATTCACTGACATAAATTTGTTGGAAAATAGTTAGGTAAATCAAACATAATGATCTTGATCGAATAAAAAGGGTTAGTGGAAAAGACACTAAATATCATAAAGATGAAACGTCTATATGCAGGTTACATAGGTCTGTCTACATTGAATAGGTGAAAGTGCACTGAAATAAAAGAAGAATTATTGGTAGTAATTTAGAAAAAGAAGTGCAAATTATACAATGTTTTCCAGGGAGAAAAACAGCCATTACAGACAGTAATTGGTGAGTTCAACACACACACACACATAGACCACATATAGACATATTTCAAAGATTAAGTTTTATTCTAAGAATCTTGTGCTTAGATTCTCCTGAAACAGTGAAATAACCCCCTACTTTTCAGCTTTTAATCCAGTAATTTTCCTTTTTTACTACTAAAAATTGAAATGGTTAATTTAAAATTCAATGTTATCTGACGTTATCTTTCAGTTTTGCTACAAAAGTTAGTCTTTTCATGTTCAATATATTCTGCTATTCTATTTTGCTCTGTGTAGGAAAAATGTCACAACTCATTTTATTTGAGTCCTATCTATTATTTCTTGACAATGAACATTATCTACCACAAAAATGCGTCAATTATTTCATTCACATGAGCATTTTATTAACCAAAATAATTTAATGATAAAATCAAGTGCTTTGAGGGCCTCATTGATCTTACGATGCTGACTGAATTTCATGAACAATCCATGTACTTCCACTGACAAACTGGCAATGTCACAATTTACCCAGACTCTGCCGCTCTTTGAATACCTATTTAAGGAGTCATTGTGCCAGTTCTAAAGAAAGAATACACAGAAGATAATTTTCAAAGAACTCAGGGATGTCTTAAAACACCTTTTTCATTTTCACTTTTTATCACAAAGACTTCTCAAACTTGTTTCATAAAAATGATAGTGAACTGTGAATATCTTATAATATCTGGAATATAAATGAACATCATAACTTTTGAAAGATATGGTGCTTCAAATTTAAGGAATTAAGAACTTGGGAAAGAGATTAAAATGATCCTGGCCTTGGACAGCTCATTAATTCTACACAAACCTGTCTCATATGTCCTTCAAAACATACTTAAAATATCTTAGCTTAAAATCTTCCTTTTTTGTTTTTGAATAATACATCATTTGGAAAACATTCGTCTTATTGTTATCATTGGACAATGGTCAGAGCCTGAGCCCCCACTCCCCCCAGCCAAGACGGAGGCAGGGAGGGGTTCTTACACTGAGCGCACTCAAAACCCCTCCTCCACCCTTCCATTCCAGATAGGGGGTGGGACCAGGGGAAGGCAAGCATGTGTGCCATAGAAGTCAAAATGGCAGCATGGGGAGGTGCTGGACCAAAGAGGCCTCTCAGTCTAGCCTGGGTAAAAAGGGGATTGGTTGGGAGGTGGACCCACCCAAACATGAAAGTTTGGGAAGTAGATTGGTCATTTGGGGAAGTGCTTGGTCCATCATCTCACACCCAAGCTAATATGATACCAGGTAACAAAAAATGCTTTTTCTTGCTCATGACTGGCTTGCTTGTGACTTGCACTTGCACAGTGCATTTACCTATTCTTTCCATGTGCCACGTGGAAAGTTTCCACATGGTCTTAGCAGTCGTGTGGTCCATGGCCTCCAGGAGGATATCTCTCTTTCTCCCTCTTGCTGACCTGGTAATGCATTAATCAGTGTGTTTGCCGGCCCTCACCTGGGAGCTCATAGCCTTGCAGCCCTAGCAGCCACACAACATGGCCAATGGCTTCCAGACGGGAGCCTCTCTTGCTCTCTTGCCCACCTGGTGATACCTAGGCCAGTGTGTTCCTGCACTCTCTCACGAGAGTGCTGACCTTGCAGCACTAGCAGCTGCAAGGTGCATGGCCACGTGAGCTCCACACACAGGCTCCCAGGAGGGCGTCCATTAAATGAACAGCCACCCGAAACAAGCTAAGCTACTTGAATGACTGCTTAGCAGCTGCCTGTGGGCTCCAAAAGATGGTATTTTAAAATGAAGCAAGAACTCTGGGCATTGGTTTGTATTTTGGGCTTGATGAGGATGGTTGGACTTTGTCTTGGTCTTGTGGAGGAGAAAAGCTTTGAGACAGGGAGTCTGCCATTCTCCCAGACTGTGCAGCACCTGAATAAAACCTCTTTTCTTTTTCATTAGCAACTGCCTCAGAAGTTTTTGTTTGATAACACTACTATAGTCTCAAAACTGCTATCCAATATGTCTCCGAACTGACTAGAATCAAAAACTGAAGGGCAAAAGTGATATGCATTAACTTATGTCATTTGTTTAATGCAGTGAGAAAGAGATGGACAGCAAGAATCAACATATTTGAAAGGCAATTTTATAACAACACATATTTTTCCATCATGTCATTACCCAATAGGAGCTCCAGGGTCATCACAGTATAATAGATAAATACCACCTATTAACATAGGTAACTCAAATATTTGAATATGATAATTCCTTGTATGCTTTGTGGGAACATGCATATTTATAGGAATTGTATAATGAAATAACTATACAAAAATTAAATTAATATTTAGAACATTTTAATAGACTTTAAGTATATACAAAATAAGACATTATTAAATATTTCTTCATAATTACTTTTAAAATATAGGTATGAATCATCCATTTTTCTGTAAATCTCAGATTTACCTATATAATTGATAGTATTCAGAAAATTATGTGATTATCATTTGTACAACCACCACATATTATAGCATTTAAAAAGTATATTTGACGTATTGGGCTCTTATAAAGATAAAGCTCCTTTGCTTTCTCCCTCACCTAAACCTCCTTTGATAGCCCCCAAGATTACAAAGTATGTTTATCAAAGGCCTTCTCTTTTCACTCTTGCTTTCTAACACAGTATTTCCTGTCTAGAGATGAGAATCACCTGATGAAATTGGAAATCATATCACATCCCATTCCACTGAAATCCTTTCAATGACTTCTATTCCAAATGGACTAGACAAATCCCTCAAAAGAAAAAGCCAGCTCAGCAAAAATTAGTAACTTGAAAAGCTCTATGTGAGCTACAGAAATTTAATCATAGTTTATAATGCTTCCTTAAAGAAAATTCTAAATCCAGAGAGCTTCACTGATTAATTCTACTAAGAAGACTAATTTAAAGGAGAAAAATTGTATGTCCTCTCAAACTCTTCTAGAAAATGAAATGGGAAGAAATACTGCTCAATTCATGTTTTTAGGCCAGCATTACCCTGTACTAAATACACACAAAGACATTCTGAGACAGAAGGAGGAGGAAAAGAAACAACTTCATACCAATATCCTACATAAACACAAGTTAAAATGCTTTAAATAAAATATTGGCAATTTGAATTTAGCATTGTAATGAAAAATAAAGCAGTCTCAACAAAATCCCAGCAGGTTTTATTTTAGAAATGGACAAGCTGGTTCTAAAATCCATGGGATAAGTAAAGGACCTATATGTGATATATAAAACTATTTTGAAAACAAGAAAATTGAAGGATTCATGCTCTTTGTTATCAATACTTACACACATGTATGATAAACTAATTTAAACAAAAGTACCAATGTAATTAAAGGAGGAATAATAGGCTGGCACAACATGACACCAGTATGTTAATATTAGTGAACATTGTATTGACTCATTTGCCACATTACATATGGTTTCAAAGTGGATCATAAATATTTTATAACAAAAAAATTAACAGTAGGAGGATAAACATGAATAATCTTTATTATGCTTTCTCTTACTCTCTGGATGTGTATACATCCAAATATACTTGCATATATATAACTAAGCAACTACTGGGGTCCTACTGCCCATAGGCAATAACTCCAGAGACTGAGTTTGGTGGAAAGGCAAAAATAATTTTTTTTATTTAAAATATACACAACAGTTTTCTTGATGCTCCACCCCACCCCAGACATCAGAGGAGTGTGCGGACGGTTAGTGGGTGGCTGCAGTGGAAGCTTCCCACAGCTTCACGGGTCTTATTGCCCTGCCACACTGCCTCCCAAGACCTGCTCCCTGGGACCTGCTGGCCCAAGCCTCCTCGCCCCCATCCTCTGCCTCTCTCTTCTTACCAGCCTGGCACCAAGTGCCAGTACTGTTCTGGTAGGTCTGGAGCACTCCGGTAGGTGCGCAGGGCCTGCACCAGCCACCCCTGACCTTGTCTGTGGCTGCACTGGGGCTGTACCTGGCCAGCTCCGGCAGAGAGGCACAGGGCTGCCTCCACCTAGGCCCTTTGGCTCAGGAACCTCAACCGCAGCAGCAGACCCACCAGTCAGGAGATGGGAGAGAAGAACATTTGTGCATGTTCTGCTTTTAAATACGCCTCGTAATCCCCTGCCATGGCAGAAGTAGATGGGAGGATAAGTCCCTCCCATCCAATCACCTCCCTAGCTTTTGACCGCCAGCCCTAGTGCTTCTTATTGCTGTGTCACTTGTGCACTGTCCAGGTTGCGGGGGTGACACAGGTACATGCTATCTTTGTGCTTCTCCACCCCCTCCCCATTTTGGGGGTTTCCCCATTACATAAATACATATAAATATAATTTTAATGCAAACATGTAATATATGATATATTGCATATTACTTAAATGTACTATATATTATATACATATATACAATATGATATATATTTAGGTATCATTTTGAAAATAACTTATAGATTCATGCCCTTTTAAAACCAAATGTGTCACTGTATATTTCCTACATATTATGGGGATGCCCAGGATCACTCTCTTTTGAGAAGTCACTAGAAGGACTAACAGAACTCAGAAAATCTGTTACTCTCACAGTTATGTTTTTGTACAGTTATTGGATATAAATTAAATCAGCAAAGGAAAAAGTCGCACAGGTTGGAGTTTAGAAAAGACTACACACAGTTTCTTGTTGTCCTTTCCCAGTGGAGTCATGCAAATGGCACCCAACTCTCTTAGCAACAATTGTAATAACCCACGCAGAGTGTCATCAACGGGGGAAGCTGACTAAGCTTGGGATGTGCAGTTTCCATTGGGGGCCAATCACTTAGGCAAGGAACATCCATGTGGCTGAATTTGGTTCCTCTGTGTCAGTTACTACTTTTAGCTCTGTTGCTGTCCTATTCCATTTTTTTCCATTGACCAAATATTATTTATAACAATTATTTACCTCTTTTAATTGCAGAACAAATTCTAAGGTTAGGTAATGCCTTTAGTTGTCAATTCTTTTAATCTCATTTAATTAGAAAATATTTCTTAGCCTTTTTTGAAATTATTAGTATTTTAAAAAACAGCCCCATGTTTTTTTTTATAAAAATCAGTCTCATTTTGAGTTTGCAAATAATTTACCTTTATTTTATTCAGGTTCTAGTCTTAAACAAAATATTTCATACACATCATTGTGTCAGTCTTGGGGTAAGATATTCAAAAGCAATAATGTGGATCAACTTACCCTTATTCTGATATTCACTTCGCTCATTGGGTCAATGAAATAAGAGTGCAGTCCAGGGAGATAAAGGGTTTGAATTTTACTTTTAACATTTTCTGATATTTCTTTTCTACTGTGAAAAGTTGATGTAAGTGGAGCCATTTTAAAATAAAGCCAGAGCAGCTATTCCAGAGAAGTTGCTTGAACATCGTGTTCCTTGAGCCTTTGGGTTGTTTAAACTGGGCAAAACAACCTTTTCCCTGGGCCAAAGCAGCATTGTGTTCTAAGCAGTTACCTGTAAAGTCGACAGGAAAGCAGGCATCCTGACACAAGAGCTGATATTGTGGACATTCTTTAAAATCAGTAACCAGCCATGCATACCTGAATAGCAATTCTGTTAACACCTAAAGACACTTTGTTCTTCTATTCATGTAATTATCTCCTTTCTTTTCTCTTCAAAAGCCGCTGTCTTCACCCTGTGATTGGGACCCAGTTTGGGTTTCTGCCAGTATTTATGCTCCCAGACACACGAAACACCCAGCACAGTGCCTGAGGTCATTCTCAGTACTCAGTAAATATCCATGGAATATAAATATATTTGAATCTTTTTACTCATTATCTATATGAGTCTACTTATAAATATAAGAAAATTCTCCGGAAAGGGAGAAAGGTGATATGTAGAATCCATATCAAGTTTGGCAGCCAATTAAAACAAGCAGTTTTCAGAGGAATGAAAAAAGGTCAGAGAATTAGTTAACTGAAACTCGTTGAGTCTTAAAATGTTTTTCGTCAGCTTCAATTTAAAATGAGATGCTAAAGGGGAGTAGAAACTGCATGGTTCATGTGATGACAAGTATATTCAAAGGTTTTGTTCCATAAATATTGTATGCATTCAATGATTTTTTATAAATTATTAAATATTTCAATTTCCAGAAAAATAGAGGCATGTGATACACCGGATGCCATCAGGTCTAACATTTAGCCACACATGCTTTCTTATCATTATTTTGCCATAATGTCTGAAGAATGATACAGCTGGAAGCTCCTGCATCCTTCTCCCCAATTCCCTTCCATTATTTTAAAATATAGGTAGTTTAATTCAATCTTCTATTTTGTTTCTCACATTTACAATATGACAGTTCTATCCCTATAATCTAATTTTCCCTAGTGTCTCTTGCCATATATGTGCTTGTGTGATTCTTTTTATTTCTATATAATTATACCAAGAAAAAGAATAATAAATAAAATCAATATTGCAGTGCAAAAATAAAAAGTAATATTTTTAAAATTACATTAGTGTATCTTTAAAGTTTTTATTTCAATTACAGTTTATATTCTATATTATTTTGTATTAGTTTCAGGTCTACAGCATAGTGGTCAGACAACTGAATATTTTACAAAGTGTTCGCTGTGTGATTCTTAAAAAAACAAAAAAAGCTACGGGTGTGCATGTGTCTTTCCCACCAGTGTATATATTTATTTCGTGGAAATGGAGAATAATATATATTTTTTCCTTTTATGCTGTTATAATCTTGTGAACTTTATTGAGGTATGTGGACCCTGAGAAAGAAGATACCTACAGAGAAGGGCTCCTGGTAGCTAAATAGGCTTAAAAGAAATTTAAAAAGGAGCCCCAGTCATTTCTACATATGGTCCTCACACTCAAACTGCAAACTGCACTTCAGGGGGAAGCCTGCACTGAACTGCCTGCTTGCACTGTGTTTCAGCCCCCTGAGCCAGTCCTTATTAAAGAAATTCCTGGAATCCTATTTCAACCAATAGGGCTAAGCCTTTCCTGACCAATAGGATCTTCACAGCTATATATCTCATAAACTTCTTCACTGACCAATCAGAGTGCTCCATTCTGACCAATCAAGACAGTGCCTTTCAGACCAATCACCCCAGAGCAGGGGTTTTTGTCTATATAAGTCAGCTCCTTTCTGGCTCTGAGAATGCACTTCCCTGAAGACTGGAGATCTGTTCCCCTGGCTGAGTGGAAACACTGAAGATCCTTCCTTGGAGCAGAGTGGAGCAGACCAGCACAGCACAAAGCAGACCAGGGCAGTGCAGACGAGCAAGGAGCAGAGCAGAGCTGTCTAGCCAAAGAGGGCTCTGGCCCCAGGGCTGCCTCACAGCTGTGCTGTGGCACAATTGAGCTGTTTGGCACTCAATGAAGTTTTCTTCCTCACTGTATACCATATTGGGGATTGCTGTTGACATTGAATTGACATCAAACCACCACTGGTTAACAGGTGTTTTTAATAAATAAAATTGTATACATTTAAAGTGCACAACATGATTTAGCAATGTACATAATTTGCAAAATGATTTCCGCAATCTGCTTAATTAACATATATAGCACCTCATATGGTTACCTTGTGTGTGTGATGATAGTGCTTAAAGTTTGCACTCTTAGAAAATTTCAAATACGGTATTATTAACTATAGTCAGCATGCTGTGCCATTAGATTCCTAGAACTTATTCACCTTCTAACTGACAGCTTGTATCCTTTCACCAGCATCTCCCATGTCTCCACCCACCTGCTACTCTATTGTTTGTTTCCATGAGAAAGCAGAGATTTTTAAATTTGTGTTACATTCTTCTCAATGAATCATTTAATTGACCTCAACATGTGCCACTCTTGGTTTCGTTGCAACAGACTGATTCAATTATTTATCCTGCAATCTTGGTCCCCGGAAATATTTGACTTTATTACTCTGGTTAAGAGTGAGAAATTGTGCCTTAAAATATAACAAGGAGAAATTTTAGTATGCAAAGGCATTATCCTCTAATCCACTTAGATTAATTCCATAGATTTTTGATTTATTCAAGAGAAGAAAATATAACAAGTAAACATTTGTAGAATACTTCAAAAATTACTTGTTTCTTTTAAGTTCATATCATTACATACCCTATTTTCTGTGGTATACCCTAAACAAGGTAGCATATTAATTTTTATAGAAAATCCTGAGTTTGTCTATCATTTCAATATCTCACTGTTAGAAAATTTCTCTGAAAGCTGTTTCTCAAAATTTATTTTTAAATAAGTTAAGTAAATTAATAGCATCCAAGTATTCTCTAGGTTTAAGAACTCTTTATTTCTGTTCTTATGTGTGGTTCCTGCCAACCATTTAAATACCCAGAATCTCTGCTTAGTGGGCTCAACCAAAAATTTTGGCCTGACTCAACTTTATATTCCTATCTCCATAACTCCATTCCCTTAATATCCATTTATACATGCACTTCCTAGATTTGTATCTGAATAAAGTGGAAAAACCTATAGCATTAAAAAAATACATTACCTATGGTGGGACTCTAGTTTATTTCCTTCCCCGATAGCCCAGTTGCAAACACATGAAGTGAACACATCCTCAAGATTTCATTGCCATATAATAAGACAAAATATGAAACTTAGAACCGGATAACTTGGCACTTTTCTTCTTATTTCTTCCCCATTCAGAATGCTTGCATTTCTTAACAGCCAGCATTCTCTTAGATCCACAATTGGGCTCAACACATTCAAGCCTCAGCACAATCTTCTTTGTAGTTTTAGCCCTTCTGTGGAAAATCGTCTTAGTCTGCTCACCATGGCCACTTTGCTTCCTGTCATAAAGTCACTTTCCCCTGTGCATACAGAGAATCCTTGCCCTTCTTGTACTGTGGTACTTTTGGGGGCTGATGCTTGCCACATTTTCAGAAAGTTTGGTGGGTTTTAGGAATGTTTGCCTTGTTTGCGAGAATTCTATTGGCACAAAACAGAAAAACCTACTCTTTTTATGATGTGCAGCCACCTCTGCATACATAACGCTTTGTATCTCACTCTTTGGGGCCTGCAAGATGTAAAGATGGACGGATATGCCCTGAGAAGAATCAGCTGTGCCTTGAAAGGGCGATACCTCAGGGAAGCCATCACCAACGTTTTAGGCAAAGACAGGCTAACCTCAGCAGGCTGGGTAGAAGGACTGTTTCTAGGAGAGAAGACTCATCAGATCTGCAAGGTCTCATGTGTACAGCTTCATTGCTATCTGCGCATATGTACCTATTTCAAATTCCAGGACTCCATTCCTTCCGGATCCGTGTCCTGACTTTGACAGAACACACTCTGTACAGGTGGGAATTCAACTTCTGTTGTGGTTCAGTCACTCAGACGATCAGACTGCTTTACTTTTGTTTTGTTTTGAACAGAAATAACCCCCTTGCAGCTACAGGAGAAACAAACGTCTTTTGTTTCAGGTCAGTAATAGAAGCTTCAGGTGATTTATACATAGCTTGCACTGAAAATTTAAAGCCTGTAGCTCATCATTTTCTTTCCCCACATTCTGCAGCACTGTTAGAAATAGCCAGTACTATTCTACTCTTTAATCTGACTAAAATGTTCTAAGGTAGTAAATACAGGTTCAATCAGAAACCTCACATTCTGTGAATATTTGATTAGAAACATCTGCTGGCAGCATTTTATGCATCTCTATGGCCACACCATGACATGGGATATCAGTGGCTTCTTCACCACTGGCAGTAGACGCTTATAAATCTAACCAGGTTACTGTGCCCAAAATTGTCTGGAAGACCTGAACCTATTTAGAAACTCATCTTTAAGATTCTATTTCCCTAGAATCACTTCTGGTGCCAAAATCTATATCAGTCAGGGTTCAACCAGAGAAGCAAAATCAGCAGGAGACATATGTTTAGGGATTTGTTGCAAGGAATTTGCTTACACAGCGGTGATGTCTGGGCAGGCAATTCCACGTCCCTGGAGCTGGCGGGCCATCAGGGAGGGCAGGCTGGGACTCTCAGGTTTCTGCTGAGGCTGCTGTCCACAGATAAAAAGTAATTTTCTTCTTTTTATGGAAGTCTCAGTTCTGTTCTTGGGTCCTTTCATTTGATTAAAACCAGACCCACCGCAATGATCCAGGGTACTATTCTTAAAAACACTTAGAAACTTTAATCAAATACACAAAATGTTTTCACAGCAACACCTAGATTAGTGTTTGAATGGACAATCGGAGACTATAGCTTATCAAAGCTAATACATCAAAATGCCATCACAGTTATTACGGGTCCTCTGGGGTTGCTGTGAAAATAAATTGTCTTTGCATGTAATAAAGCCCATATAACTCTGCCTTGTGCATAGAAATTGCCACAAAGGGTGTTAACTCTTATTTTGTCCATTTTGTGTTGGATTTTTACATCTTGAGGCTAAGTGTCTGTAAGATTTTTTTATAACAAGTGAGGAAACAGGAAGCCTCTCACCAGATGGAAAATGATTTGTGGGAGTTTGGTTCCACCATGCTCCCATCCTTCTGCTTATCATTCTGACTGCACCCTTCCTTATGTTCAGGAAGCATGGATGTTGTCAAAAAGGTGAACAGAGGTAGGCAGGGGATGACAATAGCCATCATTTTCAACTTTCTGACTGACCAATCGACATACACGTACATACATACATCCTTTAAACACACCTTTTAGTACACTTTAATACATTTCTAAACTTTTCCCTGTTACTGAGCTATTATCCTACGTACAACTCAAAACAAACTCACAAAAGAGGAGAAAGCCATAGGTCGGCCCAGCTCTTTCACTGACATCCTAGTCTAGGGTGTCTACATCATTTGCATTCTCTTCAGTAAGTCTAGATTTGTTTCTATGTCATCATGAAGTGCATGAACTACAAGATAAATTCCACTGCCTTTTATATAGACAAAGTTGGGGCATACCCCAAAATAACCACCCAGAAAAGACTAGAAGCAAAGATATCACATATCTGCCATCCTCTAGTGCTCCTACCCTCCTCCAGGCCAAATATAATAGAAACAGAAACACTTACTCTACAACAGAATTAAGGAAGGAAGGAAGGAAGGAAGGAAGGATCTTTTCTACACTGTCCCAGGTTCTCCCAATTGAAAACATCCCCCTTCTTTCTTGTTTTCTGCTCACCAGGGAGGGCCGCTGGAGCTGGGACAATGGCAATGCAGCAGCAGGCCTTGGTCCCATTCCTCTGCTAGTTAATCAGTCCCTCACCAGAAGATGATCACACTGAAGGAAAGAAAGCAGGTAGCCAGTTTAATCCCCTTGAAAACACTTACCTTTTGGTAAATAGATGGATGACATTCGCAGAGAGGAATTCTTTATCTGTAGAAAGTTACCAGTAGAACGGCCTTGGTTTATGATTGGTTATGGTGAACTATATTCACATCTGTGGCTATGTGGTGCATGGCCCTGGAAAACTATCGGAGAAGCTAGGTAATTATCTGGGTATAAAATAACATTTGTTTCATAAAGTAAATGTTCCTGGCTATGTAAGACACTAACCCACACACTTTATTAGAGATTTAATTCATGATTCTGGGCCAAAGAGTGTGTGTTTTATGTTTCATTTACCTGAGAAATGTATGATATTATAGACCTCTCCCTTCATTACCTGGGCCTCTTCATTGCTTGGACAGCTGAAATTATTAATTAAGATTGATCCTGGTAAATATTTTGATCCACATGAGTCCAATTAAAAACAAACGACCAAAAACCTGATTCCTTACATTAGCTTAGGGAAAATTGTCCACTTAGAGCTGGTAAGCTCTGACCTCTCCTGTTCTGACTGAGTGGGTAAAGAGATTGGGGATTTCTTTTTACTGTGGAGGAATCCAAACGTATTTTTTTCTGGCAATTCAAGAACCTTACAATATTAGGTTGACTGCAAGTCAACTTCATCGACTGAAAACAGTACCAGAAAATCTCTCAAGTCAACAGCTTCCAATCAGAGCCTATGCAGGATTTGTAGATGCTGGTGTTAGTTACGGGCCAGAGTCGTTGCCATTCCCCCTGAGCTCAGCATATTGCAGAGAAATGACCTGCCTCAGCAGTGCTGTTGATCTGCCTTGCTGTGTCTTCTTCCCTTCTAGACAGGCCACATTTTACTGTTTCAAACTTGTAGCACTTTTTACTCAGAAGGAAAATACTGAGTAATCCCCTTTGATCTCCTATCTTTTCAAAAAAATTTTCCAAGCCAGCTAGAGACTGAGCTTGTCTGATTTCAGAGTACCCAGATACAGCAGAGGTATTTTAATAGCTGGTTACTGCTTCAGGACTTGGATTGTTACCATCTGCATTTGTTTTTTAGGGCTGCCAAACAAAATGCCACTGAGGTTGCAGACTGAGCTGCAGACTGAGGCTGAAACGGCAGAAATAATGTCTCATTGGTCTGGAGGCTGCAAGTCTGAAAGCAAAGTGTCAGCAGTGCTTGCTTCCCTAGAAGGCTGCCTCTTAACATGTCTCCTCTCTCTGTGTGTCAATTTCCAAATTTCCCCTTCTTGTAAAGACACAAGCCATGCTGCATTAGGGACCACCCGAGTAAACTCTGATTAAGTTTAGAAACTTAATATTATATCTGTAATGAGCTTATTTCCAAAGAAGCTCACATTCTGAAGTTTTTCAGGGGAGCTTAGGACTTCTACATATGAATTTTGGGGATACACAACTCACCGCATAATACCATCTCAATTTCTCAGAATGGTACCCTATTTCCCATCACCTTGATTCAGCCAGTCCCCCATGTATGGTCTAACGTTGCCAGCACTTCCCTCTCCTGCTGGTATTAGTCAGGTTTGTGACAGACAGAAACCTTACATAGTAGTTTAAGGAAGGTTGGGATTTGTATTTATTCCTGCTATTGAATTATGGGGAAAATGAATCTTTGAGGTTCATAAAACGAATATTTTCAAGACTCCTTCTTTTGAATGCCTTTCGTTCTGCCTGTTGGCTTGATTCTTTCAGGCCAGCTGCTCAAGCAAGATTGAATCTACAACTACAGATTGTTCCAGGCTCATGTCCATGGAGCCTCAGGAATCCAAGAAATGAAAGGCAGCAGGCACTTCACTGTCAGCTTCTACCAAAAAAAAAACCAAAACAAAAAACCCAAAAAACTAAGGAACACTTTTTGTAGACCTTGCATTCCTGATATGTCCATCTCCAAACCAAGCACTAGTTGAAGATGAGTAGGTTTTATCATTACTTACCAGCTCACACCCTAATGGCACAAGATTGAGATCTATAATCAGGGGTAAAGGGGTTTGAAAGAAAAACATACACAAACTTTTATGCTGCTAGCATAGTTTTCATTACAATCATCTTACAAAATAATGTTTCATCTCTTACATCAGAACTTTTATTCAATGAAAAAAGGCAAAGCAGATATATCTGTAATTTGTTTCAGTTCTTTTTGGCAATCATTTTGTAGTTTATTATGCTCTTTATCTCCTTTTGTGCTATGTTTTGTGTTTTTTCTTTTACGATTCAGAACATATTCCTCGGCATCCATTATTTGTGTGTGCGAGTCTCAGTGTGTGTGCAGATGTTTGAGTGTATGTTTCTTTAATTCTAAAAGGAAACCGAACAAAATTGTGGTCGAATTGCCATTTCCTCTGCCTCATTGAGCAACTGGTTATTGATAGGAAAAATTCATCTTTAGGGATATGTGCTGTGAACTTGAGACAACTTAACGATTTGACATTTATTAGAATCTTTTATTAAATATTGATGTCTTCAAAAATTGGAGGCACATAGGGGAGTGGTATAGATCCATTACTATTTTTTATATGTTCTCATAATAACCTTTTCAGACAAGTTCCTGAAAATAAATATAATATATTAGAAATATTGCAAAAATTTCAAAAGATATTTATTTCTAGGCTGAGGGAAATCTTCCTCTTCCTCTTAAGGCACTACAATAAGTACCTTACATGAAAGGCAATTTCAATGTAGTATTAATATCATACCAGTAAATAATTGAACCAGATCAGCTGACAGAGGTCACAGATACCAATAGAGCTTTGTACTGGGAGTGTGAATTCAAAAGCAGTAGTTACTGATCTTCCTAGTTTTCCCTTTCAGTCATGGACTTTCTGCCAGACCACATGTTTTGAATACCACTTATTTCTCTAAATTGTCCCTAATACCTCCCATATCAATTAACAAACAGTATGATGGAAAGTTTGATAATGCTGTTGGAAGTGCTGAAGGGACCAGGTTTGGAGCAGGCTTTGCTGACTGAGTTGTTGCGAAGACTAGTCAATCATTCTCTACTACGTTGTAGCTTAGAGCCCCTATGCACACTTCGCCAACCTGTTTATACTGAAGGATGTTTCAAGTGAATTACTCCACAGACAATATAACACCATGTTTGATGGAAAAATTCTGCAAGCAGATTTCCAGTTCAAGGTCAAGACATTCTGGGTGAGATTCTGAGGAATTAGGAAATTAAATGTGTATTAAATATTTTCTCTGGGTTAGTTAAAAGAAGCAGCACCAACCACAATTGTGCTATAAGTGAGCTTTCCACATGGCCTTTTATTTTCCTGCTGCTCACTTCTTCAGGTACCAATATGGCTAAGCTTGACAGCTTTTTGTTTCAATAACCCAGAAGGTCAAGAAAGTGAATTACTGCTTTAATGAAGCATGCTACTGCATTGGGAAAATCTGCAGGAAAATTCCACAGTCTTACAGTGGTTTCGTTTGGAGTGGTGGAATTTTTTTCTAAAAGAAACAAGGTCACATGTGTTTAGAAAGGCTAAACCATTCTGAGTGTGTTTTGAGCGTCTTGAGCGATTTCTGGACCACCATGTTTGTTCTTACTCCTGAAAACCAGGGGAGTGGAGGAGTTCTTCCCGAATATTCTCTTCTTTTTCATGTCTCACTGATACACTTTACAGGACTAAGAACTCTACCACTGATCCTCCATCCTTTTACAGTCTTCCCTCATATACTAGCTCTACAGAAATCCATCTTGGTATACGACTCTGGGTAGTATTCTTTCTAGTTACTGCAACATAGTGATTGTTTTCCACGTGCATATTATTTTGGTAACTTCGGTTGTTATGTAAAACAAGAATATAGGAATTGTCTATTTGGTCTCACTGCATCATGTTTCTCAGAAGTCGTCTTGATAATCTTTTATAGTTGTTTCTGACTTTCTATTTCTGTTCAGAATAGATTTTTTGAGGTTCACTTTCCTACTTATAATGATACACCTAAAGAAAATTAACCTGGGCCTTCTTAGATACACAAGTTAGAACTGTTTTATTTGGAAAACTATTACTGGATATTAGCAATATTAACTTTTCAATTAGAGAAAAATATAGTTTTTTTCTGATAAAATGTGTTTCAGTTGCATATTTTAAGCAGCAATTAGTTCCATAGACATTACATTTTATTCCACATCTTCCAAAAGTAGATGGAGTGATATTTTAACTAGGGGGAGATCAGAGACAAAGAGGTTTGGGACATAGCCATGTGAATAAATGGGAGAGAGTAGAAAGTATAAATATATTTGCATCATAGGTTAATTCACTAGAAGTCATTTATCACAGAAAGGCATTGAATAACCAAGTAGACAAAATTACTCCCCGTTGATATCTTCCTGCACCACCCATCCCACATGTGGTAAGATAGTTACAAGAATAGTGTGGCCACAGTGGTAGGGGAGTGTACATGGGCCCCACAGAGAGCACTCCAAATGTTGAGGTCAATCTAGCTGCTGTAGCTTTTGCATCTCTAACCTGGCAGCAACCAGAGACAAGCTATGAGCCATCCCTTCGACACTATTCCCAAAAGGTGTCTGGCCATATTGGAATTCTTCTCTCTTTAAGGACCATTAAATTTTTTCTATAACAGTAAATAAATGATTATTCTGAGTATGGGTTTGGCTTTCCTGTTCATAGATCCTCAGCCAGCAACAACTTCCAGCATACTGGAGTGCTTAATTGATGAATATGAAATACCACATAAAATAGTGCTCTTTCTAAGAATATAATTTACAGCAAAGGATGTACAGGTGTGGGCCCATGACAATGGGGCCCATTGGTTCTGTCCCATCATATTCCAGGAAGCGGTAGCTGGTTTGATAGAGCTTTGTAATGGCCTAAAGACACAGTTGAAGCACAAGCATGCAGCCAAGTCTTTGAAGACGTGTAAAGATGAGGTGCCATTCTCTGAGATTCAGTGTAAGCACTAAATCAGAACCTGAGTGTGGAGCTGTGTTCCTAAGAGGAAGAACGCAGGAGACTGGCCTTACTGGCATTCACACATTCAGGTTAGAGACCCTGGTACCTACGTGTTGTGCATGCTTGCCAGAAGACATAACACGGGTTACACTGAACTACAGACTAGTGTTGGCAATTGGGCACTTTGCACTCCTTGTGTTCAGGGATCTCAGCAAGCAGGGGAGTACCTTCTTTCTGGAGGTAATTGACCCTGATCAGCTGTAGGAGGTGGGGCTGTTTTTACTTACTGAGGACAGGGAGGAAAATGCATGGGACTCAGGTCATCCGCTGGGGAGCTTCTTGTTACTCCATTACCCATTTGTGACTTGGAGAAGAAAAGTGTAGCAAAAATAGTCTGAGAACTGTACGTTAATCAGAGACTAAGCTCGCTCTTGAAGAGAGTTGAGTTTTACCAGCAAATCAGCCACTGTATACCATAAAGCTGATAGTTAAGGTCAACAAATTTGCAATGGATAGTGTCAAGGGAGGTGATGAGTACTAGTTGTGACGCCAAAAAAATGTAGCAGTTCAGGCTGACTATATCCTATTAATATCCCTTCTGTACATTTTCTGCCAAATAGGAAGCCTACTAGAACCCTGAAGGGACTGTTGCTTTAACATATTTGTAGAAGTAGGTCCACATGTCCCAAGAGTAAAACTGTGGCAACCATGAGGTGATGCACCACTTAAGTCTTCATCAAAGTAGTGCGGTGGGTGGACAGGCCCAGCCTCAGTGTCTTCAGGATCTTCCTTTGTTTTTGCAAAGGTATCATACTCTTTTTGGACAGCCTGAGCCAATAAACGACAATGATAAATACACTACAGACTGGCTATTTTTGTCCAATGTGAGACTCATCTGCCAGAAGTCTTTGCTCTGGAACTTGACATTGAAGTGACTTTGTCAGATCTGGAGTGCAGTCGGCTAGTCTAGCTGCTCAATCTTTTTTACTTAATCCTTTCTCATGTGTCAGATATGCATCTTGGTCTAAGGATTTCTCATCCAATTCTCCTTTTTCCTACCTTTATCTCTCACTATTGTTATCTCCTAATAAACTGTGTGGATTCCATTTCAATGACTGCTCCCAGAGGATCTAGTTGACACATTCTTCCACTAACTGCATAACTTACAAGAAATAAAGGTATTCACCTATGACTTAATACATTATTAAATTGTTGATACTGTGTGTTATGGACTAACTGTTTGTGTCTCTTGAATATTTCTATGTTGAAGCCCTGACTTGCAATGTAATAATATTTGGAGATGGGGCCTTTGGGAGGTAATGTATTTTGCCATGTATAATGTGCTCCCCTGTATAATGTACTCCCATGTTTTTGGCCCAAACACTCAGGAAAAAAAATCTTTGCTTTAAAATTTTTAATTCAATTATTTATTTATTTATATTTAGATGCTTGTTTTTGTATTGTAAAGGAATTTTAGCATTTATTTTTGAACACTATTATGGTACAGGAAATTTTATGTAACAAATAATTACAAAACACAAGAACAGGTACAAAGTGTTTCAGGTACTAACCGTGTATAATGCACTTCCATATGTTTCTCTCAAAACTTTGGGTAAAAAAGTATGCATTATACACTGTAAAATATGATAAGTATGGTTAGATGAGGTCCCACAGTTGGTGCCTTGGTCTGATGGGATTAGTGCCCTTATAAATAGAGACACCAGAGAACTTGTTCACCCCATCCACACAAACAAGAAGAGATCGTGTGATCATACAGAAAGATGACTGCTACTTACCTGGCAAGAGGCCTCAAAACAGAACTTATATTGCCAACACCTTGATCTTAACTTCCCAACCTTCAGAACTGCAAGGTGTAAAGTGATATTGTTTAAGCTACCCAGTCCATGTTATTGTATTATAACCACCTGAGCTGACTAATACACTTTATTTTACCTACAAATATCTAATAAACTTTCTCTGGGAATTAGGGCAACATTTCCACAAAGCACATGAATTACAACTCTCCAGTTCATACAAGTTCTCCTGTTATTTTTTCTGTCACACAATAGGAAACAAGAATGCATTATGCACAGAAAAGAATGTATTTTATGATCTCAAGGATTTGAACCTTTTTGAGAGAACAGGAGTGAGAGGAAAGACAGAAGGGAGCTCTGGTGAGAATATGGATCAGAGCGTCATTTCTGAAACGCATAGTCTAAAAGCATTTTAGAGGCAGATATATGAGAGACTAATTGAGAGTTACTCTGGATTAACCTTTATTCCTGCCTAACTTCCATGTCAAGTAACACTGTTATGAGGAAGTGTTTTGCCAATGAATACCAAAGATTTAATGCTTTAAAATCAAACTGATTCATTTTTGTCCAGAGCACACCAACTTTCCCAGAAAAAGAATTTTTTAAAATGGGACTACTAGTAAAGAGGTAAATGAGTCAGCAAACTTCCTATTCTGAGTAGAAAATATTTCACTCTCTTTACTTTCTTTTCTATTTATTTTTATAAACTGAACATAATCTATAATAGGAGAGTGTTTTGCACTATAAAACCTATTCAAATGAGGTAAACAAGAAGTCGTGGGAAGCAAATCAATGGCTAAACACATTCTTTCTCTATATTCAACTTGCCCTCCTGCTATGACTTGAAGTTTTGGAATCTATAATGAATTAAAACACAAAATACATTTGTGTGCAAAAACAGTTCTATGGAAAATGCTGGTATAAGAATGCTTTGTTAACTGTTTTAAACATAGTGTCATTTACTCTGGCAACAATCTAAAAATATCTTTATTTCTGTGCTCTCGTAAAAGCAAGAACATTAAAGGAATCATTACTAAATAGGTATAGAGAGAAACCTAGCAAGATTGCATTTTCTCCTAGGTATCAGTGAAAAGCAAAGTTTTAGTATTGCACAAACAGGCGTTTCTGGGGAAACTTTATCAGAAACTATAATATTATAGAAAAACACTAGAGTTTTAACTAAGAGGCATGAGGACAATTTACATTGTGCTCAGAAATGAAGTGAAATAATTTATAAAAAAGAAGTCCTGTTGATTTCTCAGCTGAAAGCCATTTACTTTTTGGATATAGTACTGGTAGAAGCAAGCCAAGAGAGGACAGCAACCTAAGTGGAACCAGACTTATGGCCAGGTGGCTCAGTCATTCTGTTATGTATGGTAGAATGAGCAGCCAGAGGGGAAACAAAGGCAGGGAGGAGGACAAGTACATGTCTCAGCCACTGACTTAGCAGTCCTTGAAATTTTGTGTATCTTTTCCACTATCTGGGAAAGAAAGACTTTGAAACTATGCTTTCATCCCAAGGCCTGAAAGGCTGAAAATGGCTCATAGTGCCTAAAGGTGGAAGCCCATTAATACCTTTGAGTATTCAAGCCCTCTGTCTTGGAAAGCTGCACCACCACTACCTGTCAATCAATATGTAACGTCATCCTTCCTCATCTCTCCATCTACCTAAGTCCTCAGGACAAAGGATCTGGGGCTTGGTGCTCTTGGCTCTCTGGCTGCCCAACCTCAGGCCACATGGCCTCTGGCCTTGTGGTGCTTGCCACCCTGACCTTTGGCCACCTTCCCTTTGCTACCCTTACCCTGCAGACTTCAGCTTGCATCTATGCCTTTCAGGCCCCCATGTCCTTCTTGGCTAGGCCTGTTCTTTTCCATGATAAGGGATCACCAATAAGCCTTGCTTGCACTCTGATGGACTTGCTGATCTCCAATTTTTTATTGCATTGGCGACAAGAACCGGGTTTCTGGGAGTTTCTCTCATTAACAATTCCATTCCTGTTTTGAAGATTAACATCCAAGATATTAAAAATGCAAGTTAATCTGATTGCAAAATTGTTTTTTTTAGACTAGAAGAGAATTTGGCAAAATTCATAAAATACAGTAGGTAAAGTTTCTGCCAGAACTTTCTAAAATGACACTGACAAAGAAGAAAAGAAAAATAAGACACAAAAACCCAAAAATGTTTATTTTAATTTTAGAATATTATCAGTAAGAAGATGTGAACAAAAGGCATTTTTAATCATTTTTTTCTAGTGCAAATTATGTAACAGGAAGCTTCTGACTTATTATAACTATAGATTTTATTATGTGGATTTATATTTGAATCATGTTTACATATTAGTAGGAAAGGAGGCATAGAAAATAGAATTTTGTCTATCAGATAGCTTTTGATAAGTGCTGAAATAGAGTTTTAAATACTCTTAATCAGTTGTAATATAGTGCTGCATTAACAATATAAATATAAGGAAAACAGAGATGCTCCATGAAACGCTTAATCTTTGAAATTATTCTTTTGTTTCAAAGTTTTTTTATAAAAAAACAAGTTTCTAAATGTTGGTGATAAAACAGAAAACTCAACAGATAAAGTTCTTGTCATGAGAAATTTACAATATAGTGAGAAGGGTTGCTAAATTTAAAAAAAATCAAAAAATGTATAATAGACCTCATACCTACCGCATATATACACATACATACCAACAAAATCTCCCACTGTGAAAAATATTTGGAAACTGCTAGATTAAATGATATTAGTTTCTTGTTGTAAGATCTCTTAAAACTACTGATATTCTAATTGTTAAGCTGGGGTCACTCAAGAAACCAGATGGACACAGAGAGCTAAGGAGAAGGGTTTATTAATAGGGAATAAGAGGGAAAATGGGGCCAACCAAGGGAGGTTGGGGAGCCAACCAAGGGGGGTTAAGATTCACTCGGTTGTTCTTAGGTCAGGGTTTTTAAGCACAAAACCCCACCAAGGGTAACTGGTTGGGATGTCAGAGTCTGATTGGCTAGAGCTGGTTGCTGGGTGCCATTTCTGCTGACCATTGCTCTTGATACACGTTGTCCGGCTGAAGTTAAAGCTGCACCCTGTTATGCCGGATAGGCTGACCCCAGACCCCAGTCTCAGGCGAGCATCTGTTTGTCCTGGGTAGGGTTGGCAGGCAGTTTCCCAGGCTACAGTTTTCTTGACTGGTGGTTTTCCATTCCTGCTAGGCCTACGTAGGTCTGTCACTAATATATGTTGCAACTTCCTATGAGAAGAGAGTAATAGAACATTGCACTTATTTTGTAATAAGCAGTTTTAAATTCCTGGAGCATTTTATAAGACTTTGAAAAGACAACTGTTCTTAAGAGGAATATCTGTCTAGTGGCCCCCAGTTACTAATTACTCTGTCACCAAAAGCAATGGAGGTGAACGAGCTTCTCATACAGAGGACAGAAAGAGCAGCTCACAAAATGCAAGTGAAATTAATTGGTACTGATCCTAGAAAACAGAGTGTATGGCCGAAAGTAATTAAAGAAAGAAAAAGAAAACCAGATTTACTAAGCTTGGCCTGATATACTAGATAAGAGGCTATACTAATTAATGTATGTTATATGGGAAACAGAACAAATTCAGTAACAATAGAAAATAAAGAAAAATCCTAACTTGTTAGATCAGTTGTACCAGGAGTTCTAGACTGATGATGATCATATCCTTTCTTCCTCTTCTATGTTCAGAACCAATTGAGAGATTAGTCACAGAAGTCAAAATGTTATAGAGAAAAATGTCAGCCAGGCTGCCTAGGAGGCTGGATTGTAGAGAACTGTAAAAACAGGCAGTCACAACAGGCTTCCTGTTACTCATCCACAATTAACACACGTAACCAGTGGCAACGTAAGAAATGTTCAAGCCTGTGGAGAATTTTCACAAGAGTTCATCCTAGCCAAACTGGTGTCACAGGCCAGGGAGAATGATCTCAATGCTCTGGAGAATAACAGTTTTGTGGCTTCTTTTATGCATTTGAAATGAAGGAGGGAACATAAGGAAGATTACTCCAAGGTGGAGCAGAGAGAGCAAGGAGGGGATTGGATTGCAGGATAGTTAAAAAGATTATGTGGTTTCTTAAGGGTGGTTATGCCTTCCAGGGGTATTATTTCTGACATCTCAAGGGTATGTTAACCTATATACCCAAGACTAGTGGACAGGGTTTAAAAGTCTCTCACTAAAGAAGTTATAGGCCTGGGGCGTGACTACCCACCATGACTCGCCCAATTAGGAATTTTTGATCAGATCACCCTGCGAGGTTACTTTCCATAGAATGCCCTATTTTCATACCCACACCAGTCATAAATAAGTTGGGGGTATATAGACCTTTTCTTAAGGAGCAGATACTGCCTGTGTAACTATATCCCATGGCTGAGAACAGAAAAAAACACAACAAAACAAAACACTTTCTCTGCAGGCAGAAAGATTTAAAGGAATGCCAGAAGCAGCTGGCTGAGCTCGCTTTTGTTCTTTCTCCAGAAATCATTGAGGAGATAAAGTGACTTTTCTTCCTTTGATGATTGTAAGTGAGCAAAGCTGAGACAAGTCAAGAAAAGTCAGAATGTCCCTCCCTGCTGGTCCCTTCTCGCTTTATCACTGCCAGATGCAGACACTTGACCACCAGGCAGCCAGGAGTCCACTCAGCAAATCCCTGCTGAGGCAGGGGCAGGACAGTCAAAGGGAAGTGGGGTTCTCTTTCATCAGATAAACACTCCTCCTTTCAAAGACCTGGAAGGGAGAAGATACCTACTGCCCTGGGGAGTGAGAGTTCCCTGTTCCTATGGCTACTCGAACAGCCAGTCTGGGGGGAGGGTATGTATTTTCTCATAGAAACAGGCTATTGAGCAGAATAAAAAGGATTTTTTTAATAAGATGGGGAACCTTGCCTTATAACATATATGGAGACAAAGCTAAAAGTTATGATAACCTTCAGAGAGGTTTTTTTTTCAAAGTATAAACTTTCAAAAAATGTTAAAAATCAACTTTTATGTTTGTATAGATAAAGTATGTGCCCAGAATGTATTTCACTTATAAATATGGGAATCAGTAGGATGATAAAGCTGCACCCAAGAGCATTGGAGGGCTAGAGATTTATACATTCTCTTGTGTTGTAATCTGCATTGTGTGGGCTACAAATTCGATATTGAAGTCCTAACTCCTGGCATCTCAGAATATCACCTTATTTGGAAGTGAGATCCTTGCAGACATGCTTAGCTATGCTGAAGTTATTAAAGCAGGCCCTGATCCACTGTGACTGGTGTCCATATGGAAGGGAGACTTTTGGACAGAGAGACAGACAAGCATGAAGGACAGTGATGTAAAGGCACAGGGAGAAGACAGTCGTCTCAGAGCAGGGAGAGGGGTCTGGAATGGGAGTTTTACTCATGTGTGCTACAAAAACTAAGATCATAAGTATTAGATACAATCTTCAATCGTCTCAAAGATATTTGGTCTGTTTTATAGACCAAAAAGGTATACCCATATGGTAAAAAGATCAGAAAAACTTTTTTAGGTTTCAGTTTTGGTGTACTTGCAAGATTAAAGCACACAGCCTTGCCTTAGTTCTATCTTTATCCCCCCATACCACATCCAATGCAAAACAGGTCTAGAGAATATAGTGTGTGCAATTGGAGGTAGAAATTTCTGAAGACTACATCTTTGGGTCAATATTAGGCTTACATAAGATGAGTTGCACGACTCTCTTCCTTATATGGGAAGATACAGGCCGGATGAAGTTCAGTCACCAAGTTTCTATATCCACAGAGCTCTACTGCTTAAGCTTTCAGTAGGGCTCTGCCAGAAATGTGTACTTCAGAAACTAAGTGAGAGAAAAGCATATTTTCCCCATCTGTGTAAGGAACCAACACTCTTCAACATGACTACTTTTCCGGAAATATAAAAGAAAAATTATGGCAGATTGTGGAATCTTGACATCACCTTCTATGGTACTACAGTCAGATATCTAATATACAACATATACAAAGTATTTTCCAAAGAAGAGTTAGCTATGGAGAACAGAGCTAAGAGCGCATGAGGATTAGGGATTGCATGGGTAGTGACTGAGTCATTAACAGTAACTAACAGCCTCAATCTCAAGACTCGCACCCATTTGCTTGGGATAGTGGGCCTTTTCCCCAGCCCTGCCAGTAAAACACAACAGTCATTGCACTAGACAAGCAATGGGGTTTCCAAGCAGATTGTTGGAAATAAAATTTAAGAAAATTGAGTGTGCTTAGTTCTTTCCTTTTTTTACTCCAATTTGATATCTGGGGAAGGATGGCCATTAGTCTCATTTAGAATGAGCCCCCTGATGCCATGAGGAAAAAAAGGAATACAAATTCAGAACCATGTGGCTGGAGTGCATAGTGTAGAGAGGCTTCTTTAGCCAGTCAGCTCACTATTTTCACAACCAGTTGTGAATTTCCAGGTGCAGGACAAGAAGGTAAATTCCAGAACTGAAGCTCCACACTACAAACAAAGAAAAATGTTTGCAAAGAGAATTCCCTAGAACATTGTTCTAAAAATTTGATAAGGATGTCCTAACTTTGGCAATCGACAGAATTTGAGGTGACTTAAGTATGATATTATTTCAGGAGGATGAACCACAGAAGTATTCTTATTATGTTATCAAAGCTCTCATAACTTAAGATTCCTTCTTTTCAGAGATTTCAAGATGAAAAGGTATTTTAAAAATTCAAAATATGCAATACATTTTTAATTTTAATTTGTAGCTCCTATACTTTACAGTTAGATTGCACATGTAGGGGAATGAATTATATGTCATTAAAATATTATTTGTATTTCACACAAACTGATTTCAAATGGGAATTATTTTTTAATATATATGTATAACTTTTTCTAAGTCACACTTATAAAAGTTCACATGCGTTCATCATGGGTGTAGAGTATAGGATCATGCTTTGGCACTTTATTCATGATTAACTTCATAAAATATACTTTTTATCATTTATAATATTAAAACAAAAATTATATATTTGTGTGTATAATTCCTTTTGAAGTTGAAGAGATGGAATGATGACCTGTCTGAAATAGGATATTATTGTACTAGTTGAAGGTCTAGATAAATGATTATTAATTTTCCATCCAACACAAAATTATATAATTGATGAATATATAAAGAAATCAGTTGCCTTTGCAGAATCACAACATGTAAAATGTTGACTAATGTGATTTATCCATTGCAGAAAACAATTTTGGTAGAGTAGCTTAACCCTATCAGAAAGTGATTGCTGTTTAGGGGACGTGGGTGTTAGCGCCCACTCAGATTTGACTCTATCTTCCGTGCCAAAGCCCATCGTGCAAACACAGCCGTGACAGGACACACTGCCAGGCCAGCAGCTAAGGCTCAGTGAGCAAGCTGGAGCAGCCACGCCTGTTTTCGTATGTCTGTAAGGCATCGATATTTTAAATGAATTTATATATTTTTATAGTTTTTAAGATTTATTTGATAATTTATGAATATTGATATAAAACATATTAAACTTATAGTTATTGTGCTCAAATTGCCTTCTCAAATATAATAATGTATGTAGAAAAATGTCTTATTTTGTCTCAGTTTTTTTTTAAAGAATTATTTATTTATTTTTTGAGAGAAGGAGAAGGAGAGGGAGAGAAACATCAGTGTGTGATTGTGTCTCACGTGCCCCCCACTGGGGACCTGCCTTACAACCCAGACGTGTGCCCTAACCAGGAATTGAACCTGTGACCCTTTGGTTTGCAGGCCAGCACTCAATCCACTGAGCCACACCTGCCAGGACTTGTCTCAGTTTTTTATCTGAAAAGATGGTTTATTATAAATGTATTTTGTAGTTGAATTATGGATCCAGATCTCTCTCCATTTCTCCTAACAGCCCTTATTTGAAATGCATGCAAATTTTTGCAGTCACTGCTATCAAATTCAGCAGTTTAAAATTTATAAAGAAATCACCTGCAGAGAGCTTTCAGTTACTGATGGCTAAGCTGTATCACAGAAAAATAAATTCAGAATGTTAGATGGTAAGATACAGTTTTCAGTCACATTTAAAGCCTAGGTAACCTAATAAGCAAATTTGAGAGCCAATGCTGAGAACGACCTATAAATATTGTGTATTCATCTTGGATACCATGACCTGCATACCATCTAAAAACATGACTATAAGAGCACTTTCCCATAATTCTCTTTCCTCAATTTGTTGATTTTTGTTGGACGTAATATTGTTTTCACATTCTGAAGTCCCTAAATATGTGCTACACTCTGCGGTGCTAACACCAGTACATGCTGAGAGTTTCCAGTAGCTCGTAGCCTTTGCTGTGGTGTGGAATTCTCCAGGGATCTTCTAAAAGCTCAGATACCCAGGTGATTCAGATACATAGCAAGACTGAAATCTGTTACTATGAGTTGTATGAGGGCTACACCTGTGTTGCGCCATTATTTTATCCATTCAAAATAAACGATCTTGTTTTATCACTTTATGGACTGAATTTAATAATCAAGCAGATTATTTGCTAAAAAATAAATAATATATAGTTATCAATTGCATATTCATAGTTAGGAAGAAATATGGCTAGACTAAGCAATCTTTGGATGTTTACACTTTAAAAATATTTCTCATAATTCATGTATGAAGATAGGTATAAGTGTAGCTATTAATTTTCTAAAACTGAATGGTGACTTGTACAATATTTAGTTAATCTTTTTATGAACACTGTGTAAGTTTTAGGTGTACAACGTGTTGTTTTGATACCCTTATATGTTATGATACGATTATTACAATAGCATTAGCTAACATCCCCATTTTGTCCCATAATTCTCATTTCCTTTTCATGTTGAGAATATTATAGATCTAGTCTCTCAGAAACTTTAAGTGCATAATACAGTATAGTTAAGTATAATCACTATACTGTGAATTTGTTCCTTAAAATTTATTGATATTCTAGCTCCAAGTTTGTGCGCTTTTACCAACATCTCCCAAATTCTCCCCACCCCATGCAACTGGTAACCACCATTCTAGTCACTGTTTTTACATGTTTAGCTTTTTTTAGATTCCATATATAAGTGGTACCATACAGTATTTGTCTTTCTCTGACTTATCTCACTTAGCATAATGCCCTCGTGAAAGGTTACTATTTTTCAAATATCGTTCTCCACTTCTTGGAGCACACCTTGGAAAGTGTTCTATACTTGGGATGCCTCTTAGAGACTTGTATCACCTCCGGGCTTTGCCCTGTAATTGAGCACACATTTCTCAAAGTGTGCTCTCTGGGCTAGCAGGAATTTGTCACACAGGCACATCATCAGGTCCCGTAGCTGATATAGAAGGAGAAGAGGCCCTTCAGTCCATAATTTATCAGGTTCTGCAGGTATTTCTAAAGTATGTTAGAGTTTGAGAACCACTGGTCTAGACCATATTGCCCAACTATTCTGTAGTCTAAATAACTTTTTCTGAGTTTATTGATTTTCATTAGTTTTACATATTTAATCTTCTTTGAGATGGATTCTCTGTCTAGAATTTATCTTTGTAAATATTTATAAATTATACTCTTTTCTGTCTGTAGCAGCACAATGTTTTCAGCCTGATTCAAAAGATATTAGAAACATTTAGAAAGAATGGTTATATGCAAGTAAATAATTTCTTGAATTTACACACATTCTACCCAAGTAATCATATTCTATGGCAATTAATGCTTTTTCTTTACAGATCATGACCCACACAAATAGCCAAATACTTTCTGATAATTCTGATTATAAAGAAAAATAGTACTGGACAGTATCTTTTGTATATTCTTAGCAACTGTCCTGGAAAAGGTAAGAGACTTGGCAAACATACTAATAAGTATAAATAATTGGGGCTAACTTAAGGATGAAAGTCTAGATTTCATAGTGTCCACTATACTTATGAATTCTTTAAGGACAATAGAATTCCCAGCCTCCAAAATAAGTATGGCTGAAAATCGCTCTATGAGAAAGGCTTTTTTATCTATTGCTTTGCATTGGAACTGGAGCCATGCCTTGCCAATAATGATACTCAAGTAGTATTTGTTAAATGAAAGAATAAATAAATGAAATATAGCAATAAACTCAATTCGAGAGGCATGTACGTAAAATGATAATACGCAAATGAAATCTGTACTGTACAATTCTTCCCTCACCCTTCCTGAAGGAAGTTTATTTCATTTTGGAATTTGAATATAAGGCTTCTAAGCAGATTAGAGCAGAAACTCAGTACTAGTGAGTAACACCAAGTTGGATGCTAGTCTCTGAAATGCACACACAGCTCTAGGTCACTGGGTGAAAGGTGCAGGCAGCCTTACTGACCATGACTCCCTGACAGACATTCAGTAACTTACAGGTAAAGGGATGTGGTTGTTTTTGTGCCTTTCTGGAAGACAGATGTCACTAGCTGAACTGGACATAATTGGGATGCTGGTAGGCAGCCTACGTGTTGAGGCCAAAATGATTTTTCTGGGATTCGAAGTCTTTTTTCATTCCTCTGATTAAGTCAATCAGGGAAGGTGGATATTCCCCAGAGCAACTGACTTTCCTCGTATTACTCTGGCCTCGCTTTGTTCTTTTCCAAATCAAACACTCATATATTACAGTTATTACTCTGAAAAGATTTCTCCAAAGTAGAAATTCTCTTAAATGAATGAAAATCCTAATTTTCTTGATTTGCTAAGTCAATAAAATTGGTAATACAAGCAATATTATGGTCACATTAATTGTGTCCCTCTGGATATTTACAAAAACATACAAGAGTGTAAGTTTTAAATAACGTTCTGCCAGCTGGCTCCCCAGGACCACGCCCCCTATCCAAACACAACCGGATTATCATGGATTTACATCACAACCATGGCTGAAATTCTTCAGGAATTTTTCAGGAAACCTGAAAACCCCTGGATTAGAGCAGAGGAGACTCTTATAGCATAGATTTGTCTGTTTTTTAATATTGAAACTTAATTGTGTAACATAAAAATAATTTCCGTAAATTTTTTGGGACCCATTATTTCTGCTCATAGGATAGACTCTTTTGAGACTGTTGTCACTTTCTTCCTTGGTTAAAATAAAGGTTAAGCCATTGTTTTCCTCTTCCATATGCTGAGGTAGAAATATCAACTATACCGCCCTGAGATTGTATTTATTGTGAAAAAATTAGATCAGAGGCAAGAAATGTGTTCCTATCTTTCAAAAAATTATTCTATGGGATTATTTGGAATTCTTTGTTGAGAAACTTACTGCTTTAGTTTTTTCCAAGGATACTTCAGGATGAGATTTATAACTGTCTTTTAAGTCTTAAACAGAAGTTACATGATACTGGCTGACTTTTTCTTTTTTCTTTTTTTTGGAAAACAACCTGATTTTTAGGCTCTGAACTTGAAAAATGGCTTGAATAGCAGAAGATTCTCAGTGCTGCATAAATGGGGAGGCCTGGGAATATTCATATATTATCTTTTATTTTTCATAATTTAATATATGAAATTGAAGGAATTCCAGTAAGCGTATAACAACAAGGTTTCTGAAAAATCAAACCCTGAGTTTTATTGTGGCTACACCAATAATGACCCGTGTGACTGACTGTATGCCTCAACGTGCTCATTTTTAAAAGGAGATCTGGGGGCAATCTTCAGATATTGGGACAGAGAGTGAGGGTCAGAAAGACTGTATCATAGTCAAGTTCACAAACACGCTGCTCTCCCAGCGCTGGCCTCTGACATCACCACATTCTAGCTTCTCTCGCATTCATAAAAAGCTAAAAATAAAAATAAGTTGGGGATAGGAATTTGAAATTAAACAGAATAATTTGGAAAATTACCTGAGTTAAATACATGCAGTGTACTTAGCATGCCATATGTTCAAAAATAAAATATCATTGATATATCACTATACTATTTAAATAACAAGTTATATTTGGCAGGTTTATTTTATTCACAAGTAATTTTAATCTAACTAAGAGTAGTTTAACAATGAAAATATAATAATGTTTTTAATTTATAGATTTGGTGAATAGGGTGGGATTTTAGGTGCTCACATCATGTCTCCAGGGTTCTTGTACTCTCTCCACGTCTCACCTGGACCTTCCTCTTTGTTACCTTTGTTCCCAGTAAGGATGTCTCTATCCTACAGCAAACTTCTTGACTTTTCTGACTTACATATATTTTCACAGATTCTGGAGCACAGACTTCCCTCACAGCTGTAGTAGAGTTCTGAGAAGGGCCTTTGGTTGGTCTGCCTTGAGTGACATCCCAAACTGAAACCACTGTGGTGGTCAGAATTCAGCTGTGCCCTAATCTGCTAGGCAGGGCCAGGTCAAGTAGCCCTACTTCATACTCTCCTTCCTTTCATTTCAGGAGAGTATGAGGTAAGGCTACTCTAACGACAGGCTAGAATTTCAGTTATGGAATAATGGGATTGATTGTTAAGCATGTAAGGAAGAGAACAATTCCTTTCTTTTTCTTTCTCCCTTCCTTCCTTCCTTTCTTCCTTCGTTTCTTTCTTTCTTTCTTTCTTCTTCTTTTTTCAAATTAAATTTATTGGGATGACATTGGTTAATAAAATGATATAGATTGCAAATATACAATTCTATTATACATCATCTTTATATTACATTGTGTGTTTACCACCCAAAGTCAAATATTTTTCTTTTCCTCCCTCCTTCCTTCCTTCCTTCCTTCCCTCTCTCTCTCTTTTCTTCCTCCCTCCCTCCCTCTCTTCTTCCTTCCTCCCTTCCTTCTTCCCTTTCTTCTTTCTCTACCAATCTAGCAATCACAATCTTCTATTCCAATTGTTCTCGATCATTTAAATTACAAAAAAGGGTACTGAGAAAAAAATTGATGATGGATTGTTAGATACCATAATACATATTGAAACAGAACACTTTAAAACACAAAAATACTCAAATACACATTGCAGTACCTGCCAGAATGATCATGTCAGCACATATAATGTAGCCTCTGAGAAACCCAACTGATAATATGAATCAAAATGACAGCATTTTGAATTAGTTTCCCCCACAGAATTCCTAACAGTGTTAAGGGAACTTTGAAGGATCTTTAGGCTATACTTGAGTATTCCTACTATATCTCATAATCTTACCTTAAAAGAGAAACCTACAAGAAGCCTGTTTCCTATTCCTTTTCATATATACATGTACTTCATACACACATGTACTACTTCACTCACCTCTAACCAAGCATTGCAATTCTAATTATTACACTGTCACATGGAAGTTCTTTCTAATGTTCAAACCTAAAAGCCGTAGACTTGATTAGCACACTCGGCTCGTACAGTACAGAAATCCTCCATAAGCTGGACCTTCTCTTCTCTTTCATGTCTTCTTTATTGTATTGCATACTTGAACAATACTAAAGAGCATGATCCCAAAAGTACTTTCGAGGTTCTTTCCTTGGGAGAGTGCTCTACCTTCTAGAATTCATTTCACCAGCCCTCATTGTGAAGTTTACTTAAACAAAACTTTCTAGTTTATGGTGTTTTATTTGCTTTCTGTTTTTTTTTAATTTAAACATGTTTTTATTTATGCTATTACAATAGTCTCAATTTTCCCCCTTTGCCCTCCTCCACCTAGCTTGTCCCCCATGCCCACAGTCAATCTCCACACCATTCTCCATGACCATCACTCATTCATACATGTTCTTTGACTAATCCCTTCATCTTCTTTCAATCATTATCTCCTTCCTCCCTCCTCCTACAATGGTCAGTCTGTTCCATGTTTCCATGTCTCTGGTTATATTTTGCTCCTTAGTTTATTTTGTTCACTAGATTCTACTTATAAGTGAGACCATATGGTATTTGTCTTTCACCAACTGGCTTATTTAACTGAGCATAATAGTCTCTAGTTCCATGCATACTGTCGCAAAAGGTAAGAATTCCTTCTTTTTAATTGCTGTGCAATATTCCATTGTATAAACATATCACAGCTTTTTATGCACTCATCTCCTAATAGGCTGTTTCCAACACTTGGTTATTGTAAATAGCGCTGCTATGAACATAAGGGTGCATACATTCTTTTGAATTGTGTGTTAGGATTATTAGGGTATATTCCCAGCAGTGGAATTAGGTGGGTCAAAAAGTTGTTCCATTTTTCATTGTCTGAGGAAATTCCACACTGTTTTCCATAGTGGCTGCACCACTCTGCAATCCCACTAACAGTGCCCTAGGGTTCCCTTTTCTCCACACCCTCACCAACACTTGTTGTTTGTTGATTTATTAATGATACCTATTTTGGCAGGTGTGAGTTGATATCTTACTGTGTTTTCAAGAGCTGGATTTGCTCACAGTTTCTATATGCACATTGATGCATTATTCAACATGGATCCAAACTCCTAACTAAGCTTGAAAAACACAAGGGACTAGTACACTCAAAAGGTTCTTTCTTAAAAGATTTTCCTCGATCTCAGCAAATGACTATTCAATTTACAAAGTGAGATCATTAAGTATGAAATATTTGCATGGCTATTTGGAGAAGCAGGATTGCAACTGTAGAGCAGCACCTATAAGTCCAATTCTGCATAGGTTTTTATTTCTTTTTTGCTTCTTATTAAGATAATTTCTATTTTTGTATCAACATCACAATCCCTTAATACTTTTTTAAACTAAATTATAGGAGAAGGTATTATGATTATTTGAGTCTGCATACACAAAAATTCTATGATCCCTTAAACTGAGCATATAATGTAAAATTTTATATATGTGTAAAAATATGCATCATGTCTCATGTAGACAAAGGGCTTTGTAATAAATTGTGACATTGTTTCAAATTGTACATAAATTAATACATTTTTACAAATGTGTATTTGAAAGATTTTCTTATAAATTAATGTCCATGAGAAGACAAAAACAGTACTTATGAAATAGCTTTAAGATGTAAAAGATTTATTCACATATATACAGTATTACACAGTGCTTCAAACATAAGTAGTATATGTGCAAACTATTATCATTAAAGTAAATATTGGAGTAATTTTTGAGATCCTTAGTTATTTGAAAAAAATATTAGAATATACTATATTTTACTGTAATATAATAAATATAATAAAATTGTATTAGTCTTAATTCAAACTAATACATCAAAATAGCATTAAAAATAAAAATAAGTCATAAAAGATTAAAAATACACATATCAAAAGAATGTGTAAAAAAGAGACATTTAAACAGGGTTTTCAAGCTTCTGTCTCAGAATCTCAAATTCTGTAGAATAAAAAAGAATTCCCTTGAAGACGACAGGGAGCTGGTAGTTCCTATACTCGGCAACATTGTGTGTTCAGAAACACTTCTGGAGGAAATGAGAGACCGCCCTTTGGAAAAGAAAGATACCTTTTCTTCTGTGAGGCCTAGGACAGTCATGCCTGCTGTTGGTGCATGGCATGCTGGTGCCGGCAGAAGTGGGGGCACCTATGACATTTTTAATGAACTTGAAGAGTCTGAGATGCTACCCTCCTCACAAACTGGCATGTTAGCCTGGCACAGTTTTATGGATGCTGACAGAAGACGTGAGGCTTCTGGGTCAGACACAAAAGACCGCACTACTCGCAGCAATAGCAGCAGCCATGACCTCAGTGTGCTCTTCACAGCTCACGGACCCTCAGTTCCTAGAAAGTTAGCTGAAGGGGACTTTGGGACAATTTCATGCACAGTGGGTTACTTTGGGGACAGGACTCTTCTTATAGTGGGCAGTAGCAGTCCTATCCATTGTACAAAAAGGAGACACTATCTTTATATTCCAAAGCTATTTACTTTACAAATATCCATGAATAGAGAAAGGGAAAACAATGGTGGTCAGGGTCTCTGGCTGTAAGACCCAAGAAGGCCTTCCAACCAACAGCTGTTAATATCCTCATCAGCAATATTAAGTGGCATTTTAGGGCAAAATGTAACAATATCTTAAAATTTTAATCAAACCAGAATTCAAATTCTGATAAAACCTGAAAGCTAATGTGAAGGTAGAATAACGAAATTACATGATAATGTCATGGTCAAGAATATTATGTAGGAACAATATTCCATGTATTTAAAAAATTGCATGATGATGTGCTCCATCAAAACTAGACATTAAACAGAAAAGAAGATAGGGAATCCTGAAAACATGTAGAACCCAGCAGAAAAGTCAAAATTAGGACCAGGAGCATCTCCATGAGGTAGTACAGACCTGAGAAAGTGATGTGTGATTCTCTTCAGGAGGAATAAAAAGGGAGAAGAAAACGCAAAAGAACACTGACAATGATAAAATTGTGTGAAAAACTTAGAGGATTACAAGGAAGATTTTGTGATTAGAGTAAAATGTGCCTCCATTAACTGAATTCTATGAAGAATGCAGCTATGTAAAAAAGAAATGCCACCATAGTATGCAATTTGATTTTGGATTAAGCAATGTTCAGGCATAATAATAATGTACAGCTTTTTTATGTAGATAAACCATTGGACATATACATATATATGAATGTAAATATGGGCAAGCATGTGGACATGTGTGTTATTATAAACATATATGTAAATGTGTGTGTATATATATGGCTGTGCAGTGAGTTTCTTACAAATTGAAATTGACCTTTTTAATGCTATATATTTTCTTAAAAACAGGATCTCATTTCTTGCAATATTTTATATGATTTATTGATGTTTTTGTTTGTATGTCTTCTATTAAATAAAAGTTGCAAGGGCAGATTATCATCTGAAATATCTCAAGCACATAGAATATAGTAGGTATGACATAAATATTTATGAAAATACTAAATTCAGCCAATGAGACAGACAAGATAACATATCATACCATTTTATGGAAAATTACTCATATTTAGAATTTTTGGAAAATACAGATGGTCTTAGGGCCAGGTTTTAGTCATGCTAAACAGGCATCTGCATGTATGTTTTAAAACTTCTCCAGGTGAATGTGATGCACATGGTATTGTCTATGTCACTAATAGAAAACATAAGCATAATTGTTGTTATTGAGAAGTTATCCTTAATGGCAGGCCTAAGAGCAACATGAAAGAAGAAAAAAGAAAAAAAATTGTTACTACTTGGGAACTCGAATTTCTATTATTTTGGAAGAGAAAAAATTATGAGACATTAATGACTAGTTAAAAACATCTGAGATTCATCCCAGGTATTCTCCAAAGGTCTTTTCGTAAAGGCACTGTTTCATTACGCTGAAAGAATGCGAGGTAATGATAAACCCTCCTAAGATGTGATGACACAGACATGCATTAATGAGCTGTGGAAAATTCTGCTTATGACAGTGCTCAGGATGGTGATCATAAAGGAATTTCATCAAGTGGCACCTAATTAGTGTGATTAACCAACTTCAGTACTCACCAGAGAATGCTTTGAATCAATACACTTGCTTTTATACATGAAAAACATGTTACATTTGAGATCAATGCCTTGTATCTAAAGCACCTGGTAACCGAGCTCTTGTTTTGCACTCTCATACATCCTAGCGGTCTGTTATTATGTCTGCCAGATAAGCATGACTGACCTTGGAAATAATGAGGTACATTGTGAAGAATTTGATAGGACTCTTCATGGTGAATTTGATGAGACTGAGTATCAGAAATCCTATTACAGGCTTTGAAACTCGAGCCTTATTCACTTTTTCTTAAATAGTCTTAATTTAAATGAATTTATTGATTTGGGCGATTTGCAAGCATGAATATAAAGACTTAGGATAAATATTTATTATTAAGGACAAGCACATTTTGAATGCCATTGTATAGTTCTATCTTAGCATTTACAGAAACAACTTTGCATAATGCATTGGGGTAATTTATGTGAATAAAACTTAATAAAATTATATGATCATATTCTGAGAATTATGAACAGTTATACAGTCATCTGTGTTTCTTGAGCTTAAGTACAATATGAAACAATTTATGCATCCAAATTTTAGAAATGCAAGCAAATTTTTTTAAATTGCATTTCTTAACTTCATCTTCACACAATACAAATATTTCTCCTTTGTAAAGTTACTGCATTATTTATTTAACATAGGAGTATAAATTTTTAAAAAATCATTGAATAATTAAATTAGAATCTGTAAATATTGGCACAAGTTGACACTAGAAAAGGAAAATACAGAAGCCATTCACCTCCTAAGCTTATTTTCTTCATTTAGAAAATCAGAATCTAAGTCCCTCTCATATGAGTTATTGTAAAAATCAATTCAGAAGATAGACATGCATTTTTTGTGTGAAGTATAATACATTTATCCTGTGAGATTAAAAAAATAAGTTTTACTGTCTGTACTATACTAAGCTCAGTGATGGGTATATGGAGCTAAATTATAAGTAATACCTACTCTTGGTGTAATCCTTATTTTAGTTTTCTGAATTTAAATTTTATTTCTTTCCAGGGACTATTAACATTCTAGAAGATTGAGATTTTGTTCTCTCAGATTTTTAAAATATGTCCCCTAGGGAAACAGCATATCTGAATAAAAAAGAACAAGATAATTAGTGTAAAGCAGTAAATTGACTTCATAACTTGCTTGCTGTTTACAATACAACATTAAATTCCTCAAGTTATAAATTGGAAATAATAATGTCTACACATAAATTTTTCTTTTAGATATCAGGAATATCAACAATTAAATATATAATTCATTAAATGTCTATAAATCATAAGTATTTGTAAGATGTATTCACTGAAATTATAATTAGAAAAAGAAAATGGGAAAGAGAGCTAAAGTTAGTCTTAAGAAACTAGATGCTAGTATATTCTTTAGCTAAGAGGTAAACTGAAATAAAAATCAAATTGGTCCATTCATTTAACAGACTCCATACCAATCATTTAAACACAATTTTCAAATTGCTTTAAGGATCATGCTATGATCAATGTATCTATTTAATATAGATCACTTTGTCTTCAACAATTCTGTGATACAAATAATTTTAAGTATTTTTATTTATTTGCTTAAATTATGCCCACTTACCTTACAATACCAACTGGCTCTGTGGTCTTTTCTTTAGCTCTGGAAATGTCTGGCTATGGGCCCTGGTCAATTCTCCTTGCAACACAATCGTTTATCTAATAATCTGACAATTGAGCTGAGGCTTATGCACCAGACTCAGCACCAAGACTTCAGGCTCCGGGCTGTTTGTTGAGTAAGTCACACCTGTGTTGATAGGGCTCGGGGGAAACAGGAGAACAAAAGTTGGTCACCCGTATCTGAGGGCCTAGGTCACAGGTGGCAAACACAGGGCCCATGGGCTGAATCCGGCCCTCCACCTTGTCTTATCCTGCCAGGTGTGTTTCTACCCAATGGCAGAGTGGAGCTCTCGCTTAACTGTTAAGGAGTAGTTACATTTATACAATCCTAAAATTACATTTGGGCCTTTGATGGCAACTTCAAGGCTGATGTGGTCCCCTGTGAAAATGAGTTTGTCACCCCTGGCCTAGGTATAAAGTGATGGCTTCTCTGATTTGAGGTTTTGCTCAAGTGTTCAGCTGAGCCCCGCGTGCCTATGCAGGCACCAAGGGTAGAATTGCCCAGGATACTAGACCTAGAATGCTGTACACACTGTATGGCACCTTGTTCTGCAATTTTCTTTTGCTTTGTAAAATATTAATTGAACTTTATTACTGATAGACTCAAGATGTCTATTGCATGTGATGAGTTTGTCATTCTGAAGCCAAGATCACAGACCACTGATTCTACTTAGAACAGAGTGGACATATGTAGCCTAGTATCAATCTTTCATATTTTACAAACTTCTTACGGGCATGCATATGGATGTGGACATAGATTTTAAACTCTCATGTAGCTCTATCATTAATCTATTTCAAGCTATGATGTTGCTAATCATTATTATTAAACTGCATTGTATCAACCTTTCGTCAAAGTTGGTTGCTTTCACTGTACTTTTTAACTCTTGACATTCAAAGTAGAGCAATATAAATTAAACGTAAAAGCAGAGATTTATTTTTACATTGCAAATCTGTTAATGTACTGAAAAAGTTGGTTCACTCACTCATATATTCCACATACCTCGAAGGCAATGGCAGCAGGTATTCTGAGAAAGAAGGTGTTTCAAGGTTTAAAATCTATATGGAGTTCATAATTCTGTCTTATTTAACTCCTATAATTTTGTAGTCAGGAGATGTGGATTTCTCAGGATATCTCTAGTAGCTTTGAAATAAAAAAAGTCAAATCTCAAGTCACGGTCAAGTACCAACAGTAGAGTGCTTGGCTTTACCATGAGGTTTTGTAAGTGGCCACTTGATAATACAGTAATAATAAGCTTAGCTAGAGTAATTTCCTCTCATGAATTTGTGATTAAGAAATGCATAACATATTCATACATTTTTGATAAAAGTCTAAAAGTCCATGGATATCAATTAAAATAATGATCTAAAATCATAACCTAAAATGTTCAGTTTAATCATTGTAATTTGTTACTACTAAAAATTACTTGGATATATCTTCTACATTTTCTTTCTAGGGAACCATTTTATGAGCAAGCTTGCCAGCATCCATCATAGCTACCTATCTGAAATTGCATTTCCTAAAAGAGTCATCATATCGACAATCAAAATCCCCACCATTTCATTTAGCAAAGAAATATAAAGTTAATTAGTTTTGTATCTGCTGTGTGTCAGGCACTTTTATTTGAGGTGATTTTTTAAAGTGGCTGAGGAATTTATTGTTAACTTGTATCTTGAAAGGATATTTAAATGTGCCAATTGCATAGTTCATTATTTTACAATTGAAAATATTGAGCATAGCTGGAGTCAGAGAGACATGAGAGAAATCAGGAGACAATTGGAAGAGACAAGGCTGTTTCCATTTCCTCTGAGAACTGTGGCCGCATGGGATCCCAGGACAAATATGAGGCAAAGAAGTTACTGTTTTCTATACTTTTAATTTTTACCGTATACTAGGTATCAATCACCTGGTCCTGGTTGCCATGACCTTTTACCAGCTTGGATCAGATAGCATCTTATAAATCCTATTGTTATATTAGAAGTCCCGTTCTTCTCCAGTTTTCCCACCTCTCCCATGTTCAACTATTTTGAAATCATAAGTGAGCTGAGGGGCCGTGCCTGGTATTTATTTTTACTTCACATTTTGTCTGGAAATCCTTGGCTCATATCAAAACGTACAGATTCTAGTATCTTCACATTTGGCGGTGTGTTTTGAAAAAATCCTGGTTATTTAACTTTTATAAATTGGAGATGGGCATGGGTAAACTCTCCTCCAAAACCCATGAACCATAGTAAAGCGATAATCACCAATAGTTTTGCTACATTCCCTGAGTAGTGCCCTCTCCCTTTGTCTAGGTAAGCTATTTCAAACATTGTCAGGTTCCACAGTGCAGCAGTCCCTCTTATAGCCCTATCTCGTTTCTGAATAACGTTGCCTCAGAACCCACAAAGAAAGCAGAAGCGATGAATTAACTACTCAACTTCTTGCCATCCACCATAAGAACAAAATTTCTTTATGCTCATTTTCCCCACTGTATTCTTCCTCTTCCCTAGATCAAGCGGCTGTGAAATCCCCAAGATGATGTAAATATTCTTGTATTCTGGATCTAGTAGGCATTAGCTGTATCAGAATTAGCACTCTCTTAATCATCCTCCAACTCCTTATCTCCAAGTAGTTCTTCCTCAGTTTTAAACTTCGTTCAAGTGTTTATATCCTCCTACAAATACATTTAATTTTGCATACATTGTGTCTACCAGCTTCTCTGAGCTTCAGAGCTATTCTTCCTGAGTTTACCATGTTCTCCCATTCTGCAGGTTATCTTTTCAATTCGTTGATTGTAGTCCCACCTATTTATTTTTGTTTTGTTGTTTGTGTTTTTTGTACCACATTTAAAAAATTATTGCTAAGACCCATATCAAGAAACCATTTTCCTGTATATTTTTTCCTAAGAGTTTTATGGCTTCAGGTCTTAAGTTTAAGTCTTTATTCATTTTGAGTTAATTTTTGTGAATTTTGTAAGATGGAAATCCAGTCTTCTGCCTGTGATCGTGTAGTGTTCTCAATACCATTGACTGGAGAGACTGTCTTTCCAATTGAGTATTTTTCGGCTCCTTTGTCAATTATTAGTGGATATATATGTGAGTTTGTGTCTGGGATTTTGACTCCATTACCTGGATCTATTTTTATGTCTTAAGTTATTATAAGAAAAACATACTGTTTTTCTTATAATAACTTGTATTATTGTTATCCTAAGTTGATTTTTGGGCAGCTATTTACATTTATACCAATTCTCCTTGAAAAGTTCTAAAACTGAAACCAAAATATTCCTAACAGGTGCACTGAAACACAGAAATAGGGCCCAAATGAAAGAACAGAGCAAAACTCCAGAAAGAGAGCTAAGTGATGAGGAGACAGCCAACCTGTCTGATGGAGAGTTCAATGCTCTGATAATCTAAATGCTCACAGAACTGACTGTGCTTGGTCACAAAAGGAAAGAACAAATTGAAAGATACTCAAAGTGAAATAGGGCAAAATATTCAGGAAACCAGCAGTGACAGGAAGGAAACCAGGCCTCAAATCAATGATTTGGAACAAAAGGAAGAAATAAACATCCAACCAGAACAAAATGCAGAAACAAGAATTCATAATACATATTTTATACAAGACATGAAATATTAGATTTCACAGAACCTGCTGTGATTTTTTATTTTATTCAATGGCAAGTCAAGTCATTTTAATTTATAAATATTTTCTCCTCTTTTAGTTCCTTGGGGAGATTTTAGAATGTCTAAAATCTTAGGTCACAGAGTATAAGGAAGGTGCTACAAAGTAGGAAAAAGAGAGAGGAGCCACTTAGGGGTTTGATGTAAGTCATAACTACCCGCCTCTGCTCTGGGTCACTGTAGCTGTTAAAACATACTAGGACTATTACTGTAGAAGAGCTTTGTTCTACTCTTATCATAGTTTAACCAAGAAACTTTATGCAGGCATTTATTCATAAGTCTTAGGGTAACCATTTATAACATTGAAATAATGTCAAGTATGCCTGTCTCCTGGCAGTCATACAAATATATAATGCATTTCAAAATGACTTATAACCCATATACAGTAAGATATATATATCTGTCAAACAATAAACTACTTTATTTTTCACATGTATTATTTGTCAAATATACACAATATTTACTATTGTTTTTATAAGTAACTCTCTTCAGTATGGTGTTTTATTTTTCACACCTTTTAAAATCTTATGGAAAAATCTTGACCCTTAAAACATACGGATATACTACCTATTTTGCATTATCTCAGTCTAGACTGATAAAATTCTTCAAACATGTGACCTTAAAAAGTGTCATTTGTTCTTCCTTGCTGGTTCTGTATTGTTCCATGCCTGTTTGTGTATATTGTGCAGTTTCTTATTTATGGAGTACTTTCTCCAATCTCCATCTCTATTTAATTCATTTCAAACGATTCTTAAAGATTGCTAAAGTATTGCATGATTTAGGAAGGTTTCAACTACTTATTGTATTATATTATTTTACAACCATGTTTACCTATATATTTTAATGACTGCCATCTCTTTATTTTTTAAAATATTGTATTTAATTATTTTTAGAGAGAGGGGAAGGGAAAGAGAAAGAGAGGGAGAGAAACATCAATATGTGGTTGGCTGTCATGTAGCCCTTACTGGGGACCCGGCCCACAACCCAGGTGTGTGCCCTCACTGGGAATTGAACCAGTGACCCTTTGCTTTGCAGTCCGGCTCTCAATCCACTGAGCCACACCAGCCATGGCATAATAACTGTCATCTCTTTAATGTGTTAATTTCTACTTACCCACAATTTAAACAAGCAGACAGACAAAACCGCTGGTTACCATGTGGGTGTTTGGAAAACTTGATGAAATGGACAGCTGCCATAGTATATACATGCACTTCAGCACCTTCTCGCTGATGTGCCCAAGACATATTTCAAAGTCAATTGTAAACAGAACAGACACCATGTGGACATGCTGATGTTTTTTCTTTCAATATTCCTGTCTTCAGGGCTTCAATGTGTGTGTGTGTGTGTGTGTGTGTGTGTGTGTGTGTGTGTGTGTGTAAACTTGAGTAGGCAGAAGTGTTTCTGAGATAATTTGGAGATATTGGGTGGGACCAGAAGTTGTATTGCTGAAATTTTTACTACCTTTTCATTCTCTTTATATAGCAGTGGAGTCTGTGTAACCAGGTCACTTAAGGTTTAGAGTCTCATTAAAAATCTACCACACTGGAAGAAAGAAAAACCATTGATTTGCTTTATGTTTTAAATACAACTTTTATGTTCTGTAATTTTTTTCTTTTTCTAAAGAAAAAGATATATAGCTCTGATAATTATGCTGCTGTTCACTAATTATCAGAAAGATATAAACTGTATTTACTGACATTAAAAAGTTCCTATTTTGGTGTCCCTATTTGCTAATGAGCTAGTTTTGGAATGTTTGCAAGCTTATGTGACAGGATGACATTTTATTATGTGAATAAGGTCAGCTCTGTTACTTAGTCTATAAAAGAAAAATTGTTTTTTTTTTGAAAGGTGAACCTATTAAATACATGTGACCTAAAGATTGCTTTAATATCAAGAAATGGCACCTTAAATTCATGTAGCTGCTCTAACCTGTGAGGTGGAGTTTCAGCAATTATCCTGCAATGTCAGGAGGTAGATTGAGGGTAGGGATCACCCATGTTAAAGGTTATGTTCAAGTTAATTTTTGAATGGCACAGTGCATATTATTTGAGAGAAAAGCATATAGAAATCTGAGTGGAAATATAAAAGCTGCTCTTTCTTCCTTGTGGTCCACGTGCCTTCATCATACATCTCATTAAAGATACCTGGATTGCTATAGGAAGGGCCTCTTAGAAATAATTGCACACTATTTTTAGTTTGTTCACATGCCAAAGAAGAGGACATAGATTTTGGTCTTTAAGAAATAGGAAGGTTTGGGTGTGTTTGAATAAAGCTCTGAAATAGCAAGTTGTGTTTTTTTACCTTTGTTAACCTTGTGGCTATAGAATAAACTGAAATAAAATAATGCATTTAAAAAGAAGCTATCTCAGTGAAAATGAAATTTGAGAGTCTTGAATTATGAAGATAATTCTTCCTGCCAAATGTATTAGTCTCATTATAATCATTTGCAAATTGATTAAGCTGATGATTATGACACTATATCTGTGGTATCATAATTGCTATAATCCAATTTGGTATGTGAAAAGAAGTAGCATTTCTAAACCGGTGATTCTAGAAAAGAATTATGGAGTAAGTATACTATGTAAGATTGTCCTGTAAGTTGAGCAGTCTTTGAGAGGGAGAACTGTGGAGTGCTGTGTTTTATCTCCCGGTAATTGGAGGTTCCCAGCTGCAGTCTTTCATGCCTGCCTCACATAGTAAGCACTCAGAGAGAGTGGAATTTATTCCCACATATTTGTTTTTCCCTTATTAAGTCAATACTTTTTTTTACTGTGAACTTTCAGTAATACAATAATTGACTTCCTGTGCCTCAATAATTTATAAGACAGACAAATTTCTAGATATAGTATAATAGAAAAAAGGAGAGTTAGCCTCTCTGCCAGTGTGATTAATTCCCTCAGAGCAGCTTCCATTCTCTTTTCGGTGACCTGTATGAATTATAACTTGGTTACGATGAAAAAACCAGGGAAGCCAGTGAGGACACAGCCTGTTGGAGCGTAGATAGAACATCAGTGGGTGGAGTGCTGGAGATTAGGAATCTGGGCTGTCAGATCCATGCTTCCCAAACTCAGTCATCGAGTCCTTTGTTCATACAGCCTTGGTTCTCATTCCAGGGATAAATTCCACTGTGTCCTGTGTAGAATCTGTTTGATGTGCTGTATTTGCTGTGCTGGTATTTTATGGAGGAATTTTGCATCTATTTTCCTCAGAGATATTGGTCTGGACCATTTTTTTGTGTGTGAAAATTCACTTTCTGTATTAAAATCTTGATTTTTATATTTATCTTTTAAATATTTTTTCTGTTGTTCAGGTACAGTTGTCTCCATTTTCCCCCCACCACTCACTCCTACCCCAGTCATCCCCACCTCCCAACCACAATCCTACCCCCCTTTGCTTTGTCCATGTGTCCTTTATACATGTTGTGGTATCTTTCCTGACTTCGGTATCAGGGTGATGCTATCCCCATAGAATGAGTTCCTTCTATTTTTTTGGAAGAGTTTAAGATTGTCTTAAAACTGTCAGGACTTCTTTTATGGGACCTAACATGAACTATCTTGGAGAATGTTCTGTGTGAGCTTGAGAACTGTTCCTAATTTTAATGTAGTAAGGATAAGATTGCTCCTACTCATATAATTTCAGACATTGCTCTACTATTTTACTTTGATGCAAAATCTTATTTTCTTATAACAACCTCATGTGGTAGGTGCTGTTCATTTATTCTTTTTAAGGATAATGCTACAGTTTATAGTGTATTTTTATGAACTTTATTTTTTAGAGATGTTTAGGTTCATGGAGCAATTAAGAGGAAAGTACAGAGCTTTCTCACATGCCCACTGCTGCCACCCATGCTCAGCCTCCCCCATCAACCACAGTCCCCACCAGAGAGGCACATCTGTTACAATTGATGAACCTGCAACGACATGTTAATGTCTCCCAAAGTCCACAGGGTTTGCTCTTGGTGTTTTACATTCCATGGATTTGAGCAAATGTGAAAAGACTTGTATCCATCACCACAATATCATACAAAGTCTTTTTGCTGCTCTAAAATATCCCCTGTGTTCCACCTATTCATAACCCAGCAGCCCCTGGCAACTTTCCTTACTTTTACAGTTTACAGATGGCAATGCTGAGACCCGGAGCTGTTAAACCACTGTCTTAGGGGACACAGTTAGTAGATGGGGGCACAATGCTCACGTCCAAATTGACTTCAGAGTGCGCTGAAACTGTCATTACATGTTATGTGTCAGTGATAGGCTTACCATCTGAGAGTGTTTCAATTTGATAGCATAGAAATTATGGGATAAAAACAAACCTCAGATTGTACAGCTCAGTAGGGAGACTCTGATTAACACCATGGGGTGAAGACAATGAATATGAACACTTTAAAGTATCTCTTCACTGTTTTAATTTTATACTGTATTTCTATATTTAAGTAATCTACACAAATCTTAAAGATGACACAAATATCCTCAGTTTCATTAAACACTTATGATTGGTCTCTAAAAGGGCAAACCCAGGGAGAGAAGGAAGGGGGTGGAAAGAGAATTTTAAGGAAGTTTCTCATAAATTATGGAATGAAAGACACATATTAATTCATAGTTGTAAAATAACACATAGTTTTTCTTTTTTTTAATCTGTAAAACTGTGTCTGGCTTGTTAAATGTATCATTGATCATATTGTTTCACACTTCAAAATTGCTATAAACAGAATGGAGATCTTGAGCCATTAACTTGTAATAAGCTAATTGGTTTGGAGTGAATTCTATGTTGTTTAAATTCAATGATTTTTTAAAATGGAAATATTTTTGGTAGTTCAAGAGTCAACAGATCACCAAGCATATCACCTTTTGTATTTCTATCATGCCTTAGCTGGTACATTGCCCTGAATTCATTAAAATTTCTTCAATTGTATATGATGCAATAAGGTGTTTAAACCATTTATAGTATTTAAGCTAAATAAATGGTGTATTCATTATGATATTTTTAAATGTTTTCTCCCTAATTACAATAATATGGAGTGAATATTTGTATTCATCCATCTCAGTACAGGTTATTTTTTTATATTTCTCTTATACTCACTATATTTGAAGGGGAAACTGAAACGTTTATTTATGTACAGATAAAAAATGTATTTTTAATAAGTTGATTATTAACTTTTACTCAATCACAAACCTAAAATATTTGCAGGAAATGTCAATTAGTGGTTTTTAAACATTGTCTGCTTTCTTTCAATGCAATAAATTAAAGATGATGTGAATCTCTTTAACAAAGTGTGCAATGATCAATGTTTTAAAGTATTATTCCTTATACAGATTATTACTATTTTATTACCTTATAGTAGCATATTACTGTAAATTAAAATGATTTTATTTTTAAGTGTAAGGGCTAAGTGCTGTCACATTTACAAGCACAATTTACTCATTGTATTAATATGGTCATTCTAACAAGAATTATATACTAATACTAAGGAAATAGATACTTTTCCACTAGGTGATCAAAAAGTGTTCTCAGTGATAAACTAGCTATGTGTTTTCTTCTTGTTTTTTCAGTTTTTTTCTTTTTTAAATTGTTGTTTGAATACAGATATCTCCATTTTCCCTCCTCACCCACTCCCACTTCCCACCCTCAATCCTACTCCCCTTTGGTTCTGTCCATGTGTTCTTTATACTTGTTTATGTAAACCCTTCCCCTTTTCCCCTGAAATTCCCTCCCCTCTCCCCTCTGAACACGGTCAACCTGTTCTCTATTTCAGTGTCTTTGGTTATATTTTGCTTGCTTCTTTGTTTTGTTGATTAGGTTCCACTTACAGATGACATCATATTTGTCTTTCACCGTGTGGCTTACTTCCCTTAGCATAATGCTCTCAGTTCCACCCATACTGTTGCAAAGGGCAGGAGCTCCTTCTTTATTTCTGCTGTATGTAATATTCTATTGTGTAAATGTACCACCGTTTTTTGATCCACTCATTTACTGATGGGTGCCTAGGTTGCTTCCAGCATGAGATACAAATTAAAACCACAGTGAGATATCACTTCACACCAGCCAGAATGACCGTCATTAATAAATCAACAAACAATAAGTGCTGGCGAGGTTGTGGAGAAAAGGGAAACCCTAGTACATTGTGTTGGGAATGGAGACTGGTGCAGCCACTGTGGAAAACAGTATGGAATTTCCTCAAAAAAAAAATATGGAACTGCCGTTTAGCTATGTGTTTTTAGTCTTGTTGCTTTCGTTGCACTGGTCACAGATTTATCTTTTTAAAATCAGCTTGCTGGAATAATTAATACTGCTTTGAAATTTCAAAACCTTTCTGCTGAAGACAAGGAGATGCTTGTTCTTTATGTGTGAATTTTGTATTGTTTGGTGATAAATATTGTCTCTTAGTGGAGAGGTACAGATCCAAAGTGTGGAAAACAACAGATGGATATAAAATGAGCAAACAACAATATAGAAAATGATTATCTTTAAGGCAAAGGGGAATCTGACATTATTTCATTTATTTATCTTTCTTTCTACAAGGTTAACATTATGAAGCTCATATAACAGCAGTTTAGTAACTGGTTGTTGAAGAAGAAATTTATGCTACTTAAAATATTAACTACATAATGGACTTTCTGAAATAATTGTTATTCCTAATATTCATCTTAAAAATAATGTTTCCTAATTGTTACTTAAATTAATAAATATACATACTATAATTATTAAATGGTGTTAAAATTTATAAAAATAGCCTTGTTTTAACTGAGCACATTTTAACTCCCAGGACTGCTTCTCTGAAGCAATCACACATGCATACTTTTTCTTTTGGTATTTAACTCATTTTTCTAAATGTATGCTTTAGAAACTTTTCATAATTCATTGATTTTGAACATTATCAATTAACCTACAGTGATAATAAATACAGATTTTCAACAGCTAAGTGCTGGAAGCAACCTAAATACCACCAGAAAATGAGTGGGTAAAAAAACAATACTTGTGTAAATGTATTTTTTACATTTATGCTGGGTAAATATGCAGCAGAAAGAGAAAAAGAGCTCCTACCTTTTATGACAGCATGGATGGAACTGGACAGCATTATGCTAAGTGAACTAAGCTAGGCGGTGAAAGACAAATACTATATGACCTCACCTCTAAGTGGAACCTAATCAACAAAAACAAACAAGCAAGCAAAATATAACCAGAGACGTGGAAATAAAGAACAAACTGACAGTAACCAGAAGAGAGTGGGGAGAGGGATAATGGGGGAAAATAGGGGAAGGGCCATCAAGGAGCATGTATAAAAGGCACATGGACAAAGCCAAAGGGGTAGGTTTGAGGGTGGGAGGCAGAGATGGGTAGGGTGGGGGGCGTGGGGGGGTAAAAATGAAGACAATTGTACTTGCACAACAATAAAAAAAGATTTAACTCTAGTAATCTTCCTCTACCTCCTCCTATTATTGAAATAGTATTATATCAGCTTTTTTGTTTAAATCAATACTCAATGATACCATTATTGTGAATATATGAATATTATTTACTGCTAGTCCAGGAAGTTTTCTTTCTAACGTAACTTAAAAAAATCTTTTCGTTAAGTTTATATTATCCTTTTATTGTAGTTATGTTGTTATGGTTCTAATTTTAAATTTCTCAAATCTTCTAACAGATATGTGAACATCAAGATGCTTGCACAGTGCTCAAGAGGACCAGATATTCAATCAGTGCCATTTATTTTAATGAAGACCTGATCTCTCCCCAGGCCTGTTGTAAAATGGCACCTAAGGACTTGCCATTACTTCCGTTTCCAAAGGTTTTTGTTTTCTATTTCCTGAATCGCTTATCTTCATTTGCTGTTCCCTCTTTCTAAGAGCTTCCTTAAAGGATGATGGGAAGATACAATTTGAGAATCTGCTACAGAAAGTACCTTTTTTTCAAACTCAGTATTCAATGGATAGTTTCGATATTGAGGTCATAGACTAGAAAACTGTTTTCTTTGGATGTTTGAAGGTCCTGAGCCCAAAATGAAACCACAACCCTCGTCTGACACTTTGAGTTCAGGCTGGTGAGACCTCCGGGAGCGGATCCAGCTAACCAACGCCTGGAATCTAAGCTCTTGGAAACCCTGCTAATATATTGATATTGTTTTTTTTCTCTATAAAATGTTTATTTTGTAATTTTTGTATTATTTAAATGCACAATATTTATATTGTGTTGAGCTAAGTTTGTGGCAATTTTGTTAATCAGCAATAGAAAATAGATATAGGACTCTAGGTAGCTTTTATTCTACTGTATTTCAAGGCTCCTAGATAAGGTATTCTTGTAACTAAGCAATTCCCCTGATCAAAATTATTTATTCAGTTATAAAATATTTTTTCATAACTAACATCTTTTCCCATTACCCAGGTTGCAGGTGACACCTTTGAATAAATACTAAATGTCTGCCAACTCATTAACTGTAGAAGTTCAAAGTCCTTAATCCCTGTGACACTATTGCCTCTACCTGGGAAGCGCAGTCTGCTCATTTCCCAGCAGTGGCACTGGAACATTGACTTTCCATATAAAAGCGCACGATAACAAATACAGAGCAAAAAAAATCTGTTTGTCGTATTCCCCCAAAAGCCATATTTTATGGTATGCACACATTTATGTACGCCTACACGTTAATATACATTCTCTGAATATAGTAATATAGAAAATAAGTTTGTATGAATACAGATTCTTTGAGGCTTTATTCTGTAGCCTGACTTTCAACTAAACACCACCCACTATGAGAGCTATTGAAGTAAAGAGCACTAAAACAGACCACTTTACAGCTTCACTGTTGCCATTATAAGACTGGAAATGTTTTCTGTAAATTTGAATTTTACCCCACCTTTCCATGTAGTTACATGTAATAGTTACTATAACTTTCCTGAAAAAAAGAAATACTGAATTTTGAAATCACAGGAGGATAACAGGTTTCGGAGGTGGGAAAAAACCTCTATTTTTGCAAAATAGAAAAAATAAACCCTTAAGGTAAATAATGAAAGAGGAAAATAATGAAAATCCTTATGACAACTAATGAAGACAAAGGAGATAAGCAAAATGTTAGTGTAATGTTAAACACTCCCTTAAACATATGGTTTTATAAAATATTTACTGAATATTTACTAAAATACCATCACAACCAAAAAGGAAAGACTGTCAATGGTTGATATTTTTTCTTTTGTTGTTCCTTATCAATTGCATCCTGGAACTGCTTGTCCTTTTCCAATTAACCTGAGCAGAGGTTTATCCTGTTTGGAGATTTCAATATCCAATAGTGAGAAGCTACAGTGTGCTTCTATACACGTTACTTATTTTATTTTACCTCATCATGAAAAAGTTTAGACATGCAGAAAATTTGAAATAATTATGTAATATAATCCAATATACTGTGTATCTGCTGTGAATATATTTCTTCATTTGCCCTTTTTCTCTCTCTGCACACACACATATGTATATGTGAATGTGTATGTACAAAAGTTTTATTCTCTAAATGATTTACAATTAAATTATAATCATCATGACCCTGACCCTTTGCTTTCAAATATTTCAGCATTCAACTACTGAGAACAATGGCATTATGCTTCATTACCACAATACCATCACTATATCTTAAACATTTATTACTGGTATGGTAATATAATCCAATTTATAGTCTATAATCAAATTTTCCTAATTGTCCTCACATGTACCTCATATGTTGTTTTTAAAAAGCCTAGGGCTCAATCAGGAATCATATACTGTAATCAAGTTTTTGTGTTTCTTCAATCTTTTACATCAGAGTGATTCCCTCCACTTGTTTTGTTTTGGGTCATTGACATTTGAATAATCTGGGCTAGTTGTTTACTAGTATCTTTCACTACTGGGCTATGTCTAATTGCTTCCACATGATTCGTTCAACTTCATTTTTTTCAAGAATGCAATAGAAGTTATATTGTTAACATTTTATTGCACAGTTAAATAGGTAAATATTGTAAATTTACCCAATTGCATCACTGGGTTTGGACAGTTTCTGTGAAAACTTTCCATTACAAAAGGACCTCTCTATTCTGATAAATAGGAAGTGATGGCCGCTCTACACCTCCAGACCTCTGACCTCTTCCCACTTCGCAGCCATTGTTTTAGCATTAATTGAGGATCC
>CM052540.1:173000565-173040305 GCA_028533065.1 Trachops cirrhosus
TTTTGTGAATTTTGTGAATTTTGTGCAGCCTTTTGTGAATTTTCCTTCCCTATAATATAATCGGAACTCAACTTCCAGTGCCTTTTGATACATTTGATAATCCTGAACTCTCTACCGCCCCTCTCTTTCATCTTCTTCCTTCCTTGTTTTCTTAATTTGGTGGAGTATGTATTTGACTAACTTCATCACAAAATATACATATGAAAAATATTTTAGATTTTCCAAACTGAACTATCAGAGTTATTAATTGGATGTCCAGTGTGTTCAGAAGCTTTGTCGGTAGTGTTTCTTCAACAAAAAGCAACTTTTGGGGACATGTGTGTTGATCATGTTAATGTAGTTCTATTCCTGGACTCCTTTATGCCATTGGTCTATTTATCAGTCTTCACTGAAACTTTACACTGTCTTCATAATGTCTTCAAATATATGTTGTATGTCTTTCTCATGTGTACTTCCTTTAAAAGATTTACTATCATTGGTTTTATTTCCATTTACATTTTAGAATCAGCTTGTCAATTTATATAAGAAAAAGTCTGCTGGGATTATAGTTGGGATTACAGGAAGTCCATACATCAAGCTGGGGAGATTTTTTTTAAAAAGGTCCCATATTCTCAGGCTGAACTTTAACCCAGGAATGTTTAACATTAGTTGAGGTGAATTTCAGAATTTCTATGGAAATATTATAAATATGTCTGCATTTTTCCCTTTTGAACTAGAATTTCTATAGAAGTTAGGTTAGCGTTTCTTATTATCGTAGGTTGGGTGGGAGTGGGGCAGACAATTTTTCTTTGTAATCTCACAGATCTAGTATTGGAGAATGTACTCAGGAAAAGTTCTTTGAAGGATCCTCACGCAGTCTCAGTCCCAATAATCCGTGTCTCTCCCTTTTGCAAAATAGACATTTCCCCCTTATCCTGGGGGATACATTTGAGGCCCCCAGTGGATGCTTGAGACCATGATATGGATAACACCAAACCCTATATATGCTATGTTTTTCCTACATATACATACCTATGATAAAGTTTAATTAATAAATTAGGTACATTGAGAGGTTAACAATAGCTAATAATTAAGTAGAACAATTATAACAATATATTGTAATAAGAGTTATGTGAATGTGGTTTCCCTCTCTCTCTCTCTCCCTCTCTGAATACCAATATGGTAACTGAGATTGCTACCAAGTGACTAGTGGGCAGGTAGCCTATACAGCTTGAATTAGCTGGGCAAAGAGATTCACCCTGGCTGGTGTGGCTCAGTGGATTGAGTGAGGGCCTGCGAACCAAAGGGTTGCCAGTTCCATTCCCAGTCAGGGCACATGCCTGGGTTTTGGGCCAGGTCCCCTTTAGGGGGTACAAGAGAGGCAGCCACACATTTATGTTTCTCTCTCTCTTCCTTCCTCCCTACCCCTCTCTCTAAAAAATAATAAATAAAATCTTAAAAAAAAAAAAAAGGGAGAGAGATTCATGTCCTGGGCCAGACAGAGCAGGAATCTCATTCTCTTTCCAGGTCCTCAAGAATCTCACCTGATTATAGTTCAAAGTCTCACAGTTTTTTCAGTCCCTTTGGGATATATAGATATAGATATAGATATAGATATAGATAGATATAGATATATAGATATAGATATAGATATGTATATGACATTTCATATATATGAAATTTTATTTTTAAAATTAGAGTTTAATTCTTCATAAAACATTTTTAGATCAAAAGCTGTAATCTTTTAGAAAGGGAGATGTAGATGACAAGACCAGTAAGAGGGGCTGGTTTTGCCTTACTTAAGTCAGTCAATCATATAATCTCCCATTCCCAGTATGAAAATAAATATTGAAGAAATTGTTCATACTTTTAAAAGTTATGTATGTTTTTGCTACTTTATAACATCCATGTTTTTGCCAATTTTTAAAATGTAGATTATGCTCTATGTTCTCTATAAATCATTCAAATATTTAAATTACATTTTTTTACTGACAAGAATTCAGAATGAGAATAAATAGCTTAAATAAATGCTGTTAAAGAACTTTAAGGCATTTATTATGAGAACAGAGTGAAGAGCTTCATAGTATTAAACACAATTATTCTCTAATAGTAAAACATAACTTTTTTCTCTATAGTTTCACATCTAAAACAATTCTTTTTTAATGTTTATTGCAATGAAATCCTTACAACTGTTGAACTAAAGCATAAATTAAAAGAATAATGCCTATATACTTAAGATAAACTATAGTTTGATAGTATATTTATGCAATTAGAGTTAGAGAGCAAACAAATGAATGAACAATATAAAGATATTGTTAACATATTAGGATTATTTTAATTTTTATTTTAAAATAATTAAGCTTACTGGTTCCCAAAATAAAAAATGAAATTAAAATATGCCTTAGGGATTGAGAAGCTCTTTTTCTCAATATTAAATTTATGTTGAGAAAATTGACCTTGTATATTTTAATGGAACAATATTGGGTTTTCAAATATTCATTCAGAAGAAGCTTAAAAGAAAAAAATTATTTAGCTATTAATTTGCTTGAGGAGAAACTCTTGATTTTGTTCTTGTTATTTAAAATATAATCTATTTTATATTTATCTTTAGAGTTCCAAAAACAATTTCATAATTAAGTTTATGTTTTTTTGCTCCAGGCTTATGAAAAGCGATGAAATCACTGGCTGTTTTATGAAGAAAAGATTTAAGAGTTAAAAGCTGTAGGCCAGTTAAAATGCTTCATTTAAATATTTTGAAGATTCTGAGTTAAAATAGCTCTAACAGTACATGAAGTTCTTTTTTGAACTTTGCATTTGTTTGGAATGAAAAACTAGGGAAAAACCACCAGGGAAATAACTTTAATGGAAAAGCGGTACCTTCTTCCCTAAGGTTTAGAAAAGCTTATACAACTTACTCCCCAGGCTTTCTTAGGGCAAATTTCCTCCAAAATGAAAGGAAGATTCAGGTCCTTCTTACAATACTACACAGAGGGCAAAACATCAATCTAAAAAAATCAACCCCCTAAATGAGCCTAATACACTAAATTTTCTACACAAAGCCGTATGTAGTCTTAATTTATTCTGCCTCCTGCTTTTTATGTTGTGCTCTTTTCCACATCTGTGTCCTATGACTCAGTCACACCTAACACATCGTGGTCTCAGGATATCCCTACTATGTCATTGAAAGTGAAGAGTTACATTATTTCCATACTTTCCCAGTAAAATTCCAAAACTGTAATATGGGTTGTAAGGACACAAAGTAAGTCCACAAATGGATATGGAATGCCCCACAAATTTCTGAAAATTATATATATATGTTTTCATATATGCATATAAATGTTTTTCTCAAGAAAGTTTTTCAAGTTTCTTTAAGTTGTTTAAGAGGTCCAAATACATAAAACTATTATCACTAAATCTTAGCTGATTATTGAGTTCCAATTTCTGTTCAATGTGGATTAAACACTTTTTGAATTAATAAAAATATTTTTACCGTATTATTCCCAGAATTAGTATAATGCATGATACATGGAAATATTGCAGAATTTGTTGAATGGAAGAATAAACCAAAAACCCATGAGGTAACTTTACATAGTTGGAGGTGAGAGCAAATAGGGGTTAACGCAGTTGATTAAGCTCACTTAGCCAGTATGTGCCAGTTGAGAGGTGCACTTCCAGTCTAATACCATCTCCAAGTAGAAATAAGGGGTCAAATACATGGTAATAGAAGAAGATTTGACTTTGGGTGGTGCATGCACCATGTACATATACATCATGTAGCAAAGTTCACCTGAGACCTACATAATTTTATTAACTAATGTCACCCCAATAAATTTAATACGATTTTTTTGAAAAATGTCAAAGATTACATTTCAAATCACACCAAAAAAGGATGATAAACCATCCTATTTTTAAAACCTATAACCGTTTCAATAAAAAGTTCCAAATTAGTAAAAGCCGTATAGGATTTAAAGGTATCTATGGTGTTGCTTCTGTAAAGAAATATTCTCTGTCCTCTACCACTTCGCCTGCCGCTTCCTCTACCCCTTGCAAATCTTCCTCACAGCACATACCATTATATATTGTAATTTGCAGGGATGTGCTGGCACCTCGCCTCTGCAAAGGATTAGCTCCCCGTGGTATAAATGGCTCTTCCGAGCTTAATTTTCAGCTACCCGAGTGATGTCATGGGACACAGAGTTCAGACAAAATAAACACGCTGGCTCCATTCCTGCTGACAGTAGCTGGCCACGGAACGTAGGTGTGGGCTTCTCCAGTCCGTTAACGAGCTTACCTGACTCTACTCTTCAGTGGGTTAGTGCTTCATTTAGTCCTAAGGAGATATTCTTTACTTTGGTGAAAATATAAAGCCAGCAAATTTGATACATGTTTACCAGATTTCAAGCAAGAAACAAATAGGACGTCATCTGAGAGCACTTAGCCCTTAAATATGGGGTTTGTGTCGGCAGGTAGGCTTATTTCTAAAGAGGTCCCAGGATTTCCGGCTCCTGGATATTCAAACACAACTGCTAGGAACTGCTGTGAAGGGATTTTAAAGATGAAAAGAGGGGATTAATGTCCCTAATCAGACAACATTAGAAAAAGAGATTATCCTGGATTATCCAGATAAACGCAAAGAAATCACAAGGGTCTATAAGAGCAGAAAAGGAAATAAGAAGAACCAGTCAGAGAGATGAAAAGCAAGAGGCGGAATTGACCAGCTATTGATGGTCTTGAATATGAACTAGGAAGGGAATGCAGTGACCTCTGGAAGTTAAGACTGTCCCCCTTCTGAAGGCCAGCAAGGAAACCAGGACCTCAGTCTGACATCATGAAACTGAATTCTGCCAGCTGCCTGAATGAGCCTAGAAGTGAATTAGTTCTAGTCCAGAGGCCCCAGATCAGAACCAGCATGCCTGATACCAGTCTTCTGGTCCACAAAACTGTGGGAGGATACATGAGCATTGCTGAAAGTCTCCGGGTGTGTGACAATTTATTGCAGAAGTAATAGAAAACTAATATAGTGGGGTATTGAGAAATAAGGGTTAGTTCAACGCCTTTGAAAGTGATTTAGAAACAAGAAACTTAGGTATATACCTGAAGTTTGGGAAGGCTGGCAACCCAGGGCTTCAGCAGCAGGAGGAAGCAGCACCCCGTAAAGACAGACTTTCCTTGTCCCTGGGAGGTTGTGGCCTTGAGTCACTGGCGGGCAAGGGTGAAGGGGAATGTGGTGGCTCTCGAAAAACAAGTCTTTGCTTTTGCTAATGTAACCTAACATGTTGCACCTCTTCGAGTCATTTTATTTCTTTAGAAAGAAATTTGAACTCTGAGTTCAGGCTTCATTTGCAAATACACTTACTTTTGTACCTGACTTATTTAAGAGAATGACTATTAAGATTTGCTATACACATACAGGAAAACACAAAAATAGCAATGGGCACAGTCAGTAAGCCTGAAGACAACTGCTTTAAAATGTGGGATGGGGAAAGAGTATTTATCTTCCAGTCTGATATTTCAAAATGTTATGCTTAATTTGATTTTTCAATTACTAATATGAGTTTTGTGTTTGAGACAGATAAATGTAGGTCAGAATTGTTTATGTAAGGACACATAATATATCCAGCTATGTAAGATGAAGGAAAGATTTTATATTCCTTAAAATATATTACCTACATGGTATTTATAATTACTTTGTGGTAAATACAATTTATATATTTCAGTTAGGACTGTTAAAGTGGAATTATAACAAGGAAATTGCATGCTAAAGTATAAACCCATTCTTTTTTTTTCAAAAAGAAAATTTATGAAAGGAATTGGAGATAGACTATCGTAAAATTAGAGTTCTATTAAATCATGTTTTGGCCCCTTGGAACACATCCATAAATATATTTTGACTAATTGATTAACTAGTTGTTACTAGGATTTTCACACATGCTGACCACTGAGAAAAAAGTATTGAAAAAGAAGCATTAGATTTAGTCCCTATTTTCAAAATGTTGGAGTTTAATTAAAGAGGGATGACTAATGCACAGGAGATAATTAGCAAATAATGAAAAACAGCATGAATATATGTGATAAATGTGGAACCAACTTTCAGTTTTAGTGTGCAGTTCTACTTTTTCATCTTAAGCACTAGTATAAATCCACTCTGAAGACAACAACACAAAATAAAAAACACCAAGTGACCAAAGGGAAGTGTGCATATGCAATTATTACAAAACAAGTAAAGTGGGCCCCAGTAATAGCTTCTTCTTACTGTTTTTAAGCAACTAAATCTCTTTCATTTGAACTGAAATCATGAGTCATTACTATTTTTCTTCTCTGAACCAACTTGTGCTGAGTGTTCATATGGATTTTTAGGCTTCTGTTTCTACAACGTTTTATTCTGAAAAAAGGACGGTTTCATTATTGAGAAGAAACCATGTAATCATTAAGCTCTCAAAATAAAGACTGTTGCACCCTGTTTCTGTGTTTTCAACCAATTAATCAGTTTCCACTCACAGAGAGAAGCCTTCGTTATTCACCTACTATTAGAGCAGTAGAACTATAATGTGACTCTGAAAAGGAACCCACACTTACCTTTCAGATTCGAGGAAATATAAAGCAGGCCCTGATGCTTCTTACAATGAATTAAAGCTCTAGAGAATGTTTTTCATTTTAATTTTTGCTTTATATTACAAAGAACAACTGAGAGGTAACAACATTTATTTATTTAATTTTTTATTGACAGATTTTTTAATTTTAATTGTTGTTCAAGTACAGTTTTCTCCTTTTAACTTCCATCCCAGCCCACCCCCAGCCCTCCCCACCTTAGATACAACAGGTATAAAAACATCTATAACTATATTGAAGTTAGCGTTCCAAAGAAAAATGCTGCCATCCTCAATTCTTCGTTTTTCTGTAGTCCAGCTACTTCCGTACACATCAAGAGACAGTTATATCCCTATTTTAGTCTGATTACATTTTGTTTATGTCCCAATTCCCAGTTTACCATGAAATGTGTGGATTATAAATTGGCATCCTACTTAATGTTCTCTCCAGACAGAAACCATGCTGACCAGCAGAAGTGTGTGTTCATTCCTGCTGGCAGATCTATTTCTTATTAAAACTCCCCCAATTAGCTTTCTGGTGCTCAAGTCCTTCTATCTTAAATTGTGTTTATGCAAAGTATTCTTGTGAAGATTATTTAATCTCGGGATTTGGAATAATTATATTTTTGATTTTGTAAATGTTAGAAATATATATGAATTAATAAATTAAAAAAATTCTACTCTTGGCACAAGGAAAAATGACTTTCTTCTGAAGTCACATTTCCTTGAAGCCACATTTTAAACAAAATACGAATTTTTTTATTCCCTCAACCTGCAGCTCTTTAATCTTTGTTTTAAGAAAATTATCACAAATTTGTTTAGACACGTAGAAAGAATGGTTAATTTGATTCTTTTCTTTTACTTAAACCATACTTATGTATTAGTCATTTTTCTCAATTAGAATCATAATATAGCATTAATGTGTCCATGGATGTTCATCTGTATGGCCATGTACAAATTCAGGGCTAATGCATGTCTTTACTGGAGGCTGTAACTTCTGTTTTTGCACATACCTACTTGCATTCTTTATATAGTTGTAAAATATTCTTTTGAAAATGTAAAAGCTAAAAGGGAACACTCCCACTCAAATATTGCCAATGGTATCCAATTAAAATTAGACTAAAACGAGTCCTTCTAAGTATACCCTACAAAAATGCCTGCCTAACTGTCCAAATATATCTTCTTCTTGCTTAATTTGCATCAGTTCCACAAAAATTCATTTCCTAGATTGCCATTTTTTTTATCTCAAAGTCTTCCTAATATTCCATCTGCCTGGAACACATTTTCCTATAATATTTATCTCTTTAGTTCAAACGAATAAAATATAATTTGTGTTTTCATATGGCTTACAACTAGCATACATCAGAAATACTCAATAATTGAATGAGATAATGAAGTTAGAGGAGTGCAACGTTATTGCATCAATAGAAATCCAGGGCTACATATGTTATATAGTATGGGGAATATATCTTAGGTAATCACAATTTTACTAGTAGAAATAGTTGATGTGTTTTGAGAATAGTAAGTCAGAATCTGTGTTAAAGAGTGGAACTTTTTCTGCAATATGCATCTCTGAATAGTTAGTTCCAGTCCTGATGGGAGCTTGTTAAAAGACCCAGATGAAAAATGTGTTATGCAGTAATAAATTAGGAAGAGCTCTCTCCTACTCAAGGCAATCTAAAAGTGGGGAGAGACAGCAATATAAGCTAAGCAGAACTCTGCAGATGTCATTTTATTATTTTTATTTATTTATTTTTAGAAGGGAAGGAAAGAAGAAAGAAAGGGAGAGAAACATCAATGTGTAGTTGTCTCTCGTGTGCCCCCTACTGTGGACCTGGCCTGCAACCCAGGCATGTTCCCTGACTAGGAATCAAACCAGCAACCCTTTGCTTTGCAGGCCAGCACTCAATCCACTGAGCCTCATCAGCCATGGCTGTAGACGTAATTTTAAAATCAATATGCTCTTCAGATGGACCTGATATAACAACTGATGCTATTGTCACCAAGTGCCATCCAGAAGTGGTTGACTATTTTGTAAAATTTAAGACATTTGAAAAGGACTTTCGTAGCTTGTCAGCATTTTTGGCTTTCAAAATGTAAGAACAAGTGTTATATTTCTGGCAAACTAGAACAGTGGGAGGCAGAAGAACTAAGTATTAGTTGCACCATGATAAATAAGAAAAAGTTACTTTGACTTGCATTTCCTTGATGATTAATATATCAAAAATTAGGTATTACATATTTTCTGCTAATATTCTAAATGCTGTCTTTTATTTGTTTTCTACTTCATAGATATGATGAATTGTTTATAGAAATATATTTTTAAAGATAATTTAGAGCAGTTTTAGGTGTTTAATAAAACTAAAATGAATATATAGAGATTTTTCATATACCCTTTACTACTGGCCAGTATGTACTGCCACTCACCAAAAAGGCACCTATGGGGGGAAGAAAAAGATGAACATGCATTGACACATAAAAATCACCCAAACTCCATAGTTTAGCTAAAAGTTCAATTTTGGTGTCCCTTCAATTGGCTTAGACAAATGTATAATGATATATATCTATCATTGTAACACCATTCATTCAAAATATTTTCACTACCCTAAAAATCCTCTGTGCTCTTCCTAGTCATTTCATACCCTGACACCACTGATTTTTCTATTTCTCCATGATTTGCCATCTTCAGAATGTTATAGAGTTGGGATAATACAGTATGTACAGCCAGCACAGACTGGCTTCTTTCGTTTAGTAATATACATTTACGTTTTCTCCATGTCTTTTTATGACTTGGTAGCTCATTTCATTTTAGAGCTGAATAACCTTCCATGGTCTAGAACACTGTAGTTAATTTATTCACCAAATAAAGGTTATCTTAATTGATGTCAGGTCTGGAAAATTCTTAATAAAGCTTTCATAAACATTGCTGTGCAAGCCTTTGTATGGACATAAGTTCCCAACTCCTTTAGGTAAACAACAAACAATAAGACTAAGGGACTGCAAGGTAACAGTGTGTTTAGTTTTGTAAGAAACCACCAAACTGTCTTCAAATTGGCAAGCTGTGCCAATTTGCCTTCCCACCAGCAATTTTTGAACATCCCTGTCGCTCCACATCTTTGTCAGCATTCGGTGTTGTCAGTGTTCTGGAGTTTAGACATTCTAACTGGTGTGTAGTGGCATTTCTTTGTTGTTTTAATTTACATTTCCCTAACACCACATGATGTTGAGTATCTTTTCAGATGTTTCCTTGTCATCTGTGTATCTCCTGTGGTAAAGTACCTTTGGCCCACATTTTCATCAGGTTGTTTGCTGTTTTTGTTAAATTTTAAGAGTTATTTGTGAATTTTTGATGCTTCTGTATCATATATGTCTTTTGCAATTTTTTTTTTTTACTTTTCTGTGATCTGTCTTCTAATTCTCTTGATATTATCTATGGTGGAGCAGAAATTTTTAATTTTAGTGAATTTTAGCTCATCAGTTAATTCTCACATGGATTGTAGGTTTGAACACAAGACGATGTAGGTTTTCTACATTAAGAGAAAATTCTAGGAGTTTTAATGTTCTGTGTTCACATTTAGGTCTATAATCCATTTGAGTTAGTTTTTGAAAAGGTATAAGGTCTGTTGTCTAGAATCATTTTTTTTTACAAGTTCTAGTTGATCCAGCACTATTTGTTGAAGAAACTATCTTTGCCTCATTTACTGCCTTTGCTCCTTTGTTAATGAAGACTGTATTCATGAAAGTCTATTTCTGGGCTCTCATTGGTTCTATTGATCTACTTGTTTATGTATTTATTTGTTTATTTTTACCAATACAACATTGTCTTTATTACTGAAGCTATAGAGTCACTCTTGAGAGTCAGATAGAATTGGTCTCCCAACTTTGTTTTTCTCTTATAGTATTTTGTTATCTATCTGGGTCTTTTGCTTCTCCACATAAAATTAAAATCAGTTTGTCAATATCCATAAAATAATTTTCTGGAGTTTTTATTGAGATTACACTGATGTATAGATGAATTTGAGAGCTGGTGTGTTGACAATATAGAGTCCTCATATCCACAAATATAGAATATCTCTCCATTTTTTAGGTTTTTTTTGAATATTTTCATCCAATTTTTTAGTTATCCTGATATAGATCTTATATATATACACACATATATGTATTAGATTTATACCTAAATATTTTATTTTTTAGGATGTAAGTGCAAATGGTATTGTGATTTTAATTTCAAATTCTACTTGTTCATTGTTGGTTTTGAATATCAAATTTAACTAAATTAAATAATTAAAATTAAATACAATATATGAATGACCAAATAAATATATTATCAATAAATAAAATATAGAGTCATTTCAAACACTTATGAGATGTTCTGAAAAAAGTGTGTCAATATAATCCTAATTCACTTTAAAATTAAAATATACAAAATAGTTTCTGCTTATAATGCCAAATAATTTATAAATACATGTAAATTATATGTAGTTAGCATATGTTGTATTAATAAATATATGTTTTTCCTTTCTTATTTGTTGGTTTTGGATTGTGAAATAAGACATGTTCTATAAATTATGTCTACATACATATCTATGCCAATATTATCTACATCCACACATACACAACACATGTGTGCATGTACACACATATATCTGCAAATACCCAGTGAAAACCTTCAGGTATAATAAAACCCACTGAAAAATCTGACATAAAATTTTTACATCAGAAGAGACATACAAAATGCATTGGAAAATAATCCACAAAGGCTTCGGTTTCCTTATTTATAACTATAGTAACAGTATATTCTTTGGCTTTGTATAAATTTCCATGGATTTGTGGAAATTAGTACCTTACACTTTGTTTTCTTCAATAGAAAGTGATAAAAGAAAGTAAACGTAAGTGAAGTTTTTGTCAATTCAAATGCACTTGTGAGAAGGCACTCTCCAGTTTAGATATTTATACACAGGCAAAGGAATCACTTTGTAGAAAATCAAAATGATATGTGGTGTCTTGTGCTATCTCCTACAAAATGTTTGAGGATCTTGAAATGCTTTTGTAATAATTTCACTCAGAATCTACATTAAATATATGCTTTTTGCTAGGGGGTACTAATTCTAAAAATACTTTTGATAAAATCAAGCATATCAGGGGAAATGCATGTGTAAGATAAAGACAGTGAAGTTATTAATATTTATAGGAGGCACTCTATCACTTTTGCCAAGCTAAAGCAATGCCATATTTAGTTGTTGTAATAATAAATGTTCCATGAAATAGAGCTATATTCCTGTGAGCCAAGATGGTCTAGCTGTCTGGCTTCAACGCGGCCATTGACCTCTATGCTTAAAGATTTCTTCCTCCCTGAACATTACACATTTTCTCTGAAGGCAATCCAGAATTAGGCTATCCAAACTGAAAAATAAATAAGGAAAAGTCGTCTAAGCAAGGAGCTTAGGGAAATAAAATTTAAAGGTGAAGCACAAAATAACTGTTCTTTAGACTTTCAAAAGTAACGCATGATGAGGATAAAGGCTGTGGGCACACATCTTTATCTGTCTTCTTTGACTCTGCCTTTTTATAGGGGCTTGCCATGAATGCATTTCTATTGTTCTTGCAAACACATAAAATTTGGATTAGTCCTTTAGACTACTACTAGTAAAATGTTATGTTTTATCTAATAAATTCCGTAAAGGATTATTTATTGCTCATAAAGAGTGTTAAGATGAGTTGAGAAACTGCCATTGAGATGACAAGTGCAAGAGTCTGTTATATGCAGTTTTAACAAATTATGCAGTGCTTGCTTAGATGCTTATTGGTGATACATTATCTTCCACACTGTTCTAGCCTTCCTTCAATATCCAAAATTTTACTGCCAATAACATCTAAGTCAGCATTAGTATTTTGCAAATGAAGTCTTTTCATTTTAAAGTTTAATTTTGTAACTTAAAAACCAATTTACATCTGCAAATTATAATTTGGCACATTAAACAAAAATGCAAGCGGATGGCAGAGTGCAGTACTTTTTTATTTTCTTGTTATTATTTTGCTTTTAAATTTTAGATGTTAGGGAAAGATTCTCATTATTTGATTTCAATAGTCACTGCAGTTATAAAAATATATTATATTTAAAAAATTATGAAAGCATTCTCCAAAGAGTAGTTTTCTGGTGGAAGACGCTTACAAATATTTCTGGAAAATGTACGCTGGACAATATAATACACATCCTTAGACATTTGAAGAGAAGTGGATCACACAAGATGACACTCATAAGAGTGGAACAAACTCCTGGATTAATATGGAGGACCCTGGTGCAGGGTCTTAGAAAAGAGAGTGAAGGCGGAGACCCTAAGCTTTTGTCACCCAGTCCCGAAGGATCCAAGGGCACCGCACCCCAACATGTTTGAACAGAGACTAGAGTTCTGATGCGCGGCCAAGTCTTCTGTTACAGCCGGAATGTTTGTGTCCTCCTAAAATCTATATGTTGAAGCCCAAGCCCCACTGTGGCTATGTTTGGAAATGGATCCTCTAAGGAGGTATTAAGATTAAATAAGGTCATTAGGGTGGGGCCCTGACCTGACAGGATTAGGGCTCATAGGAAGAGACGCCAGTGATCTGGCTTCTTTCCTCGCACACACACACACAGGAAAGGCCTTGTGAGCACACAGCTGTAAGAACCATCTGCAAGCCTGGATGAGGGAGGAGAGCTCTTACCATCAGCTGAATCAGCAGGCTCTTTGACCCGGGACTTCTCGCCTCCAGTTCTGTGAGAAAGTACATTTCTGTTGGTGAAGACACCCAATCTGTGGCATTTTGAATAGTAGCCCTAGCAGACTAACATATCTTCCAAGAAAATTTAGGACAAGGGAGGAGGCAGCAGCCAGATAAAGTAGGGAGTGTTAAAGAATATTCAGCTAATTTTATCAAAAACAAGTAGGAAATCTTCCATTTGCATATGTGGAAAATTAAAACAAATGGTACTAAACATGTGAAGCTAAGATACAGCACTAAAGAAAAAATATATACAGTGTGAAGAGAAAAAAATTAGTGATAAGCTCAGTGTGTTTATCCTACATGTGTTTTGGCTAATTAAAAATTTATAAACAAGTGTGATTTTAAAAATAAGACAGAATGAGAATGATCTTCACAATAGGAAGATGGCTCACTCAAAGATATTATGAGAATTTATTTACAACAGGGTATTTTAAAAAGTGCATTCATGTACATAGGGAAGCCACAGGGCAAAGAGAAAGCAGTAAGGTGAGGTTAACAAAATGGAAATTTATCATGTCTAACTGCTAATGGTTAAGGAGAGGCAGAGGTTACTGAACACTGCAAAGAATAGTTTATGCGTAGAAGGCTGCATTGAGAGAAACAATGATTTTCAGCCAAGGGATACACTACAAACCAACATGATCTCAAGAGGGAGTGAGGGAAATAACACTCAGAGATCATTCTGCTCCCTCTCCCCAACTCCTTGCTGGGGTTCTTCATTTACCAACCAAGCAGACATCAGAAGCAAAGCCGCTCACTAAAGTAATTCTCTGCATGTTAACTTCCTAAGGAAGGTGATGTGTGACTGAAGACAAAATATGTCTCACAGACCAATCTGTAGATGCTGAATTTTGACTCATCAGATAGTAAAAGAACTTGAGAGATTTTCTTGTCCAAAGGTGTTTCCTTTTCAAGGGGTCAGAGACCCAGGACCATGGTGGTTTTTCTGGATTCTAAAGAGGAAGATATTATTCATATCTTTCCTAGAAACATTTATTTATATTCCCAATGTAAGAACCTGGAATAGGGTGGTAAGGTTTCTCTACACCTTGCTCAGGAAGGGAGGGTGACAGCTTCCCTCTCCTATAAAACCACCATGATTTAGAATTTTGGGGTCCATCACCTAGAACCAGTTCTTCCAAAATGATATTTGTAGGGCAATGCTTTATTACGTTTCTCTGGAAAAGGGAAATTGTGTGTGTGTGGTGGGGGGGTAGGTGGGTGTATTTAATTTTATCATCCGAGGTCCTTCCCACTGGGAGAAGTTTTTCCCACTATTGTTTTTCATGGTCTCCTTTAAGTGGGTTTTTAGGGGAACTCCTTTTCACTTGTATCATATGCCATTCAGTTCCATCTGTAAACAGGGTCTGCTCTGTTCTTTCTGTTAACTGGTTGAGAAAACAACCCAAGATCATAACTGCGCACAGAGAGAAGAGGAGCCAAGCAGTTGAAGCAGGTACTAAGCAGTCTCTGATGTCTCCTGACCTATTTGTGCTCAACCTTGGATATTTTGCTTCTACTTCCGAGCAGAGAATATTAGGACAATCTCTAGTCATTATGGCCTAGGGCAAAACAGAGCATGAAAGTCCATATCTTAGATCTTCAAACTTTTTCTTGAAGACAACAACATGCCCTTGTGCCCACAATTAATTTGCCAGATCAGGGCAAAAGTCCAACTCCGATATCTGTGAGTTGGAAGGTATAGCATCTGTACCCCACTTACTCCCCAGGGCCCTGCACATAATCATATAATTGTCCATATTTCCTTAACACTCTTGTTTCAGTTTGCATTTCATTACTAGTTTTTGAATTCTGGTCCTTTTTTCCCAGATTTACAGTAGTTTGTTTTTTATACTTAATTCATATTGCAATGTTGCATTAAAATTGTTTATGCTAAGATTATGTTAGAGTATTTTTATCTGCTGAAAGTTTTTTGACTTTCATATTTTAAGTTATTTAATAGCTTTGAATGGATATGAGGTTTTGTTTTCATGTTTTTCTATTTTCTATTATTTTTATGTGTGATTATTTTTACAGACCTGCAATATCAGGCAATCATTTGGGGAGGAAGAGGAAGAGAGGCTTATTTAGTTTCTTTGTTCCTACATTAAAGTTAAGTTCTCATAATAAAAAACACTGTCTTTGGAAAGGGTGAGTCTTTGGGTTTATTGATATTAATGTTTTTGAAAGCTTCTTTCTTGAGACACTTTCTTTTTTTCCCATCCTCACTAAATTTCCAAAGGGTACCGCCTCTTCTTAAATTAATTTGCTTAATTCCAGACATGAAGACTTTCCAAGATTCACCTTTTATCCCATAACTTTCCCTAGTTTCTGTTGTACCTTTGAATGTGGCAACGACGGCTTCTTTCCTTCATCAGATCTCAGACTGAATCTCAAATCTCCACACCCAGGCTTTGGAATTTCCCTTCAGGGGGTGAAAAGACACAGCAGGGTGTTTACTCTTTTGCAGACTTTCTGGGCCTGCAGTGAGGGGTTGCTCTATACACACTGTGGTTAGGGGAACGCAGTGTGAAAGTATGTGAGAGTGGCAGAGAATACAATTGACAATAGATTTGTGGTTCAAGAAGATAGATACAATTATTGGCAGCGTTATGACAATTTTTGAAAAAGATGATGAGTTTTCTGGTTATATTAATAAAAGGTTAGTGTCCAGAGCTAAGAAAGATAATAGGGGTGTGTAGTCCACATATCTAAGTAATAAATGGGACCTTGGGACCATTCCGAATACCCGAGAAAGGTACCCAGAATGGTAAAGGACATACAGTTATTGGAAACAGGATAAAACACACAATCCAATGATACTGAGAGTACTTCATGCGAAATTGGATTTCCTTATCACTGAAAATGCTTGTCAAGTGGCTGGAAGGAGACTGAGAATTGACTTGCTTTACTGAACACTAGATTATAAAATATTACCTCATAGGTTTCTTCTAAGACTAGAGTTTGTAATCTCTAAAGAAAAACAGTATGTAAAGACAATCATTTTCTTCTTGTAAAACTTCCATTTTTGTAGAAAATACATTCATAGTTATCCTAAAATAGATACATTTTGAGCCTCTAATATATTGATGAAGACATTAAGGACTAATGCATGTTATATATGTTTGCAAAAAACAGTGATAGCAATAAACACGTGAAGAGACACTAGGCATGGTCTGGAGAACACTGTATTTGTTTTAACATCTCTTCAGTTAATGCTTGCTAATTGTTTCTTCTTCCATGGACCTCAAACCCTGCACTGCTAAAGTAGAAATAAACACGTACAACATCTGTAAAGAAGAGGATGTATAATTAAGTTTTTGCCACATCGTATCCATAGGTGTGCTGTATAGTTTTTGCCGGTATACATTGTTAAGTTTCTTCCATCTTTGGGTATGTCAGATAGAAAAGTGAATAAAGAAATGGGAAACAGTAATTTAAATAAAACAACAACTTTTGAGAGTAACTTAGTTCAACATTATGGATAGAGTGAGGCAAAACTTCAGATCAATATTTCGATTTCTGAGGAAATTCTTGTTGATTTGAAGAGTAGAATGGATCTCCAAACTCATTTGTGTATCTTTATATAGTGAAAAATTAGTGTCATGCCAAAAGTAGAGTTCTATTATTTTGAATCAATAATTTGCAAAAGCTTTTTTAAAAAACCTACCCCTGCCCTGGCTGGTGTAGCTTAGTGGATTAAGCACGGGCCTGTGAACCAAGAGATCACGGTTCGATTCTCAGTCAGGGCACATGCCTGTGTTGCAGGCCAGTTCCCAGCAGGGAATGCACAGGAAGCAACCATACATTGATACTTCTCTCCCTCTCTCCTTCCCTTCCCCTCTGAAGATAAATAAATAAAATCTTTAAAAAAGAAAAAAAAAGTTAAAAAAAAAAACCTACCCCTGATACATGATAGGGGGCTATACAAATGCACCCAGTAACAAAATAATGTCAAAAACAATCTAAACTGATATAAGTAATAAAAAGGGAAATATCATGCATTACATTATTATAGATGTATATGGTAAGAAGTAAATATAATATTTTAAGTTTATATTATTTTAAGGGGAAATTAAAAGCTTATGTACACTTAAAGTTCTCTCTTCAATGGAAAAATAAAGTCCAAATTAATGTCTAGGTTATTTTTTGGGGAGTTAATTTTCTCCCTGTTGCATTTTAAGCTAACATCTTGTATCCTTAATTACTCCATGGAAAAGTAAATTGATGACATGAAATTAATTTTCACCTTTTTAAAAAAAACCTACATGGATATAAATCACTGCAACTTGGGGGGAGGTTGAAAAATGACTGTATTAACAAAACTTCATGTTGAACAGACAAATAAACATCCTTAAAAACCAAATCACCACTGCATATTTACCCATCATTAGCCATAATCTACTTCAGATGATGATGACAAATGAACCCAGGAATTGGATCCCTGAACAATACCTATTTAATGATAACAAACTACCAAAAACTCCAAGACTTTTCTGCCCTGAAATGGGTGCTTAGCCTGACGGGGGCCTTACTGACGTGCTGCCTCCTCCGGCATCACAGCCTCCCTCTGCGCGCAGGGGTCCCTTTCCCGTACCCACAGCTTCATTCCGTGTTATTACCGATCTTTTCATAAATGCTACTGATACTGATACACAGTGATAAACTTTCTCAAGGTAAACTCAATTAATTTTTATTTAGATAGAGCATAAGGAAATGTTTAATATATGTGCTCTTGTTGTTGTTTTTTACATAAAAACTAGCCATTTGCCAATTTTGAAGGCTTTGCAAAGGTTCAGAGGCCCATCCTTCAGGCTTCTAACTTGTAGTGATAACATTGAGCTTTGACATTTGCATGTTACTTTCTATAATCAACAAGGCCTCTTGGGATGCTAGGTTCCTGAAGAAGAAGTACCTTCTGCTCTGTGGCTTTCCTAAGTCCAGGTTACAGCATTTTGCAGTTAGGAGACCTGACTACAACGGATGTCTAAAATTGCATTTACAGTTTTTCCTGGTCACCTTTTTCACCTTCCTGTCTGTGGGCAAAAAGCATTTCACCAACACAAAACGCTTTATTATCCTGCCTTCTGAGTTTGTTGAATGGGTTGATTAACTTTCTGGCTTGTTTTTGAAATCTTGACTGACCTCCCTGAAGCAATCTTTTCTCTGGATATTGATTATATTGTTATTATTGCCATATGTTTCACCAACTCTATCTTTGAAAAGAGTCTTTCTCTTTCTACACTTTATCAAGAATTTATCACTACCCCTTAAGCATATCAGGTAGGTACAGAACTAACCAACAAGATAAAGGAAATTCATTCTCTTTTTATACCTGAATTTAAAGGGAGCTTCTTTCTATGACATTTTTCTAAAACAACTTTCCATATTATAATTAGAGATTCAGCTCAATATTTTTCACAGCTAATTTGAAAATATTTTAAAATAAGCAGAGGTAACTCAGGTGAAATTGGAACTTCAAAACCAAGATTTATCCAGGAAAATAAATTCAAAAGATGAATGAGAAACTGAGAATTGCACCTATGTCATAAACAACATAATGTCCCTAGATATACTCATATAAGACAAACAGATAAAGGAAAAGTGGCAATTCATTAACATGTGATATAATGAATTAAGTAGTGCAAATAATATATGTGATGGGAGTGTAGAGACATTTGACAGTATATTTGGTTGGCAGAAAATAGAAGTTGGAAATTGATCTTAATTTGAGATCAAAGAAGTAAATGTATTGTGTATGAGAAAGAAAAAAAAGGAAGGGATAAAGGAGAATGTTATGGAGAGAGACAGAGACAGAGATTTGGAGAAATTAGTACCCAGCAAAAACTGAAAATGTTGAGATATGATCAGATTTTCCCCTAAACTGAAGGTGAGTAAACTTTCAAGAGAGTTTGGGTAAAATATTAGAATGACCTCTGTGTTAGTTTCTTATTGCTGCTATACCCAAATACCATGAATCCAGTGGCACAGAACAATACACATTATCTTACAGTTGTAGAGGTCACATGTCGGAGATGCATTTCGTTGGCTAAAATCAAGGTGACTGCAGAGCTGTCTTTCATCTGGAGCTGTCACTGCCTTGGGCCGGGACCTGGAAGGCTTTGCTCCTACACATTATGGCAGAAAAGTATGTGCTGATTTTTTTGGGAGCAGCTCTTTCCTTCCTCTTGTTGCTGTGGGTTTCCAGGCATGGTTTTGGGCCATAAATTTTGATGACTTCCCCTCCTGGATTTAAGCCTGTTAATCCTTAGCAGACTGGATGTTGGACTAAGGTTGCTGCTACAGTACCTAGGCCATCGCCTTGGGGGAAGCGTTCTCAGGACTCATTCTGATCTTCCCTGTAAGTACTGGCAAAGGAATAAATTCCAGTATATCTGATTTCTGCCTGCTGTAGTTTCACACTCTCTCACTAGCCAATATTCATCTTTGGGAAATTATTAAAATGTTCTGGTTTAGTCTTACTTAGCTATATGGTTGACCCTTGAACAACACAGGGTTGAACTTCAGGGGTTCACTTACGTGAAGTTTTTTTTCCCCAATAAATACTGTTGGCCCTTCATATCTAAATGTTTTCCATCCATGGATTTCACTCCCAGGGATGGAAAACAGTGTCTTTGCTTTTCCAACTGCAGATTCCCAGATGAGTCTCTGAGTTTGTACCTCCTGTTCATTGAATCTGCGGGTGCAAGAGCTGACTGTAGAGTCAAAAGTTCATTGTGATTTTCGACTAGGTGGTGCTGGAGGTTGGGGGAGTGCCCCTTACCCAGGGTGTGTGGTTCAAGGACCAACTGTTTATCATTTGGTGACATCTGTCCCAAGTAGGAGAATGCTCAGGCTCTGTTTCTTCCTGTAGTTTTCTGTCTCCTTCAATATTTCTGAGTGTGACATCAGTTTTCTGATGGGTTCAGGCAAAGTAATTATTTCTTAATTAAATTAACTAAAATGGATTTATTTTATTAAATTATATTTAATACAGCATTTTAAGATTTTTAAATTATTTATCAAACTAAATTAATAAGAAAGAGAGAAGGCAAAAAACAAGAGAAAAGAGGAAAATGGAAGGAAGGATGCAGGGAAGAAAGTAAGGAAAGAAGAGAGTGGAAGAAAGACATGGCTGGAGGTTATGAAGACAGCAGGAATGAAAGCAAGGAGGAAGCCCTGTTCGCCGCAGAATAAGAACCATCTGATGGAAGTAATTAATATGTTGTTAATTATATATTGAAAAGCTATAGATAAAAACAAATGCTGCTATATGAATTTGATTATAGCAAGTCAATTTTCTTACCATCAAATATAAAAGAATACACAGAATACTTTAAAATATGCATCACACTTGTCTCACTGCAAATGTTATAATTCATTATTATATTAAAATTCAAGCAAGTAATGGTTTCCATATTATCAGTTGACTGAGACAAAGATTAATATATAAAAACAACATATTTTTATCTTGCTTGTTATATATGTGGATAACCTCTTTAGTAGTCCATATTTATTCAAATGTAGCATTTCATATAACACTACTCTTTATGAAGCTTCTTACCTTCAATTTCTAGTTCTCCAAAGACTAGTTTTCTGTGAACAGATCATTGTCGACTCTAGGCAATAATTAGTCTTAATCAGATAAAGAGGAAATATGTGAGGAAGCCTAAGAATGACTGACTTGTATTTGGGGATGAAGAAAACTATGCATGAATAGACCACATTAGGAGAAAGCATAGATTTGTGTAAGGCAGAAAGTTGATCTCCTGCTACAGAGAAACTTTGGCAAACGTTAGAAACTTTGGCTTTTGCATTCACTAGTACATCTAATTAATACTGTGCATGGATTTGTTTAAATTAGCCTACCAGGGAGTTGGTCTCACATGGAAAACAGTAAAGCCAAGCAGAGATACTGACACAAGGTCAGGAAGCAGGTAATCAAGTGGGCATTCAAGCTATTAATTTTCTTTTAGACTTGGAAGTAAATGAGCATAGATAAAAAGGAAATAGAATTTAATTAAACAATACAAAATGAACTCCTTGTGTAATCGAATGTTTGCCAAAAAAGTTGCTTGATTTTTTTCCAAAATTATAAAAGTATCTTAGTGTGTTTGTAGAAATTCATCCCATTACAAATGTCAATTAAAATATTAGTTTTAAAATATTATAGTTAAAATATCAACAACTAAACGTCAGCTTGAAAATATTTATGCGCAAAACATGGGTGAAGGATTAATTTATCTAATTGAGTATTTTATTTTAATAATGTTTTATAGTAACTTCCCTATATATTTATAGACTTCAATTGTATTTTAAGCTGACTAATTTAAATGGAGGAAGCAGTACTAGATCAGCAAAAAGCATAGCTTTTCCAGCAGGACTCTTGGGTTCAATGTCATTGTATATAATCCTGATTAAGTTACTCAGTTATTTTACCTGATTCATTTTTCTAATTGGTAAATGAAAGTTATGAAATAATTTATGCAATTAATATGGGGAAATCACATTAAGAATGCTAGTTACAGAGCATGTTTATAATGTCAACTGCTTTTATCATCATCATTATTTTATTCGGTAAGTCAGATGGAACTATTTTCTAAGCTAACCAATATTTAAATGAGAGTGAAAATATTAATAAATATTCTCCTATTAAAAACTGGTTCAAAGATAGGTTCTTGTGTCATTTGGAGGAAACAGCTAAATAGCACTGTAAAAATGGAAGATAAAATTATCACTGGTAGTTAATGTAACAAATTTGAAAAGTATATGTAAAATTTGTAATTTTCTGAACAGTCAAGATATATTTTAAAATCTTTTATATTAATTGCATGAATTTGATATTGAAGTTGACTACAGATTCATTCAAATAATGTAGTCATTCCTTAGTGGGAAATTTTACATCATGGATCTTTCAACTAGAATTCCTCAAGGACACTTCAGATATGAGTTAGTGAATCCAAAATATCACTTGTCATTAATCACGGATTGACAGCTTTCTGGGGAGCTGGCAGATTTGTCAGTAAGCTGGGTATTCACATTACTGACTTACATTCTGTCTTCTCTGCTCTGCACTTTTATGTCCCCAGATGAAAACACACTTTTGTGATTTTGTGTGTATTTATATGTGTATGTGTGCCTTGCATTTGCACTTATTGTGTTTAATTTTAATCTTGACATTGAGTCACATACTGTTAGGTATTCCTGGAACAGAGATGCAGAAAAAAATTAAAAAATATTTCCTTTATGACTTAACAGCAATATATATAAAGTTTTCAAAATACTTTACTCAGTCCTTAGAGATGAAGGTGAGGAGGCTGCAAAATTGCTAAATGCACCTCAGAAACAAACATGCAAATATGGCAAAAGTAGCAAAATCTATAGAGGATCAGCATTGTTCTTGTTTTACTTAATTATTTCTACAACGTTTTTTAAAATTTTACTTTCATTAGTGCTAAAAAAAAAACACTGTAAACTATTTCCCTTAACTAATGGAATGCACTAGAACTAATAATAAATGTATTTGATTTAGCATTTCCACTTGAGAGCACTGCATTATGAGTATGATCTAAAAAACTGGAAAGCCATTTTTCAAAGAGGAAAACGTTGGACGCACTTTTGTTTGCCCGAGAAAGAATAAGGATTCTTCCCTGGTAAATGATAATCAGGGAAGGAATTGCTACTTATCCAGTTTAACTTACTCTCTTTCTCCACACAGTTTGAACTTAGATACGCTCACATGACCAAAGGACTGTGAGCAGAGGTCCATGAGCCTCTTCCGAATATGAGAGTGAAGACACAAGTTATCCTTCCTTGCTTTCGCTTCCCCTTAAATGGGGAGGGACTGGGTCACCTTGCTGGTGAGCCTGGCAGGTTTCATTTCCTCCTTGTGAAGTAAATGTTGGCATAGCGAGTCTGATTTTCAGAAGTTTTCACTTAGCTACGTAAAAACCATCCTACAGAATTCCAGAATTCCCCAAATATATTGAAGGGGAAAGTGTCAATCTCTGTGTGTTTGAGCTACGTCCAGAGCTTTTTGGTGCCATTAAAAAATTGCTTTTGGCTTGTCTAGATGTTCTAAGGGTAAGCTGTGAAATACTACAAAATATTATTTGGTATTTGAAATATGTCTTTTTAAAATTATGCATTGAAATAGTTTGCCCATTTTCATGAAGTGGTGTGTTTTCTTATGACTTGGAAAATTCTGTATAAATTTAATTGTAAAAATATTATATATTATATAAATTATACCTATTTTATCCTGGTATGCCACTTTTTCTTAAATTTTGTTAATTTTGCTTTTTACTTTATAAAAACTTACATTTTAATTTAGTCCAAGTATTAATTTCTTTTTATCTTTGCTTTTCATATCTACTTGTTTAAAAATAATACTTCCTATTCCAATTTTAAAAACATATTTTTAAAATTCTCATTTACTACCTTTCCATTTGTATATTGGTTATATATCTTTTCCTTATTAATGTATGTGGGAGACAAGAGAATGTGCCTTACACAATCCAGTCTGTGCTTAATTCCATTACCATGTTTTCCTGGAGACCATGCTTTCCACTCGCTGTTTTTAGCCAATGACAGAACACACAGGACCTTATCTGAGGAAGTGGGATGCAGCCCCAGTTTAGTATCCCTCTAAGACTTGTAAGGGCTTCTGCTATGAAATATTAAGATAGCTGGAAGGCAAAATCCCTTTGGTTATCATTATAAATATTACTTTAGTTTTTTATATGTCCTTTACATAAAAGATTCAAAAATATTTTACAAGTTTCATGAAAAATCTACTATGGTTTCAGGTGTAATTCTGTTGAATATAGGGATTCACCCAAATTTTCCAAAAGTATATCATACTTATCACTTGTTATGTTCTATAGCCAAGTGGCACGTTTTTCTCAACATTGGTCATACACATTTCTTTTTACTTACAATGATGTATTTTATGTATTCTTGCAACTTGAGTATTAGCCGATGAATGTCAATAATTTCAGCTGCTATTCACCAGTATAAATTTTTTAATGAAGAAAATATGATTTTATGAATATAAGCAGATAATTGAATGTGGTTTAAAGAAAGATAATCAAATAAATGTTTAAATTTATTTTTATAAGTGATAAAGTACCTTTCAGATTAATACATAACAACAATAGCATTTTATGGATTAAGATTAAACACCTTCCTGGTTTCTAAGATGTAAGGTTTTCTCTAAGTTCCCTCTGATTCTCAACTGCCTGCTAACTGATCTGCCAGAATGCGGTTGAGGATTTAAAGCACTTTCACCTCCGTGGTGTAGTGTTTACAAAGAGGAACCAGACACGTGTAGCCTAGCCCTGTCTGCTTCCCTTTGGGAACAAATCTGTGTACAGGGAGAGTGAGTTTTTATTGGCTCCATCATGGGGCTGTCTCACCTGGTTAGGCCTTTCTTCCCCACGGGGAAGCTCCGTTGTGACCGGCAGAACTGTGACGGAGCGGGACAGAACACGTGGCTGAACTGGTAAATCTTAATCAGGGAGTCAGATAGAAATTCCATTTGCACATCATACAAGTTATGTCCTCCAACCTCCACTCTATTGTCATAGCATTGATATTTTGCCTTTTGTCATTATGAATGTTTGGGATGGGGGGAATGATTCGGTAGGAAACATTCTGCACAACAAAGAAGTATGAAATATGAAGTGCACATTATAGTAGCTAGGGGACAAATCCATGTCAAATTCTTTTGTCCTTTGGGAAAGCTTGTAGGTTGTGTCCCAAGCAGGTAGAAGGGAAAGAAAAAAGAAAAGGGCAAGTGGTCAAAACCTCAGGTTTAAATACTCTAAGACCCAAACATAATTTCCTTTCATATACCTTCTTCAAAAGACATTAATGCTCTTGCACCAAAACCTCTCTGGTGTCTGGGAAAATGAGATTTAGGTTTCCCATTTTACAGTAGAGAAATGAGTTACTAGAGAATTTGGGGTGACCAATCTATAGTGCCTGTCCCAAAGTTCTTAGGGAAATTTAGTGAGGACGTGGCATTAATGTGGGTCCTCTGAAATTTTATGGAGGAGTGATTTCAAAGAGTTGTACTTTTGCTTTCTCTAACCTAGTTTCAATAGTATTTTATTTTTTTGAAATTTCAGATATAAAACACAATATTGTGAGAATGGAAAAAATATATATGTAAATATAAAACCAGACTGGATGCTTCCAACACCTAGCATAGAAATCTGGTCATTAACAGGGGAAGTAATTTGATTTTACAGAAATCATATATGTAATTTTGCTCTACAATATGTTCTGCAATATGTAAGAAATTGTGAAAGTCTGTGAGAAGGTGTAAAAGTTTAAAATCTGGATTTAAATTCTAACACTTTCAAATTTAGACCTTTGCAAATGAGATTATTAGAGTAGTGTTAAAATGTATATGATTTGTATTTAACACAGAAATCTTATTAAGCTAATGGTTTAGAGCAATACCTGTTCTTTGGTGTTAGCTCTGAGAGAAACCTGTTTAAAATACAAGGCTGGCTAATGTGCACATGTTACAGGAACTTGTGAAGAAGTGGTTTGATATTCCTTTGCTGATGCCATATATTGCTTTCTAACCTACCACTTCCCAGTTCCCCAATATCCTCAACATTAATACTGTCCAATTTTATGAAATAAATGATAAAACTGGTTTGCATTGGGGTAACAATTAGTAATTGGATTGCTTATAATATGAGAATGTATGTTAGGTGATGTATTAAGATGCTTAGATACCAGGCACGCTTCAAACATCTTTAGGTTCATCTCTTATTTGTTGTTTCTTCTTGCTCTCTTCCAAATTATAGCTTTAACCTAGAAGAAGGACCATTTTTTCAAGTCTATCAGGTTTTACATTCAGACTAAATAATATGCCAAGAATGAAGAGGGATTTTTTTATTGTTGGATCTGTTTGAAAGGACAGGACCAAAGATGCGTTTCCCAGAAAAAAAACACAGAAGCCTTTCCCCCATATCTCATTGGTTATAATCAGTAATGCATGCTTTCAAATTCAACAAATGACAATAAAAAATGAGAGTTTGATGACAGTCTTCAACTAGTCAGAATAAGTCCCTAGAACATTCTGTGGTGGAGGGGTAGACAACAGAACACAATTGGCACCATATTGGAAAGGAATAACATATATATATATTTATATTGGGTTGGCAGCCAATGGGGCAGCTGTATAACTTAGAAGACTGTTCATTTTTAAAAAAAACAGTAAAATAGTTGTGTAAACTAATAAAGGTATGAATTTTGCCACTAATTAGACAGACATGGGAGTGAATTTTGGTTTAGATGTTATAGAATTATTTACATTACTCTATGAAGGAAATTCTGTATTATATCTTTAAGTAAAATAATTATATTTACATTAAATAATAGTTGCTACTACTCATTATATCCAAATACAGTAGACAAATATTTTTAAATAAAGTTGGCATTTTTAATGATCCCTTTAAGTAATTTATTATGCTTAAAAATAGAAAATGTTGGCATGAATTAACATAGATTACATTGGTAATCTAAATTCTATATGATAGACTTATTGTTCTTTTGATAATTTATGGTAGTGCTCTGTTCTAATTTTTGTACATTATAGACTTTTGTTTAGCAAACCAGCTTTCTAATACCAGAAAAATGGCTCCAATGTGTACATGTTTACTTGTTAATAATATTATCTACTCAGAATGTAACAGTAACTATTCCATAACAGGAACTCAAAATTTTATTTGATGAATGTGTGGATGAAGCATGACATTCACCTACAACTTTCTACATGCTGGAAACTTAATTATCGCTTATTTAATACAGCACTGCATGATTGGTATTATTTTCCCATTTTATACATGGGGTGACATACATTAAGTAATTTTCCCTGACAGCCTATCTTAGCTGAAAGCCCATTTTCTTCCTCAGATACTTCTATTTGGGTTCAAACCGGTATTGAAAGAAACAAGTTAGGCGCCTATGTTTTTATAAGAGACATCATCAATGAAAAGATTATTGAAATGAATGTTTGAAAGAGTGGTTGGTTGCTCAACAGTGAGAGATACATTTCTCAATTAGTTGACACCTAGGGGGTATATTCCATAGCTTGAGTAAGAAAAAAGTATCATAATGTTTTATATTAACATGCCAAAAAACCTTTCAATTTGACTAATACTATGTGAAACCCATAACTATGTCTTAAACAATGACTTCACTTGTTCAACCGTCACCAAATTTATACCATTTAGGTCATCATGATACATAGTCTAAGTTATTTGCGCTACATTTAGAGTGATGTCAATCTCTACAACAGAAATATGGCAAGTCTTATATATCTTTATATTAAAGTTATACCAGTTTATGCTGTGTAATATTTTACTGCTGTTAATCTAAAGCCAAATATACTTAAAACACACTTTTCTTTTTTATTGAAGTTGCCTATGATCTATAAAAGGCAAGACATTTTATTTGAATAGAGTAAAAGGATTAGCTATTACTCATGCACAGAAACATTTTTAAGGATTCAGCTGTGTCAGTGACAGATGGACAGACTGCTGAGAAACCATTTGAGAATTCTGTGATTAGGTTAGACAGGTCCCAGCTCCTATTAGTGAGTGTTGCTGTGTTCTGTTACAGAAAGGAGGCAGCTGTCTTCTTCAGTTTTCACCCTGGTGCTGCCCACTTTAACTAAGCCTATGACTTTTTCAACAAGCAAATCAGGAAGGACTTCGCAGGCAGATGGCGAAGCTGCCCGTGCATTCTCATTTACATGTAACCTTGGTCCCTAACTGTACTTGAGCCATATGCAGGGGTTTTGCATTCGCCCTGGGCCAGTTTTGAGTGCTAAGCAGACAAGTCAAATCTCACTTGGTCTGTGTTTTCCTAATGTGATTTAGCTCAATAGGACAATGCAAAGTATTTCTCCAAAAAAAACCCCAAAACCGAAAAAAACTTTTGCATCTAAAATCTTGTCTGAGTGCAAAAATTGATACTAACCATGGTTAGTGAGAAGAGTGTCCTAGAAGACTTACTCATGGGGAAGATGAAGACTTGCTTATACAATATATAAACTACATTCAATGGAAATATAAACAAACCTATTTGGGATTTTGAATTGCCTTAGCCTAATCTTTGTTTATTAAAGTGACAGTGAATGTTATTTCAATATTATTTTAATAACATACCAAATGCATAAGAAAACAAATTTTGTCAGTTTTTTCACAGTAACTAGAAATTTATTTTGAGCCATCAGAATAAATAATAACTCATAAGAACATGCAACAGGTATAAATTATATTTCATTTAAAATAAAAAATAATGATTAGAGGTGAGAATGAATAAACACTTAGTGAATCATTTTTTTACCTTATAAATCTTAAATTATGACAGTGTGCTTGTTTTTCAACATATAATGGTGAGTAATGTAGTTCTTATAATTTTGTTGTCTTACTATGACTCATAGTCAAGCTTATTATAACAATACTATATATATTGTATTTCCATATTTCTAAACTCTTTACCCTAAATATGTCCTCAAGCTAATTCAGTTAACTTCAGAACGCCTTAAAATATTTGTTGAATTAATTTTATGGATGTGTCTTATCAGTAATAAAGCCTATTGTAGACAGTTATTATTCTTATATTTGCACTAAAACAAAATTATAATTAAATTTTAATTATAAAAATTTAAAATTAAAATTTTATTGAAGAGCTAGATTTGTAATCTTCAATTACATATTGCCAAACTGCCTTTAGGAAATTTTAGAGTGATTTATGTCTTCATCATAGTGTGTGTCTGTATCAAACTCTGGGAGCTATTTTAGGACATTTTTTTTTTGCAAACAATATCTATTATCAATATGGGTTGATTCTGTGGTGTAACAATGTCTTTGGACCCAGATTATTTTTTCCACTACTCTATTAACTTCAGTGTTGAATTCATCTATATGTTGCTAGAATTCTGAGAATTGACAGAAACCTAAATTTTCATGTAAGATTTGAACAAGACAATTGCTAGGGGCAAAACTATGATAATTTCATAATGTTTCTTTCTGCGGAGACAGCATACTTTCTGCAACAATTCACAGAAGACATTCCTTTTTGGCTAATGTCTTAGAATCTGGTTAAATTCTAGGTCATACAGCATCATAGAAACATTTGTCTACCATTAATATACTTGATTATGAAGAAAGAACACTTATGATAAACATCCAAATGTAAAAGGGATAAGTTGGACCAAACATTCTACAGACCAAATTGTCCAGCATGGACATTAATTGGCTTCTGCCTTCTTGAAAAAGTTTTTCTTCACTTTTCAACTTCCTTTGTGTCCATAGCAAAGATGAGCTTCACAACTTCAGTGACCCACTTGTTTAGTGATCCTCTCTGTCTACAAACTCTAGTAAATGTAAAACAAGTGTCACCAAGTTTTTAGTCAGAAAGAGTAGCATCTTAAGTTCCTCTGGCCAGATCCTCCATTCTCTGAATATCCCACTGCAGTATCTGTTACCTACCTCTCTCCATTTTCTGGCGCTAAAATCCATATGAGAATACTTTAGGTAGCAGAGTAAAACATCCATTTAAACTGGCTTTAAAATATAAAGATATATATTATCAGATATAGTAGGTAATCTATAAAGAGAAATCTTCAAAACTGGCTGATTTACTAAATCAAAGTTGCACTGTTAATCTTTTCTGGGTCTACCAGTGTTAGTGGTGGCTTTGTCCTTGGCCTGGGACAGGATGGCTATGGTTGGCCCAGGTGCTTTGGTCACCAGAACAAGAGAGTTTCTCTTTTTGTGGATCCTCTAAAGAAAATAAAATTAAAAAGCAAAAAACTTGTTTCCTTCTCAAAATTTGTGGGCAGGTGTTCCTTGGTGTTCTATATGCCAGAATGGGTTGCATATCATTTTATGAACTAATAGTAAGTGGCAAAAGTCATAGGATTATTTTAGATCAAGTCTTTGGTAATGAAGGTGGATTTAAATTATTCCCAAGAAATTGCTCAAATGGGAGAAGACTGAATACATTATCAAAACCAGCATTCAAATATTAGAGTGGGTGAAAGTTAGCAAGACACACTAGTTACTTGACTAATAACACTGTCCAGAACCTTCAATGCAATGTTCAATAGCAGATTGAACTAGCAGATTACCTAGCCTTGTTCCTGATTTTAGGTGGAAATAGTTCATTCTTGCAACATTAAATATAATGTTGGCTACAGATTTTTCTAAGGTGGCCTTTAGTATGTTGGAAATGTACCTTTCTATTCTTTGTTTGCAAAGATATTTTTAAATTAAGGAATAATGATAGATTTTGTCAAATATTTTTTCTTTATCTGTTAAAATGATCATGTGGTTTTCTGTTTAGTGTTATAATATGGTAAATTACATTGATTTTTAAGAATTATTCTAGACTTATATTCTTGGGATAACATCTATTTGACTGTTGTGCAGTATTTCTTTTTAGTGTTGTTGAATTCTGTATGCTAAAGGATTATTTAGAGCTTTTACATGTATGTTTATGAGGGATAAATTTATTTTTTCCCTTTGAGTTGTTTTCTTTGGTTTTGGTATCAGCGAAATTGTGACATCATAAAATGATTTGAGAAATAATTCCACCTCTGAAATTTTTGAGAATATTTTGTATTGGATTGATATTATTTATTCTTTAAATGTTTAGTGTAATTCACCATATGGGCCTATAATTTTTGTGAGGAAATTTTAAATTACTAATTCAATTCATTTAATAATTATAGGATATTCAGATTATATCTTTCTTCTGATGTTTGATAGGTTATTTATTTTAAGTGATTTACCCATTTTATTTAAGCAGTAAAATTTATTGTCATAAAGCTGTCAATGTTCCCTATTATCATTTGACATGCAAAACTATCCACGGTTCTGTCAATTCTTTCTAATTCCTAACCCTGGGCATATGTCTACTATATTTTTCTGAACAATTTTGTTACGAGTTTATTTTCTTGATCTTAAATAACTAGGTTTTTATTTCATTTATTACCTTTAAAGTCTGTTCTCTGATTCACTGGTTTCTCCTCTCATGTTTATTATTTCCTTTCATCTGCTTATTTAGGTCTAACTTTTTAAAAATAATTTCTTAAGGTGAAAGCTGAGGACGTTGTTTTTAGTATCTTTCTTTTTTTCTAATACAGAAATTCAATACTGTAAATTTCACAGTAAGTACTGTTGTTTTAGCATGACATGACAAATTTTTATATATTTTAAGTTTATAAGTTTTAAGTTAGTTTGGTTTCAAATTCTTTCAAATATCTCTTTTGAATTTTTCTTTGGCCCTTTGGTTATTTAGAAGTATCCTAATTTTTTTATATTCTTTGAAGATTTTTAAGAGATTCTTTTGTTACTTATTTATACTTTAATTTTACTAGATAAAGTATTTTTGTATAAATTATAGTCTTATAAGTATATTGAAATTGACATCCTGCTGCAGAATATAGTATATTTTGCATTCAAGAATATAATGTGTATTTTGTTGTTGTTGGTAGACTGTTATATAAGTACCTGGACTTTGTATCAATTTTTAGATAGGGGCATTGAAACCTCTGTTGAACATCTACTTTCCTTGCAGTTTTGTCAGATTTCTTCACACATTTTGAAGTTTGTTATTAGGTGGATCAACATTTTAAAATGTTATGACTTCTTAATTGACCCCTTGGTGATTAATGCATGAATTCATTTAAACCTGATTATAGTCTTTGCTTTGAAACCTATATTGTGTAACACTGTTACAGCACTCCTGCTTTCTTTTGATTAATGTTAGCAGAATATTCTTTTATTTTTATGGTAGCTATGTCTTTATATATAACATGCATATATTTGGGTCTTGCTCTTTTATTCAATCTGATAATCTCTGACATTTGAATGTAGGTTTACATCATTTCTACTTAAATGAATTACTTATTTGATTGGATTTAAGACTAATATCTATCTATTGGATTCACCAAAAAGTCTGTTTAGTTTTTTTCAATAAAATAAAAGCCATGTTTTTTTTTTTTTTTTTTTAAGATTTTATTTATTTATCTTCAGAGGGGAAGGGAAGGAGAGAGGGAGAGAAATATCAATGTATGGTTGCTTCCTGTGCATTCCCTGCTGGGAACTGGCCTGCAACCCAGGCATGTGCCCCGACTGGGAATCGAACCGTGATCTCTTGGTTCACAGGCCCACGCCCAATCCACTAAGCTACACCAGCCAGGGCAAAAGCCATGTTTTTTATTTTCACAAATAATTTTATTGAGTATGAGTATGTCAGCTATTTCCCTCGTGGTATAACATTGATTGCTCTCAATTCCTGTCTCAATTTAATCACTATCAGCTTCAACTTGTCTAACTGACCGTGGAGCATCGTCCAGCAAAGAAATCTCCAGCATGAAACTTCATAAACCACTTTAGAGACATTAGATCAGTCACAGCACCTTCTCCACACACTGCACAAATCTCTTCTTTTTTCCTTTTTTTTTGCTTTTTGGTTGCATTTTTACTTTTCTTGAAATAATAAAGCATAATATGCCAAAATGTTGCATATTTTCTTCCATTTTCAATATTAAAATTGTTACACAAAAATTTGCCAATTTTGCGACATTTTTAAGTGTGTGCTGATATGACAGCTATCACAATAAAAATGAACAAAAATTGTTTTCAATGACATTAAAGACAACTAAGTGATACTAGAGCTATCTTACAAAACAAACAAACCAAAAAATGAGATTTTTGAACAATCCAATATTTTCTATTCATTGTATGATTTTTGTAGGTACTTAAAAGTCACTACACAGAAGGTATTATTTTATTAAAATATTTTTTAGTGGAAATCCAAAATAAAGTTACATTTCAGTCTCTAATATTCAATTCTTTTAAAAATAAAATAACTAAAAAAATAATAAAACTTTATCTTATTATGAGGGCCATGACCAGAAATTAGCACAGTTGCTCAGTGTCTTTCATAAGAAAACAAAATCTTTCAAGGGTAATAAAAGTAAAATTTCATTAAAATTTTGCATTTTAATTTTATCCTAGTTATTTTACTTAAATGCTACCTTCTCTGTTTTTTGAACCTCTAAATGAATGAAAGCAGAGTTATTATCTCAGTGTAAAACTACTAGGGTTTTACAAAAAACAATTTGGAATCTTCAGGAAAAAAGTCTGAGACAGCTTCTATATCTTCGTTTGAAAGATAAGAAAACTGAGGAACTGTGAGGTCTAGTAACTGGCCTCCTCAAGGTTATAGGGTTAGAAATGTCAGTTAGGACTTTAGCATGTTTTTAAGATGCCAGCTCTTTTTTTCCAGTACAGGCTTTGCTGCCTCTCAAATATAGATAAACACACACACACACACGCACAAATATGAAGAGAATTTTTATAGTCAAGTTATTTATACTTTCTGATAAAATCTTTGGAATTACTTGAGGAGAGCACTGCTACAAGGCAAAAACACTTGAACACCTGCCTCTAGAATGAAGGTGGGTGTGACTAGGCTGGTTTAAGAGTGTTGAAAATGGGGAACGGGCATCTTTGTAAATGTACATCCTGTTTCTAATGGAAAACTATGTAAACTCACAGTAAAAATGTGTAAGCAAAATTGCAGAACAAGTTCACAGCACTTATGAGGATAAGTTCAGATTCTTTTTAAAAAAATATTTATGCAAGAGAACTGATGGTTTTGATTATTGTGCATAGTAACTTTTGACTAAAAATTATAATTCAACATATTCTATAATTCTTTTAGAGTAACTGTCATCCAACTTTATCATTTCATACATACTGATTAAGATTAAAAATCAAGAAACAATTTATTTATTCTAAAACAATCCCATGGGATTTTATGAACAATACTGACAGGTTAATTTAAAATATATGTGGATAAAATATATCATTCACGTATTATACATAATATATGATTTGGTTTATATAGGAAGGAGGAAATATTCCTATATCCAAAAGCTATTTGCTCTTTAGAGAATTTAAAACAAAAATTATTTTTCCATGATAGCCACTTACCAAGTAAATTCAGCAAAGTTCTGATGGGTTTGATCAGTATTTACTTTATACAATCATCCTCCCCATCTTAATGTGTCCCCTAGTAAACTTTTATTTTGGAAGAGTTTTAAGCCTACATATCTAAAGAAAAACTGCAAAGATGCACAAATGTGAACTTTTGAACCACAATCCTTTTTTTCTTGGAGTGCAGAAATGATATGTTATGTTAGACCCTGAAGACATAAATATACCACTGAGAACCCAAAGTGAATTGGACTGTTTTGTTTTGTGATTTGAAATCTCAAAACAAAAATCCTTTAGTTTCCTTTAATATGTCTGCAGAGGATATAAACTGTGTTGTGATGTGCAACTCATTCTGAGTTTAGATAACCACAGGGAAGTTGTTTGCTCTAATTAAAACAAAATGAATACAAATCTCTTACAAACACGTCTTTGATGGTTGCAAATGTACTTTAATGTCTCTAAAGCCTCTTCAGCAGTCAAAAGGCCTCCCATTCTGCTAACTCTGCTTTTCACAGCCACCGCCAATAATCCTGAAAGTACATTTGACACACAGAAACAATTTAATACTTGTGTGTTTTTTTGTAATAATTGGGAAGCTTGGTACATTTAACTCCAAACATTCCACTGTCTTCTAAATAATCTCTATTAGAAGAAATTAGGCAAAAACATTTTTGCCTAAACATGTAAGCTTAGTTATCACAAACTGTTCAACAAAACTCAATTAGTTTAACATATTGCATATGTAATTTTATTAGCAAATTTTTTGCCTCTATTTATTGTGAACAATTTTAATGTCTTCAGAAAACCTAAAGAATACAGGAAATTGGAGAGCATGTATACAATAAAATAAAATCTAAGGAGAGAATATTAATTTGTGAAGGTGTAAAGACAAATTTTAATATCTGTTTATATTTTTATTTCATATTTTTACCTATATTGAAGTATTACAGTCAATATTCACTGGTAGTATAAACCACTAACTTGGAAATTTATTTACTTTTCTGACATTGCATCTTTTTCATTGAATCAAAATAGAAATAGCTGTGTTCCATGGGAAGAAAATGTTACTATTTCATTTCTTAATTAATTGAAAATTCTGAAGTCACTTTTTAAAAATTGAAGCTCATAAAAGGAACTATAGATTCTAAAACTGCTAAGACACTACCTATAAAAATATTCAATTTATGTTTTTGTTCTCATAATGGAATTACACACATTTCACATAGGAGCAGTTCCTTTGCTTAATCCTCAAGTTTTTCTATCATTCTCAAAGTTCTGTTCTAACAAGAAACAATTCTGGTATCATCACATATCTTGTTTCTCTTATTTTTTTTTCAATCTTCTTGCTTTTATCAGAAGAAAGTGTTTCCTTTGAGTTTCAATTGACAAGGACATCCTACTCCATGTGGAAAGACATCAAAATATCTATTAGAGTCCCCTCCTTCCTCGTTAGAGGAGGTTTGTGTGACTCACAGGATTGGGGCTACTGCAGGATGAACTAGCATGCCTCACGTCCTTCTACTTTTTGTCTTTATGATGTGTCAGCCTTCACTGAGCATGAGTTCTGATCTACCCTCTGCCATGTTGTAAATTTAGCCATAAAGTCCCTAATCTATATGTGACTTAGTAAGGGTGATGCAAACTAGGGTGCAGTGTGAGGAAGTCCCTGTAGATCTGTACCAAGGCACCAGCTCTATGAGTCACAGAGCTCACATTTTGATTTCATTATGCTTTACTTCTGTGGTTCATTGAATGGTTCGGAATTCAGACAGGGAAAGCAAGGCTGGAAGTTATTAACACCCTTAAATGCAACTAATTTTATGAGGTCCTCAACAGTTCCATATTAACGAATGACAAAATATAACCCCAAACCTATGGTAAATTGCAGAATCTCTGAATATTTCTCTATATCGCTATATCTATATCTACATCTATATTTCACCTATATATTTTCATTGACAGTTTGTAAAGAGTTATTATCTAAGACATCTTTGACAATTAATTTCACAGTTTTCATCATGCAATCAAACAAGTCACCTTTGAGACCCTTGATAGTGTGTTTATATAAACATGTCTGTAGTCACAGTTTTTAGTATAATTATCTCAGTTAAGATGTTGATTGTAACCTGGAACTTATATAATTTGATTAACTATTGGTTACAAAATTGTCATGGGGATATTAAGTACAGGGTAGAGAATATAGTCAATAATACTGTAATAACTATGTATGATGTCAGGTGGGTACTAGGCTCATGAGGGGGATCACCATATAAGTTATAAAAATGACCACTATGCTGTCCACCTGAAACTAAAATAGTATTGAATGTCAACTGCAATTGAAAAATTTTAATAAAGGATATCAACATAGGGTTGCATGTACTTTTCTGTATTGGTGTTTCAAGACCTTTGGGGTATATTCCCAGATGTGGAAATGCTGGGTCAAAAGGGAGTTTCAGTTTTGATTTTTTAAGGATATTCCATGTTGTTTTCACAGTGGCGGCACTAGACTGTATTCCCAATAACAGGTCCATTCTCCACATCCTGACCAACACTTGTTTGCTGATTTGTTGATGATAGCCATTCTGGCAGGTGTAAGGTGGTGTCTAATTGAGGTTTTAATTTGCATGGCTCTGATCATTAGTTATGTTGAACATTTTATCATATGTCTATGAGTTCTTTGTATGTCCTTTTTAGAGAACTGTCTACTCAGGTCTTTTGCCCATTCCATAATTGGGTTGTTTGTCTTCCTGGCATTGAGTTCTATGAGTATTTGTATATTTTGGAGATTAAACCTTTGTCAGATGTATCACTGGAGAAAATGTTCTCCTATACAGTGGGTTCCTTATTCATCTTGCTGATGGTTTCTTCAGCTGTACAGGAGCTTTTTAATTTGATGTAGTCTGATTTGTTTATTTTCTACTTTGTTTCTTGTGCCTTAGGAAATACATCAGCAAAAATATTTCTATGTTGACAACCTGAGATCTTAATGGCCAAGATTTGGAAACAGCCTAGATGCCCATCAGTAGATGAGTGGATAAGAAGCTGTGGTACATTTACACAATAGAATATTACACAACAGTAAAAAAAAAAAAAAGAAAGAAAGAAGAAACTCTTATATTTTGTAACAGAATGGATTGACCTGGAGAAAGTTATAAGTGAATTAAGCCTACCAATGAAAGAAAAATATCACATGATCCCACTTATATGTGGACTCTAATAAACACAATAATAAACAAAATAGTAACTGAAGCTTTGATACATTAAACAGACTGACAGCTGCCAGAAAGGAAGCAGAGTGATATGGTATGGAAAATGGTGAAGGGATTAACCAAAGAAGATTTATGCACAACCCATGGGCATGGACAACAATGTGGGAACTGGAGTGGGGAGGGAAGAGTGTGGAAATGGGAAGAGGTGGGAAAAGGAGGAAAGAGTTGGAATAACTGTAACAGCATAAACCAACAAACAAACTAAAAGAATATCAAGACAGAAAAAGGTCCACATAAATACATGGAACAGATTGGCAGTTTTCAGAGGCAGGGGTAGGGGCTGGGGGAAATGGGTGAAAGGCATCAAAAGGTACAACTCCCAGTTATAAAGCAAATGTTATGGGGGTGTAATATACGGCATGGTAACGGTAGTAATACTATATAGTAACTATAATAATACTGTGTTACATATTTGAAAGTTGCTGACATAATAGATCTTAAAATTCTCATTACAAGAAAATATTATAACTATGTACAGTGACGGATATTAAGTAGACTTATGGTGATAGCTTCACAATATATACAAATACTGAATTATTATGTTCTATACCTGAAACTAATAAAATTATACATCGGTTATAGTTGAATTATAAAAAGAATTGATAGGGGACTTAAGAGTTGGGAAATTTTAGCTTAAGTAATAGCTAATAAGCTTAGTAATCAATGCATGTGAAAGCTTTTGTTCCAAGAACTGAGGGTATGACCCACCCTGACTCCAGGAGATCATAGGCAGGTCCACCTTTGTTCCTCAGGAGGACTGCAAGCAATTCAGGATGATATCACAGCCATTGTACTCCAGGGGGAGATGACCACCCACCAGGACACAGCTTAGGACCACCGCCCAGGACAAGAATGCTGAAGTTGTTTTATTAATCCAATTAACTTTGAATTTCAAAAACCCTCACCACACCTTGTTTATTCTCTGCTATAAAAACCTTGGCCTGGAAAGAAAAGACAAGATGCTCTATTAGGGTATGAACCCACCGTCTTCTCAGATCACTGGCCATCTGAAGAAAGCTCCCATAGAGATTCAATTCCTATCTCTGCTTATTGGGTTTGGTAGTGACAGGCAACCTGAACTCCAGTGTCTTTTCTGGTTTCAGAATGAATGATGAAAAAAATTAAGCAAAGAATAAAACTTGTGAAGCAGCACTCATTACAAAATATCTTTAAATATACAATCTTTATTGTATTTTTCCATTACCATTTAGTCCCTTTATACGCCCCTCCCCCCAGTAATCACCACCCTGTTGTCCATGTCCAAGAATCCTGTTTCTGTTTTGCTCAATCCTTCCATATTTTTAAAATAATTTTATGTTATTGTGCAGCCTCAAAGACCTAATGATGTACATCAAGCAAATTGTTTAACATGTCATTAGGAAGCCAGAGAATTATTTATAAATGAAGTGTAACTTTAGAGGAAATAAATATTAATATTAATATTAATCTTTATGAGAAAAATTGCCTCCATATGAATATTGATCCCAAATTGTTTACAGCTGTCAAAATTCTTTGGAGGGCTTGAAGAATGGGTAGTCAGAGTAATCTGGAGTTTAAATTTAACATAAATGGTTTATGTATTTTCAAACATTTAGGTGTCTTTTATTTTGCCTCTGATCTTACTGCTTTTGTGGAAGAAAAGGGCCACACATTAACCTGACCAGCTCAGTGTGGGTTGGACAGGAAGTCTTACAATCTCAGAGACCTCAGCTAACCTCAAAGGATGATTGGAAATCAAAGTTTATTAAGTAAAAGCAGTTTCTGGCAGGTAGTCTGGTCCTATGACAGTATTTTTCCCTAACAAAGATCAATCTTTACCTTAACTGCACCTTTCTATTGTCTTTTTGTATCTATGATAACATACCTTTGGAATGTCAAGGTATGTAACTTCCCTTTTTTCCCAAACCCCTTGGGAAGCTGAGACCATAAATCCCCTCATCCTTATTGTTATCATGTTAATTGTTGACTGTTAACTATCCTTCATCCACTTATATAAGAGAAATATGTGTCTATCACTTTTACCTTTTATCCAGTCCTAGAGGTTTCCCTGTTTAGCTTTCTCCCACCTCCCTAATCTGTCACCAGTGGATTTCATGTAACCC